>CM021714.1:233433-317422 GCA_011074415.1 Stictonetta naevosa
CGCTCAGCGCCCGCCCGGGGCGCCGCCGCCCGCCCTACGGCACGCAGGGCGGCGGGAGGACCCACGCTGGCCGCGCCCCTCGCCCGCCCCGTTCCGCTCCCAGGGCGTGGCGGCCGCCGAGCGCCGGCGAGAGCAGGGCAGCCCCGGCGCCGGGCGCCCCCGGACGCTACCGGCTCGCAGGACGCGGAGGAGGAGAGGCTGGGGTGGCAAGAAGGGGAGGAGGAGGAGGTTAAAAGAGGGGGAAGGGAGAGGAGAGCTGGATGAGGTAGAGAGAAGGGGGAGGGAAGGGGGCGGAGGAGGGGAAAGGGGACGGGGACGGGGACGGGGACGGGGACGGGGACGGGGACGGGGGAGGAGAAGGAGAAGGAGAAAAGAAGGAGAAGGAGAAGAGAAGGAGACGGCCCCGGGGTGTGCAACCCACTCCGCGTGACGCGCGTGCCTGCGGTACACCGTGTGTGAGAGACTGGGTGACAGACGCCGTGTGTGTGTGTCAGTCAGAAACACCGCGTGGGTGTCTGTGGCGCACTCTGTGACGCCGAGCGCGTCTGTAAGAGACACCGTGTGTGTGACCCTGTATATGTGTCTGTATGCGACACACCACCACGTGTCTGTATTTTGGTTATGATCGCCCATTCCGTGTGCACAACCTGCGCTGGGTGGGCATGCCAGGCTCATTCTGCAGCACATCTGTGCTTCCCATGTGTGTAAGACACACATGTGTTTGTGCATCCAGGTGTGTATGAACCTGTGCATGTGGCTCTGTGCAGAAATGCACACCTGACTCATTGCATTACATGTGACTCGCATATACATTATGCACACATGCCTCTACATGTATGGACACTGCCAGGGTTGTGTGTATGAAGCCTATACATACAGGTATGTGCAACCTATTGAAGGGTGTGCTGCCTGGCCATGTGCTCGGGGGTGGGCGGGTAGAGACAGGCTTGTGTGAGAAACCCATATCATACATGAGATCTCCTTGTGTGTGGGTGTACCTGAGACACAAGATACACATACCTGAGTGATTGTACTATTGTGTGTTGTGTTTGCAAGACACACATTTGTGTATGAGAATCCCACAGCTATATGTGCAAAACTTAGCCTTGCATGAAGACGTGCACTTTTGCTGTCACACCTGTGTGCAAGAGACTGTTGTGTTACTGACTGGCGTTTATGTAACTCTTAGGCTGAGCTTTGTGTGTTTGTGTATGGTTCACCCTGAATGTGCAAAAATCACTTATAGATTGACTGACCTGTGTGTGTGTTTGTGAAACAATCATATGAGACCCAACCACATCTGTATGACTGTGTTTGTGTGTAAGCATGCTGTATGTCACTGAATGGGTGAGTCCCGCTTCTGTGTGTTTTTTTGTGTACCAGACTTGTTGCAGTGTGCACCGAGTTTGTGTACAGCTGCATGTATGAGGCCCTCATCCGTGTTTGTGCTACCCACAATCTGCGCCTGTAGGATCGTGTCTGTAGTACATGTGGCATGTGGATGAGAGGGAGATGCACACTTCCGCATGTGCAAGACTCAAGAAAGCATGAATGTGTGGAAGGAATGAGGCAAAATGAGTTGGATCTGCCTTACAGACATCCCACAGCCATATCTAAGCCTGCTACCCAGCATCCTTTTGTAGTCAGTGGGGAGGAGACAGGACACAAACTTGCTGCATTTGGAAGTCTGTGAGACAAGACACAAGGAGCCCTTGGGTCCTTCTCCCCATGGGCAGGTCTGGACATGTCCAGCTCACATGTCTACACCTCCTTTGATGCGTGCTCTGTTGATTGCCTCCCAGACACTGTGTGTTCATGGGTGAGCAGGTACACAGTGTCGCATTAAAGAGGTGTAGCCGATTAACCGTTATGGGTCCAGTCGGATTCAGGGTAGCTGATTAACCATTACGGGTCCAGTCGGATTCAGAGCACTGAGCACTGAACTACACGGTCACGGATTCACCAATAATGTATAACTGCCCTTAGCACTGAACAACACGGTTATGGATTTACCAATAACGTATGACCGCCCTTACTCTAGTCGCCAATTAACCATTATGGGTCTGGTCGGATTCAGGGTACTGAACTATCACAATCACAGATTCACCAATAACGCATTAACCAATATGGGTCTGGTTGGATTCAGAGCACTGAACTACCATGGTCACAGATTCACCAATAACGTATAACCATCCTCACTCTAGTCGCATTCAATGAGAACTATCACGGCTAGGAACAATGCAATCAAGTGTAATTTATTACAGCAACAGGTACACGGGTTCTTTGGATTGCCAGCAATAGTTACTGTCTGCAAAAGCAAGCTAGCATTCATGAATACACAGGTGTGCAGCCTAGAAATTAATGTGTTAAAAGGCACAAAGACTCTATAAAGATTTCTAAGTTTTCTGCAGAGACACACAGTGTAATCAAGTGTTCAAATCTCACTCAAAGGCATCCCAATGGGGGGGAAGAGAGGCTCAGCCTGTTGACTGATCCCAGGAGTCAGGAGGTCCTCGAGATGGTGTATTCCCTCGGGATGGTATCTCCCCTGATGATGGTATCTTCCCTAACAACCCCTCTCTCTTAGGCCAATTATTTTATATTATTTTCTATCTTTTAGGTGGAGCTTGAGTGACTCTAGTCAAGCATACCTTAGTTATGATTGGTGAAAAGTTTTCCCGTCTCCGTTTAAAGTAATAGGCTCTGAGAAATTCAGAGCACGTGCTCAGTGAGGGGTGGTCACAACTTGGAGGCGGGTAGCTTTTGGGATGGAGGTGTGTTTTGGCATTATAACGATATTATAATGTACAAAGTACATTATAAGTACAAAGTACACTAGAGTACACTAGAGTACAGCATTTGTCAAAACCTGACAGGTTGTTGGCTCAGGGTAGCAAAAAGTGCGGCTTAATGGTCTCGGTGTGCACAAGAACAATTGAGTCCCCACCTGGTCACAGAACCTAGCCGTGGTGTCTTCACTCCACTCCATGCTCCGTGCTGTTCCTTAGAACCAGCATACCAGGTTCCCCCAGCACCATAGCATCTAAGGTCAGAAGCCTAGGGAACGCTCAGCTACACCCTACCCTGAAAGCCTCTTCCATGCTGTACATTTTCTTTAAATGTTAGTTTTTGTTTGTTAGTTTTATGTTAAGTTTATGTTTATGTTTTATTTTCCTAGTTACTTTAGGCAATTGTACCACACACGGGTATCTACTTCCAGTACGCTTGTGAGAATCACAGAATAACAGAATTGTAGAGGTTGAAAGGGACCTCCCTCCAGAGATCATCAGGCCCAACCCACCACCAAAGCAGGTTCCCTAGAGCAGGTTGCACAGGTAGGCGTCCAGACGGGTCTTGAATATCTCCAGAGAAAGATTCCACAACCTCCCTGGGCAGCCTGTTCCAGTGCTCTGTCACCCTCACCATGAAGAAGTTCTTTCTCATATCAGTGCAGAACTTCCTGTGCTCCATTGTCCTGTCCCCACAAACCACTGAAAACAGGTTGGCCATATCCCTTTGACTCCCACACTTAATGTATTCACAAACGTTGATAAGATCCCCCCTCAGTCTTCTTTCCTCAAGGCTGATCAGACCCAGGCCTCTCAGCCGTTCCTCATAGGAAAGATGCTCCAGGCCCCCTATCATCTTTGTGGCTCTCTGCTGGACTCTTCCCAGGAGATTCCTGTCTTTTTTTGTACCAGGGAGCCCAGAACCGGACACAGTACTTCAGGTGAGGCCTGACCAGGGCAGAGTAGAGGGGGAGGATCACCTCCCCTGACCTGCTGGCCACGCTCCTTTTAATACACGCCAGGATCCCATTGGCCTTCTTGGCCACCAGGGCACACTGTTGGCTCATGGCCAATGTGTTGTCCACCAGGATCCCAAGGTCCTCCTCCGCAGAGATCCTCTCCAGCAGGTCATCCCCCAGCCTGTACTGATACATGTGGTTGTTCCTTCCCAGGTACAGGACTCTCCACTTGCTTTTGTTAAACCTCATTTGGTTTCTTCCTGCCCAGCTCTCCAGGCTGTCCAGGTCTTGCTGAATGGCAGCATGGTCTTCTGGAGTGTTAGCCACTCCTCCCAGCTTTGTATCATCATCGTACTTGCTTAGGATTCCCTTGTCAAGGTCATCAATTAAGATGTTGAACAAGACCAGACCCAGCACCAACCCCTGGGGAACACTGCTTGTCACAGGTCTCCAGCCGGACTCTGCGCCACTGATCACCACTCTCTGAGTTTGGCCAGTCAACCAGTTCTCAACCCACCTTACTGTCCACTCATCTATCCCACGCTTTCTCAGCTTTGTTAGCAGGATGTCATGGGAGACAGTATCAAAAGCCTTGCTGAAGTCAAGGTTCTCCCACTGTTCTCCCTCCATCTATCCAGCTGGTGATATCATCATGGAAGGCAATGAGGTTGGTTGAGCATGATTTCACTTGGTGAATCCATGCTGACTACTCCTCATAACCTTCTTCTCTTCCAATTGCTTGCAGATGGCATCCAGAAGAAGCTGATCCAACACCTTTCCAGGGACAGAGGTGAGACTGACTGGCCTGTAGTTTCCCACATCCTCCTTCTTGCCCTTTTTGAAGACAGGAGTGACATTGGCTATGCTCCAGTCTTCAGGCACCTCTCCTGTTCTCCAACACCTGTCAAAGATGATAAGAGAGTGGTTTGGCGTTCACCTCTTGCAGCTCCTTCAGCACACGTGGATGCATCCCATCAGGGCCCATGGATTTGTGTGCATTGATCCCACTCAGACGCTCCCAAACCATTCCCTCCTCAAACAGAAGAGAGCCAGCTTCATCTCCAGGTGGGCTTTAGCCTTCCTCATCGCATTCCTGCAGGCCCTGACAACATTTCTACACACCTCCCAAGGACACAGGCCCTTTTTCCACATTTCATAGACCTTCTTCTTCCTTTTGATCTTGAGCTCTTTTCTCATCCATGCAGGTTTCCTGCCCCCTTCCCTGATTTTCTCCTCTTAGGGATGCACTGATCCTGAGCTTGGAAGAAGTGCTGTTTAAATGTTGCCCAGCTCTCACAAGCTACCTTGCTTTCTAGCAAACTAGCCCATGAGATACCCCCAAGTAGGTCCCAGAAGAGGTCGAAATGTGTGGGGGGGGGAGGGTTGCAATCCTTCTTCTTGCCTTACTTCTACCAAGTTCCATCTTGAACTCCACCATCTCATGGTCGCTGCATCCCAAGCTCATCCCAACCTTCACAGCCCTAACAAGACCATCCCTGTTGGTAAGGACAAGGTCCAGAAGCACTCCCTGCCTTGTCAGCTCCTCTACCACTTGCGTCAGAAAATTATCTTCAACACATTGTAGGAACTGTTTGGACTGTATGTGCCTAGCCGAGTTGCTTACCCAACAGATGTCTGGATGATTAAAATCCCCCACGAGAACCAGCATCCAGGATCCTGAAGCTACTACCAGCTGCTTGTAGAAGGCCTCATTGACCTCCTCCTCCTGATCTGGTGACCTGCAGTACACCCCCACAACAGTGTCACCTGTACCAGCCCACCCCTTAATTCTCACCCATAAGCTCTCCACTTGTCCTTCACCCTCCCCCAGGTGGACCTGGGTACACTTTAATTGCTTTCTCACATAGAGGGCAACTCCCCCCTCCTTGTTTTCCCAGCCTGTCTTTCCTAAATTGGACATAGCCCTCCAGGACAGCGTTCCAGTCATGCAAGCTGTCCCACCATGTCTCCGTGATCACAATGAGATCGTGGCCCTGTGACCATACACAGATCTCCAGCTCATCCTGTTTATTTCACATGCTTCACACATTGGTATACAGGCATTTTAGGGAAGCAGCAGGCACAGTTACCTCTAGAGGGACTCAAGATTCCGGAGGGAGTATCAGGAGCATTGCCTTCTCTGAAGAATCCTTGGATGATTCTATAGGACAACTCAGAGGTTTTTCTCTACTATCTTCAACAGTGACAGCAGTGACAGCATCCCCCAGCCCTCTTCTGTCACATCTAACTCCCCTCACTTCCCCCCAGTGAAGCTAGTTTAAAGCCCTGGTAATCAGTCCAGAGAGCTTGATCCCAATACACTTGTCCCCCGCTTGCCAAGTCGGAGTCCGTCAGCAGCCCACATACCCAGCTTCTCAAAGGCCTGCCTAAGATCAAAATACCCAAGCCTTGGGCTAGACACCACTCCCTCAGCCAGTCATTTACCTGCCTCATTCTCTTCTGTCTTTCAGGGTCCCAGTCACCCATTGGGAGGATAGAGGAGAACACTACCTGCACTCCCGATCTCTTCAACATCCTTCCCAGGGATGCAAAGTCCTTTTTAATGTTACTCCTTTTCCTTGTTGCAGCTTCCCGGGACCCAGCCTGAATGACTGTTGTGGTTTAACCTGGCTGGCAGCTAAACACCACACAGCCGTTTGCTCCCCCTCCCCCCTCCCTCTCTGGGATGGGGGAATGAAACGGGAAAGTGAAGCCTGTGAGTTGAGATAAAGACAGTTTATTAAGACAGGAAAATAATAATAATAATAACGATAATAGTACGACTAATAATAATGTGTACAAAACAAGTGATGCACAATGCAATTGATCACCACTCATTGACCAATGCCCAGCCTATCCCCAAGCAGCCGGCCCCTCCACCCCGGCTAGCCACCCCTATATATTGTTTAGCATGACGTCAGATGGTATGGATTAGCCCTTTGGCCAGTTTGGGTCAGCTGTCCTGGGTCTGTCCCCTCCCAGATCCTGCTGCACCCCTAGCCTGCCCACTGGCAGGACAGAGCGAGGAGCTGAAAAGTCCTTGGCTTAGTGTAAGCACTGCTCTGCAACAATTAAAACATCAGGGTGTTATCAACATTCTTCTCATCCTAATCCAAAACATAGCACACTACCAGCTACTAGGAGGAAAATTAACTCTATCCTAACTGAAACCAGGACAATGACGATAAGAAGATAGTAACCCTCTGGTTTAATGAGCTGCGACAGAGCCTTCTTAATGTCTTTGACACACACTCCAGGAAGACAACACACCTCCCTGGAGAGGTTATATGAATGGCAAATAGGAGTTTGCTCTCTTAGAATCTTAGTTAGTTATGTACAAGTGTGTGAGCGCTGAACTCATTGTACATGTGTTTGAGAGACTTTGATGGTACACACACACATACACACACACACTTTATCTCACAATCATTATGTGTCATTATCACAACAGCTGTGCCTTGTCTGGCAAAAAGCAACTGACCCGATTATCATGGCATACATTCATGTACATCTTTCAGGAGTTTTCTCTAACAATGTCATTGCTAGATGGGAAGAACTAGATTTGAACCAAAAAAAAGCAACACATTTTTTTTTCAGAAAATACAATCCAATCTATGCCCATGTTGGAACACAGATACAAATAGTACAGAGATTTCATGTACAGCAATGAATTTTATTCTAAATTTTACTTTTCTTTCTTATGTTTAGTGTTAATTATTTTGTTTGTTAGTTTCTGACATTTTTTCCTCTGCTATTTTTATTCTTCCAGCTTGTTCTGCTTTCTCATCTCCCTTTCTGATATTTTTAGTGGCTTATGTTCTGTAGGTAAACTTTCTCAGTGAGAAATCCTTCAGTAGGTTTTTAGTTCTGGGATTGTCCATTTCCTGAAACAATTACAAACTTCAGCTTTTCAGGACTTTATATCTACTAGCAGACAGGTCCAAATGTAAACACTACCTTCATACATATTTTACGTTATCTTTCTAAATGTGTTACTACAACTTCACTTTGGTTGTGTACAAATGTCCAACCTGACAACAGAAAGGCTTTGTTCATGACAGAGTAACTGTAAGTCACTTTCAGTCACTCGAAGTATGTTTCTTGAACAGCTCCCCAAAGCAATCCTCATTTCATTGTGCAGATAATTACATGGTCAGTTTTTCTTTAGATGTGCCTGGTCCTTCTTCTCAACTTGAAGAATGGCTTTACATGCACAGAGAGCAGCTCTCTCACCAAAGGCTTATACAAATGTTTGCTTCTGCATCATGTCTTCTCTTTATTGTGGAGGATATTCTTGTGGAAGTGACTTGTTCATTATAAGAAAAGGGATTTCTGGGCATGGAAAGCATTTTCATATAGCATAAAATATGAGAACCAGAGACACTGGATGGAAGATAAAGAAGCCATCTTAGAAATATAAAGGTTTGCAACAGCAATAGTACAGAGCTTTGGAATGAATTGTTCAGCTTTTAGTTTCAGTCTTGTTTTCCATCATCTGTTCCAGCTCAGCTAAAGCATCTTGTTGGGATGCAGGTATTCACTGGCTAGTACTCAGCAGGTCAGACTGATTCTCAAAACAATCCCTCTGGCTGTAAGAGCTCTACGGATTCATTTCCTGAGCCATCACAACTGTCATATTCTGTCATCTGATCTGGGAGAGTATCCCAATTAGCAGTAAATAGCCCATTCTAGAATTAGTGTCACATGAACACATTCTGTATTAAAATAGATGAATCTCAACTTGAGAGGACCTTTTTCTCTGCGTGCTACCAAAAAAGACTAGGATGAAGACCTTAGTCTTACATATCAAACTTTTAAACAAACCTTAGTGTCACTAAAATGTTGTCTGTGAATGGGAAGAAGCCAACTTCATATAATGCTGCAGAGAGCCTCAATTATAGTCATCTAGTCAGAGATGAATTAATCCTTATTGGCTTGATTTTACAGATTGTATCTGGAGCTTAAAGTGACATCACTAAAGCCTTGTACAGATGTGGAGATTCCCTGAAGGGGGGCCTAAGAACATCATGGGAGTAATGGAAAGTCCACATCTGACAGCAGTAGAAACAGCATGGTCCATATTTTGTTTCTTTAATGCAACAGCTGACAATCTCTTTAGCCCATGGCAAAAAATAAATAAATAAAAAAAATAATAATAATAAAAAATCCTTCAGAGCTCAAAACAAGAAGGAGCTAGAATAGGTGCATGGGAGAGCTTTTTTTAGTTATAACAGATAGCTGTAGGTTCACTTGAAAAATTGATTGGCCACACATATTTGCAAGACACAGCAACACTAGGTATCATGAGGACAAGAATTAGCTAAGAAAGAGACTAAAAAGAAACCACATGTAGTAGTAGATCTTTAAATGATCTTTGCAGTCTAACTGCCTAGAAGAAATTAGTTCTGTTGTTGGAGAGGAAATATTCCAAGCTTGTACATAATATTCCAAGCTTGTACATCTACAGGTACCTTAAAGGAGGCTGTAGCAAGGTGGGGACTGGTCTATTCTCCCACGTGCCTGGTGACAGGACAAGGGGGAATGGGCTAAAATTGCACCAGGGGAGGTTTAGGTTGGCTATTAGGAAAAACTTCTTTACTGAAGGGGTTGTTAGTCACTGGAATAGGCTGCCCAGGGAAGTGGTTGAGTCACCATCCCTGGAGGTCTTGAAAAGACGTTTAGATGTAGAGCTTAGGGATATGGTTTAGTGGAGGACTTGTTAGCATTAGGTCAGAGGTTGGACTCGGTGATCTTGGAGGTCTCTTCCAACCTAGACTATTCTGTGATTCTGTGATTCTGTGATAAAAGTTATTACCAGTTTTTAAAATGTTTAAATGCTACAGTTTTTGATGGGAAGGGACTATTTCCAATGCTTTGAACAGCCAAAACATAAGAACAGATACAGGAGCTCAGAACAAAATTTAATCTAGACTATAGTCTTTCTGACAGCAACTCAAAGAGAATGCATGGGGTAGAGAGAAATGAGCAAGAAACCATATAGCAGTTTTTCCCTTGAATATTATGCCATCGTCAACCAAACTGCAGTTTAGTAACTTCCTAAACTAGATATTCTACAGTATCACACTTGGAAATTTAAGCGTCCAGGAATTCAAACATTCCAGGGAGAGGACTCAGAATTATGACTCATGTTCATATGACCAAATATGTGTTTCAAGCACAATACAAAAATGCATTTGATGATACAGAATAGCTTTACCTTTGATTTCTGCCTGTTTCAGAGCCCTGTTCAGGTGGCTCTGCTGACATTGGAACTCTCCTTGTACAAGGTCAATTATGAAAATAAGATCAGATCAGATGTTCTGTTCATTGCCTGACTGTGGCCACTGTAAAACTTAGTGATGGTCTAGGGCAGGTTTAGTCATCTGTACCTATGTCATCTGTCAATGCCCAGAGCTGTACCTACTGTTTTAGAGCCAGACTTAAACAAACACAGTCTCTGTCTATAAAGGGACAGTAATATGACATGAACAAACAGCTTGTGGTGATTCACCTGAGACTGAACTGGATTTGTCTGCCAGGATAATTCACCTGGAGAGCTTACTGCTTCCATTCACCCCCTTTCTTCGAAACAAGCTGAGAATAACAAACTGTTGTGATAACATCATCCTCTGTACAGTCAACATACTCTCTGTGGAGAGGCAGGGCAGGTCACAGCCTATTACATGACAGGCACAAATATGGTCATATAAATGTGATTCATAACTCTGACTCTTCAGCTTAAGTGTTAGGTATCACCAACACCCTGTTGTCACAAACCACCTTGCTTGAAATGTTGATGCCATGACTTCTCTACAGCAGTTCAGTGTTCAGTTCTCTCTGCCTGGGAGTCTGGAAAGTCTAAGTCACAAAAATGTGCTCTAATCAGCTGGCTACAGACTTCCAGGAGAGAACTGCTATCAGTCCATCTTGCTGCTGCTCCTGTTGGTCCAAGCTAAATATGCATTGGGTAAGAGCCCAGAGCATTCAATAGTGACAAGAACATTCACAAACGAGGGCATACCTCTAGACCAACTCAGTGACTCTGAGGCATTTATATTCATTAAAACAAATACCATAACCTTGTCTTCTCTTCTCCCAGATGAATTCTATAGCCAGAACTTTAAGCATCTATCACAATTTTAAGCATTTCTTTATTGAAAGTTTAGCTATTTCATGCAAAAGAGAAAAATCCTTAGGAGGAAGAAAGGAGTTATCTATAAATCATGTTGTTTCAGTATCAGTAACCAACAAGCTGTGGACATTTGTTTCTCAATTTCTAGGTGCTATATAAGAACATAAGACAAATAGCTCTGGGTTAGACCACAGGTCTGTCTGGTTTATTATCCTCTTGCCAGCAGTGTTTAATAGCAGAAGTCTAGGAAAAAGGATAGGTGCAGAGACTTATTTCTGCAGACTATCCTCTGGATTTCCTGCTAATGATAGCTCAGATCCTCCTCAGTGAGAAACGGTATCTTGTATTTAGAAGAGCTCATTTCCATTATTTTGGGCAGTTATTTTTTGAGCCCATGAAAACTTTTAGTGTCCATAAGATCCTGTAGCCAGGTTTTCCAATTCAGGCACTGTATTTTGGAACCTGCCTCTTGCCTGTTTTGTCTGAGGCAATGTTGGTCCACTGTCATAAGCACAACTCACCTACGTTGACCTTTATAATGTTATAGCTGCACTGATGCCCAAACTTGAACGGTTGAACTGAAAGTTACCTGCATGTAAAGACATGGACATGACCATACATGAATCACCTACTTTAAGCATCTTAAGGAACTTGTCCAAGATCAAATGAAGAGGCATTGGAAAAGCAGGAAAACATCCCAAGAAGTCTCTGTCGAAAACCCATAAACCTTCCTTCAAATATCTTTCTCTCTGGTTTAGCATCAGTCTCAGTGGTGTGATCTGGTCTTGCCAGATCATCTACAACAGGTTTCTGGGTCCCAGAGCATCTGCACTTTTCTTTTGATCCCATGGAGAATTAGACTTTTAGCCAGCTAAAAAGAGCAATCCAGCTAGGCAGTCCTCCAGCCAAACTTCCCCTGGGTGTGCTCGTTTGGACATTGATATTTCACTGATACTAAACTTTGCTCTTCATCATGAACTGCTCATTACTTGAATTCCATCAGGAATTTCTTATGTCATGAAAGAGCAGAGATTCTGCCTGAGCACACTGAGCAGGACTGACTGACTGTCTGCTTTCTGTGGATAAAGTCGTTGATCTGTGTATGTGTGTGTGCCTGTATCTGCAGAACATAGATGTCTTAGTGTTTTCCTCTCAATGGTGTCTCTGTTCTGCAACCATCTGTGTATAAAGCTGCTATTCTCTTGTGAACAATGAGTCATACAGGAAAGTCTCTAAGAATTAGGCAAAAACTATGTTCATCCCTAGTACTGAAGATGAGGATTCAGTCCCACAAGCTCTCTGGAAACTCAGCATTAGTTTTCCCTTGACAGCTTTAATCTTTAAAATCTGCTGTTGCTGACACAAACTTAAAAACAACATGTTGGCAGTAAGCTGTCTGCAAACTGGCACTTCAAGTCCACTGCTTGCCCTCCTCTTGAAACTTTCTAACAAAGACCCAGTGCAGCACTGCTTACTGTGACCAACCTTTTCCTCATTCCATTTTCCCACCTCTTTCTCAGCCCTCACAGATGACTCTCTCCAGCTCTTTCTTTTGCATTTCCAAACTACTCTGCAGCTCTGCAAGTTGCAGTGGGAGAGTTGGAAAAAGTTAGGGTCACTGCTCCTTGTGTCCAACAAGCTACACCTAGACCTGGAGCTGCCCAAAAGATTGCGAAGTTGGCCCTATGAACTATCTGAGACAGTGATCCATACTAGTATCAAAGAATAAGGTCAAGAGCAAAGGTCTTGCACCTGAGTCAGGGCAATCCCAAACATGAATACAGCCTTGATAATGAGTGGATAGGAAACAGTTCTGCAGAGAAGGACTTGGGGCTACTGGTGGATGAAAAACTCAACACGAGTTAGCAATGTGCACTTGCAGCCCACAGAGTCAACTGTATCCTGGGCTGCATCAAAAGAAGCGTGACCAGCACAGCAAGGAAGGTGATTATCCCCTTGTACTCTGCTCTTGTAAGACCCCACCTGGAGCACTGCATTCAGCTCTGGAGCCCCCAGCACAAGTAGGACATGGACATACTACAATGAGTCCAGAGGAGGGCTGGAGCACCAGTCCTGTGAAGAAAGGCTGAGAAAGCTGGATTTATTTAGCTTAGAGAAGAGAAGGCTCTAGTGAGAACTTATAGTGGGCCTACAAAGAAAAATGGGGAGAGACTTTTTATCAGGGAATGTAATGATAGGACAAGGTGTAACAATTTTAAACTAAAAAAGGGTATGTTTAGATTAGATAAAAGGAAGAAAATCTGCATAATGAAGGTGGTGAGGCACTGGACCAGGTTGCCCAGATACACTGTGGATGCCTTATCCCCAGAAGTGTTCAAGGCTAGGTTGGATGGAGCTTTGGGCAACCTGATCTAGTGAAGTATCCCTGTCCATGGCAGGGGGCTGGAACTAGATGATCTTCAATATCCCTTCCAGCCCAAGCTATTCTATGATTCTAATAACAACAGCCTTAATTTCACGTATACAATGAGGTTTGGGTACTTAGAAAATAATTGAAAGAAAGGAAATATCCAGAAGATTATCTTAGAAAGTCTCCTGTGGCCAGAAAGAGTACAGAAAGAAGAGTTTCTGAAAATCAAGTGAGCTTCTCTGGCTAGTGGGGAAGTTTCTGTTTTGGGTCATGTTGTCAGACACAGTGGAAAGAAAAGGTTACAGGGTTTTCATAGTCTCCATTGCCCCAGAGAGGTAACTAAGATGATTAAGAAGGTTTGAAATAAACGGTGACATGTCCTAATAATGTAATGTACTCTAGATAAGTAGGCCATATCCAGGAAACATGCACATGATGAATTCAAATTTTCAGTTAGTTTAGAATTTTAATTGGAAATTTTTATCTTAGATTTTAAAAGTTCTCTAATATTTTATGTGATAAGTAAGGGTTAGAGATACTAATACATGAAAGGAAACATGCTCCTGAGGGCGTGAGTGAAGCTAGGTGGCTGGAGTTGAACCAGATGTTAAGATCAACATATAAAATGAGAATAACTGAATCACAGAATATTTGAAGCTGGAAGTGACCTCTGGAGGTCATCTAGTCCACAAGCAGGGCCACCTAGGTCTACTTGCTCAGGACTATGTCCAGATGGCTTTTAAATATCTTCAAGGATGGAGATTAAAATCCTATGCTATATAATGGGAAAAAGATATTGCACTTTATACCTGAAGTCATCACTTTGGGCACTGAAGGAAATGATTGGATAGCTCACTTGGATGCTGTCTGAGAGACCATCCATGCTATACTTCCTCAGCCACCACCCTTCCTGTTAGCTGCATCCTTCTGACCCTCCTGTGGTTGGTATAAGTTTTGTGTTCTCCATCCTTTTCACTGAAATGATCAGTCTTCAACCAGCAGAAAGCCACTGCTAGGTGGGTTCACTGAATCACTGAAAAATGTGGCTTGGAAGGGCTATTGGAGGTCTTCAGTCCAATTTCCTACTCCAAGCAGGGCTAACTTCAAAGCTAGATAAAGTTGCTCAGGGCCTTGCTCATGGGAATCCTGTAAATCCCTAAGGACACAGATTCTCTACAGAGTCTCTGGACAGCATGTCACATGGTATCACCACTCTCATGGCAAACAGTGTATTTGTCAAAAAACATCTTCCTGGTTTGCAACATGAGACCATTGCCTTTTGGCCTTTTACTTTGCACTTGCAAGAAAAGCCTGGATGCATCTAATTTGCACCACCCCCCTTTTCAGCAGTGTTAGTTTTAGTTACATAGTCCCTAAACCTCCTCTTCTCCAGGCCAAACAAATCTAATCCCCTTTGCATCTCCATACGGCTTCTGTTACAGCAGACGGATCATACTAGGGGCTTTTGCTGGATTCTCTCCAGTATGTCGACACCTCTAATACAATCGGGGGGTGGGGCATGGCAGGCATGGCAGAGAACTGTACAAAATATTACAGAGGCGGTCTCATCAGGGTCAAATAAAGTGAATAGTCACATCCCTCCACCTGCTGGATCCACTACTAGCTACTTACTAATGTAATGCAATCCAATGACTGGTTAGCATTATCACTACAGGAGTGCATTGCTGACCTATGTCTAGCTTGTTTTCCATGAGGATCCCCAAGTCTTTTCTGCAGAGCTGCACCCTAGCCAGTCAATTCCTAGTCTGCACTGAGGCAGGGAGTTGTTCTATCCCAGGTAGAAAATATAACAGGATTTATTATTTCATAGAACAAACATATGAGGTCAATTAGACCAAAATTTACCAGTTGAAAAGTTACCTTAGTTTTCTTGTGCTTTGTCTGGTAATACATGTGATGAGCAATGGTGACATATAGGAGCAATGTTTCATCCCTGAGAAATCCTAATTTTCTGCAAAATATTTTTAGAGCTGCACAAGGTCCAATGTCAGTCACAGACATACGCAAATGGCCTGTAACTCTCAGCACAATTTACTCTTTTTCTCACAAAAGGCCCTGCAGGTTTGAAAAAGAATCTTGCAGGCCCCTGGAATTAATCCCACTTCCATCTGTTCCCCCAGGACCTCAAAGGAGCAGCAGGCACCATGCCTAGAAAGGATAAGCTTTGTGTGTGCATGGTATGTTTTTAAATCAGCATTTTAATCCTCCTTCTGACTTCACAGATAGGCAAACAAGTAGGAGTTCTTAAGTACACCTTGAGGTATACTAACATTCTACTACATTCTTAGTACACCTTGAGGTATGACAAAGCTCCAGCTCTCCTATTAAGCTTATTTATTACTGTCATAAAATAAAGAGTATGTCCTTTTTATTTCCTCAGTATAACTTAAACTACTCATAGGTCAACTAAATGAACAGTACTATCTTTCTTGCTCTTAAAGAAAAAAAAAAAATTATTTAGAAACCCTAGCAGCTGTCCTATTTCAATTTTCTTCCAGCTTTCTGTTTGGTTGGTTTTGTCCTCTTTACTCCCTGTCCTGTTTTCTAGAAACTGTCTGCTTCTGTTCAGAATGCTAATACACTTCATTTCTCATAAATTTAGAAACAAAAGCTAAGTACAGGGATACAGAAATAAAGAAATACAAAAAAACCTCCAAAGCTGGGCAGAGCTTAGAGCTACTTACTGGAATTGCTAGGCACAGACCTGTGTTCACATTCTTCTCAGTCTACAGAGGCTCAATGCCACTGTCCTGTCTTCTCAGATCCTCTCCATGTGAAGATACTTAGTTGAACAGTGTACAATTTTTGAAGAACAGATAACACAAATGTTTGCTTTTATTTTCACATTTATAGCTAATTTAAAGGTGTGGGCTGTTTTTTTTATTATTATTATTATTTTATTTTATTTTTCCCTCAGCCTAAGAGCAGTTCAAGCCTTTGGCCTGAGCACTGAGCCCATCATCAGCTTGGGCAGTGCACTCTGCCTCTGTACAGTGGTGATGAGTAGTATAGATATGGACTAAGTCTTTAACATTTACCTTGTCCCTTCTGTGTCTCTCCCAGAACTGTCTTAAATGAGCATGGTGACATGATCAGAGGTCATGAAAGGAAGCCACTGAAGCTCTTTTGACTGATGATGCTAACGTATGACCTGAACACCTAACAGGCTGATTTACTGAAATACAGCTGCAGAGAAACAGCTGATCACACAAAATGATCCTTCTTACTGCTGACTGGCATGCCCAGAATAAGCCAGTGCTGGCTCATGGATAATACATGTGTCTGGTCATTCCATTACCTCTCCTTTCCTGATATACTGCGACAAAGCAAAGGAAACAGAGGGTTCTGCATGACATCCCACCTTACGACAACTACAATGCACATCTAGAAGCTTCTGGGAGTTCAAAGAAATTTTCAGATGAAGGCTTTGCTTTCAGTTTTATAAATGTGCTTGTAGCTCTCATCATGTTAAAGGAAAAAAAATAGTGTTAAAAACCACTCCTGCAGAACCAAACTTCAATGCAGATGTCATTTTTCCTCTTTGCATGTTTCTTCCTTTATATACAAATAAAATTATAAAAACTGGTTTGTACTTAACAAAAGGATAAACCCTGCAAATCTACTGATTTATGTGCCAGCATTGTGCTTACCACAGCACTGTTTGTTGGCTGAGGCAGATATGGTCCTAATGTGCACAGCTGTGCAATGAAAACCGTATCATGTCATGTGAGTGTGGGCAGGATTTGCCAGTTTAGAGGGGGTTGGACACAATGACAGTTCAAGTCAGACTTCCGTGTTTGTTACATTGCTAACCATACATATCTCTAACAATTGAAAATGCCATGCTGAGGAATGTACCAGCTAGAGCCAATCACAGCAGGTAGCCATGGAGCAAAAGAAGAGAAACAATAAGATGATTTTGACCAGCTTGACAGGCAGGGATCACAGACCATCATGTGATGGGGCATTAGTAGACAAAACACCAGAGAGCTATGACTGGCACAAAGAACCCTGAATACAAGTGGGATGATGACCAGTGAGGAGGCAAACAGGTTACGGCCAACAGTGATGACAGGGTACAAAACATGGAAGGATGACAGAAGCCCAAACTGAACACAACATACAAAAACAATTGCCACAATTGTTTCCCAAAACAATTTTTGAATTCCCCAAATGAGAAAGGAATGAGATGGAAGGAACAAGGAATAAGATAAAGGAGATAAGAATAGTGCACCACTAAGTACTGAATGTAAATGAGGGGAGGCAGGAAATCTGACAAGTGTGACCAGCGGATGTGTATTGATGGCACCTGTGTCCAAATTCAAAAATGAAACAAAATAACTATTAGAGCCACTGACACTCAGAACCACCTGGCTGAACACTATTACCCCACATGGCTCCTATTGACATTAAACACAGAGACATTTTAAAACAAAAAAATTGAAGCTACAGCCAATTAATTGGCCCCTTAACTTTGCTTTTGAGAAATGATTATATGATTCTATTAAATGATCCCTTTTTTCACTTAAGTCTGATACTTAGAAAATGACAAGCAGCTCGATAAAGACCTGGGCAATGGTGGCCTTGAACAACCCCTTCTTTTTCAATGTGTGTACCCTACTCACCACAGAGTGTGCCGAAACACAGTGTATCAGAGTGGCACTTTGAGGTGAGAGTACAATCCCACCATGTTACAGAAGCCTGAAGTTGGTGGAGGGAAACTGAGATCGTGGAAAGGGACGGGGCGACCTCAGGAGGCTCCTAGGACAGGCCGAGGACTCAGACATGGCCCTGCTCCAGCACCACCCTGGGAAGAGGTTTCTGGCTGACGTTTCCAAACCTTGAACATGGAGACCCCGACTAGAGTTCAGCGGGTGACCCCCCTCAGGCGCTGGGCCTGCACTTCGGGACGCACGAGCTTGCTCGTCTTTGGAAGTGAAACCAGGGCTGAGGAGCCGCGACTCTGCGTACGGTGAAAGCACTTCTCCCACGAAGGACGGAAAGAGAATGAACGTTCCCTTCCGCAGGGCCTCCGGCCCGGCCCAGAACGCCTGCCAGAAGGCCTGGGCTACCGCCCGCCGGCTCCGGCTCAGCAGCGTACAGGGCGGGACGGCCTCCACCCGCCACCGGCGCCGCCGCGGCGAGGAAGCGCCCTCTGCAGGCGCCACCGGCCCCCGCAGGTTGGCTTTCCGCGACCGGGGGGCGGCACGGCTCCGCCGAGCCTGGCCTCCCGGGAGCCCCCGCTGCGGCCCCACGCCGGGGCTTCCCAGCGCTGCGTCAGAGCACCGGCACCAGGTTAGCCCTCTCCGCGGCCTGGTGGGGGGGGGGCGCGGCGGCTCGGCGGGGTCCTCGTGGAAGCTACGCCAGCCACGCAGCTTCCTCCCCCCACGGCGCTCCGTGCGGCGGATCCCCTCTCCCTCCTCCCTTGGACGCTCACGGCACAACCTTCCCGCCCCACGCAGGCAGCATGGACCAGACTGCCTCATTTTCCCTTTCTTCTACAAGCAGGTCTATACACCACAGGAAACAGCGTATGCAGCAAATCCCCACACATGCACTACATGGAGCAGAGGGTCTGCCCTTTCCCACAGGACTGTGTCAGGGACTGCTAAGACAGAAGAACGGAGCAGTTCTTAAGTGCTGATATTGTTCCAACCTTATGAAGAGATATTTGCTGACTCCCCCCCACCTCCTTCCTCCCCTTCCCCCCCTTTCTCCTTCTTTTTTATTCTGTTCTCTTGTTTAATTGTTAACTTGTGTATCTAAGCATGAAAGTTGAAAACACAGAGGACAAATGAGGTGTCTGTGCCCATTACCTTGGGAAACCTTTTCCCTGCATCGAATGTAAGCCATACTTGGGTAACTGCTGCCCTACCTACTGTAAGCATTTACACTCTCAATCTCGTTACAAATTGATAGCCCTTACAGTCACCAGTGTGTCATGCATGTTTGTTTTTATTTCTCACATCTACTTAGGGTTGACTAAGAATGTAGAGGCCAAACAGCAGTTACATGCATACCTAGTGATTAGAAGCAGGTAATGAATATGTGTTGTAGGCATAGAAGGCTCTAGTGGCAGGGAGCCTGCAGCAGCTCGGGTCATGGACCTCATTCTTCTGATTTCTAAATGTTAAATAAATAAAAAAATAAATATGCAGGTTATCAGGGTAATTGAATTACTTGTGGGGTTGTTACAGGTCTGTGGCTATTGCACATGTTATGCCATATTACTGGCAAAGAAATAATATCTCCCAATTCTGATGAAAGACCTGGATTCTTACAGTAGATTATATCTGGTATGTATCTTGGGAGGCACTAACAGGATTTTCAAAAAACACTGATTTTGAATAAGTGCCAACTCTGTCCTTCCTTTATGATGACAATCCAGTGCAAAAGTGGGAAAAAGACAGCTGTGGCTGCCAGGTGTTTGAGCAGAGATCTTTGTGGCACTTGGTGAATAGGAAGGGTCCTTCTCTGCAGCCTTTGAACTCACCTGTCTTCCAATATCACGGCTTTTGGCTCGCAGTTTATTAACCTGACTTTCAGCAATATCAGCTCGTTCTTCAGCCTCTTCCAACTTGTGCTGGGTCTTGCGGCATCGAGAGAGATTAGTGTTTGCCTGTGCTTCCTGAAAGTCATGGTGCCATCAGTGACATGTACACAAACTGTCATCACCCTGTTCCACTTAACACCCTGCCCTGCTCCATAGTAATGTAACCTACTACAGTTAGCCTCACAGCTCCATATCTTGCAGTGCCAGAACTCAGTGCATTTGTACTACTAACAGCAACATGAGTACTGGGAAAACTGGCTGGTGTGACTCCAAATGTGTAACGACAATTACAGCTGTGCCTGCTCTGTTGTAAGCCAAAACTCTTTAAAATATAGGGAATATTCAAAGGTAATGGCCACCACTGTCCTATCAAACTGAATATTCACTTATTTTAATGGACCTGGGAGACCAGACTTTTCAGAAATATCCACCCAGGACCCACAAAGATTTAGAGTCCTGCACTCACAGCTTCCTCAGCCTGTTTCCTGTATGCTTTCACTTTTAACTGTAGCTTGTCCACCAGTTCCTGAAGCCGGAAAATATTTTTCTTATCCTCTTCAGACTGTGAGAAATGAAAATAAAGTCATCCTGGAAAGACGGACCAAGGTGATGCACTTAGAATACAAGAAAGATACAGAATAGGGCAGAGGATTTGAAATACCTGGTAAGTGAGCTCCTTCAGTCTTTGTTCATACTTGTGAGCACCTTTCACTGACTCAATTCCTCGTTTCTGCTCAATGTCAAGCTCATTTTCTAGCTCATGAATCTGAAACACAGTATCATGATAAAGACAGCAAGCTGCCAAGAAGGGCTGCTGATACCACTGTAGGATCCAGGATTTTGCAGACTAAGGCCTGCAGAGAAAGTAGCAGCGCAGAGCAGCTTCCTGCAGCTCCTTCTTGGAGTTAGACTAGCTAAAACCCATTCACCATGCTACATTAGTAGTGACATGGTGTGTGACTCCACAGTTATTTATACAAAGAACTTTGCTGTGTGTAGCTGGGGCAGCTTTAACAAAAATCAGGCTTAAATCTGTCAGGGAGGAGGAAACTGAAACAGGGAAGGAAGGGTTCTGTCTGCGTTCTTCAAGTAAATAGGAAACATCTGTTTCATATGTAATTTTCAAGTCTAGCTTGCCTTCATGAACAATCCCCCCCATGAGGGCTCCCATAGTACTATTGCTGTTCTGCAGTGTATGCAAGTCAAATTTGGACACCAATTGTTTTTCAGTGGATATTTCCTTCCACAATCAAAAGCACCTAACTCCCAGTCAATTGTGCTCTACCTTGTAACAGGAATAGATTGAGTGCAGTAAGTGTATCAGGCAAATGCTCCATCTAGCCTAGTGCTCTGTCTCTGGGAGTGGCAATAGCAGATGCTATTTAGGGACAGCATGGAAACCTGGCCACTTTCTACTCCCCTCACACTTGTCTAGCTTCCTCTGTCATTAGATTAGGAGTTTCAGTTGACATATCTGTGCCTGTTCCCTTAAGTGTCTGTTTATAAACCAGATGATTCCTAATCCTTCCACCACTGCCTCTACAGTTTTCCGTGACAGCAGTTTCCAGAATTTCATTGCCTGGTCTGTAAAGTGCTTTCTTTATCTGCTTTAAACTGACCTCCAGGTAAAGATCTGCTCTGTATCATTTGTCCTTCTAATATTGTGCATTTTGATGACTAACCATCACAAATGCATCTAGTTTACTACTTTCATGATTCTGTAAACTTTGATCACATCCTCCTCATCCATCTCTGCTCTGAACTGCAGAGTCCTAGCCTTGTTTGTCTCTCATCATAAGGCTTCACCCCCTCATCTGCCATTCCCTGGAAGGTTCTCTAACCGGTGGGTTTTTCTTGAGATGCAGAGACCAAACTACATGTAGTACGTATAATATAGTGGCAAGTAATGCTCTCTCTCTCTCTCTGTCTTTGGTCTCAGTGCCCTTCCTAATAAAGACTATCTCTTTATTTATATATATATATTGCCTTTTTGCTTCTACTGCACATTGAGCAGTTTTCTGAGACCTGTCATGGATTGAGATCTCTTCTTACTGTAACTGCCAGTTCCAAATTTGTTCCCATGTAAGTGTTTTAAATTATTTTTCCCTAGGAGTATGCCTACACTGGTGTTCATCTGCCACCATCTTTGCCCACTCATTCAGGTTTTATGAGGTTGTTCTCAAGTTCCTTACATGCAGTGCAGCATTTGACTATTCAATGTAACTCATCAAACCTGCTGGAAATCCCTGTTGTAACCTTCCCAAGAGATTCCAGCAGCCAAGGACCAACTCAGGACCCTTACCTTAGTGTACCCTAGTTTCTCCCATACCTTTACCTCTAGTTGCTGGAGTTGCTTCTTTCCACCCTTTAGTGCCAGCTGCTCAGCCTCATCCAGGCGGTGCTGCAGGTCCTTCACCATTTGTTCCAGATTCTTCTTCATCCTCTCCAGGTGGGCACTGGTGTCCTGCTCCTTCTTCAGCTCTTCTGCCATCATGGCCGCCTGGTTATAGTAGAGTTATGTTATATCTTCGCATCACTGGCAGTTCTGTACTCCCTTTGGGAGCAATGAATGATGCCCAGCTTCATATTGGTGTTTGGATCTCCACATTCTCAGTCAGTGCCTATGGCTGTGCTAAGGGTCTGTCATATAAGAACGATCACAATTTCTTGGTATTTCTACAGGTACTCTGCCTTGGAGTATGGGCAGGGTTGATGACAAGACAAAAAAAAAAAAAAAAAAGCATCCAAATGACTCAGAATCCAAAGTTTAAAAGCATCTCTGGTACTCCTAAATGTTTTTAAATATCTGTCTGTTTGGTGCTTAAGTTTCAGAGTCAGACTCCTAAGCAGTTTTTACCAATTAAATGACCCTGAATGTCTCCTAATAACAATGAAAAGCTTGTGCCTGTTGAACTCTTCAGAATCCGGAATAGCTGTCACCACGGTTTCATAAAAAGGACAGAGAAGCCATAGGGGAGCCTGCAGCATGGCTGCTGAGGGGGAACCAGAACTAGACACAAGTGCACCATGACGTGATGCAATAGTGTAACTATTTTCTGTTTCACCTTCATACACCATTTCTAGATAGTTCTAAGATTTGTTTCTTCTGATACCATGGAACAGTTTCCTTGTTTAAATATTTCTCTTCTCCCTTTTTATTTCCTATATTTCTTGCATAGAGAAGCATGTATGATTTTAGTCTCAATTCCTGTTTTCTGCTGTTATCTAAATAGGACTTGGTTCGGGCTATTCTTCCCATTTCAATTTTGCCACCATCTGTTTTTTGCTTTCTATTTACCCTGGAAGTCAAAGTGAATACCCAAAAAGAGGGTATTAAAAAGAGGAGACGGGGTGCTTTTTCAATACAGACTGGTAGCAGAACATGAGTAGATGACCTAGACTGAAAGGTTCTTCCATGACAAGCAGTAGGGCAGAGGCTGTGCAAGGCCCAGGTAGGAGGGATTGTGCATCGCTGATATTTTCTGTTCCTAAGTTGAATAACCAGTTCTCCCCAGCCTGATGGCTATCTTTCTAAAGTGTAAATGTGACTGGAGTAGTATAAAATGGAAGAGAGGTAAGCAAGAGAACTCACATCTATGATTGCTTTTTTTGCTTTCTCCTCTGCATTTCTGGCTTCCTGAATGATCTCTTCAACTTCATTCTGTAAATGAGTAATGTCTGCTTCCAGTCTCTTCTTAGTGTTGAGGAGGCTTGTGTTCTGTTGGGACAGTCCAAAGACATCTTATTTCCATACCATTTCATGCCAGACCAACGTGCCTATTACAAAGGAGATACCAAATACCTGAGAGTGGAGAATCTGCACTCGCTCACTGGCATCTATCAGCTCCTGCTCAGAAACTTTCCAGACTCGCTCTGTCTGCTCCAGGGCAGCTCTCATCTCCTCAAGTTCTGTTGTCATCAGGTTGTTCCTACGTTCTACCATAGCAAGCTGCTCCTTCAGGTCATTATTCTCTCTCAAAGCATCATCCAAATGGAGCTGGGAATCCTTTGAAATTGAAAGCACCATGAGATTCAGAGGCAAGCAGAGTGTCAAAGTTTTTATAGGACAGTTGCCCTTCTGATCCCTACCTCGAGTTGCCCTTGCATGCCTTTGATGTGGTTCTGTGTCTCTGCCACCTGACAGTTGGCATGGCTCAGCTGTATCTCCATGTCATTTAGATCTCCCTCCATCTTCTTCTTCAGCCTCAAAGCATTGTTTCTGCTTCTAATCTCAGCATCCAACGCAGTTTGCATAGACTCTAATACCCTCTGGTGATTCCTCTTCAGCTGTTGAATTTCCTCATCTTTCTCTGCACTCCTTCTATCAACATCTGACTTCACTTGGTTCAGCTCCAGCTGAACCCGCAAGATTTTTCCCTCTTCATGTTCTAATGAGCCCTAGTAGTGTTGAAACAATATTATTTGTCTATGTAGTGTCCATTGCTAGGAAACACCCATGCAGAATTTTGACACTTCACAGTCAGTAACACAGACATGTTTACATTACTGTGGACTTTTAGAAAAGGCCTAGCTCTGCAAATGCAGACTGCTGTTCCCGTATACAGGAATTATTATACCTTAGTGGGATAGTAATCAATAATTTAGTAATAAGGTTTCTTAGAACAGTGACTCCAATACCACAAGTTCTGGGCACTGAGAGCTGTGTTGACACTGCAGAGATAACAAAACATGTGAAAACATTAAATTGACAGGAAAGCCAAGCCTCATACTGAGAAGAAGCTTGCAGTCATTTACGTCTCAATGCTGAATTCTGTTTAGGGACTCTGCACTTAGTCCCTCCCACAGTGCGAAGCCCCAACAACTGTGTGAGTATTCTCCTCTTCCATACAGCCTTTTCCCTGTGATACTCATATCATCTGGCTTACAATGTTTAGGAATTAGTGTTTGAGTCTGGGTCTTTAGAACCAGTGGACAGAAATAAGCACATCCAGAGGATTAAGCATTTGATGTAGCCCTGGCATTACTTTTTAGAACAGATGCTCCAGAGATACCTAGTTCTCCTTGTTTCTACAAAGAGCCTATGGTGACTAATTCAGCATTAGACTGCTGACATTTAGATACAGAAATTGGACCATATAGATTCTCATGGCCACTATAACTCTTGTTCCTACTGCTGTCCCATCTACTATGATCTCAAGATCAGAGATGTCAGTTGTTTTTATTCCATTTTATTCTATCTAAGGAGAGTTATGGAGAAAATGAAATGAAGCTCTTCATGGAGGTGGACATCACAAAAGGCAACAGTCAAAAGCTGATACAAGGGAAATCCCGACTGAATATAAGCATAAAAATATTTCCTTACGAGAATGATGCAGCAAGGAAAAAGGTTGTCTAGAAATACTATGAAATCTCCATCCTTGGAAATTACAAAAAGCAATTAGACAAGGCTCTGCGTAACGTAATGTATTTTAACTAGGGAACAAAAACTGTCAGAGTTTTGAAACAAATGACCTTTCTGTAGCCTTTCAGAGGAGCAAAATCAAACTGGTGGTGCAAAATGAGCTTAGTTTTAGCCTGGGACTGATTTTTTTTGTGTGTGTGTGTGCAAGATGGCACAACAAGCTATGCTACATTAGGAGAGGCGCAGTCTCTGTGATATTTGTTCTGCTTTCTCCATTTGTGGTCTCTTCCAGAACAAGACCCCTTACTGAGGACACTTGCCTCTGCTTCTTCTAATGCTGCCTGAAGGTCACATTTTTCTTGTTCAGTTTGCTTTTTTGCTTTCTCCAGTCCATGATTAGTTTTTCTAGCTTCAGCAATCTGTTCAGTAAGATCAGAAATTTCCTCTGTAACACAAAAAACACGCATTTAGCTCATCTTGTTGTCAATGGCATCTGCAATTGCTGTTTGGCAGTGGGAGTGACAGAAGAGATAATGGTGTATTATGAAATGGCAGTGAGAGGAAATAACAGAGCCTGTCTCGTGCAGTATTTATTTCTGATTACCTGCTATTTCCAGTTCAATGTGCAGGTTTAAAAATGAGGGGGACCAACTGGAGGGAGCTCAGAGAGTAGCATCATTTACCTCTGGATAGTGAAATCATATCTCCAGAGACAGTTCTGTTTGATTCTCTCTTCATTCCTAAATTCTCCCCAGGGATCACTAAACTTCACAAAATGGAATTTAATTCCTTTACACAATTAGTTAGCTGATTAAATGCCGATTTGTTGTGCCACATCTGCATGGTGCTCCAACCAGAAGGCAGACAACAGCCCACCAGGTCTTTTCTAATGGTAATAACTGAAGAGGTCTGAAAAATATAAGTATCTGTTTTCATCAACATTTCTGTCTGTTTAGTTAATGTGGTCCCTATCCATGAAGGGGATTATGATGGTGTGAAGGAGAGGAATTATAATGATGGC
Organism: Stictonetta naevosa; assembly: GCA_011074415.1. Taxonomy (NCBI): domain Eukaryota; kingdom Metazoa; phylum Chordata; class Aves; order Anseriformes; family Anatidae; genus Stictonetta; species Stictonetta naevosa. Next base: position 259,642 of record CM021714.1, read on the forward strand.
ATTAGAAACCATGAGGAAGCAGGATATTATCATAAGCTGTACTCATGAGCTTACAGGTGACCTTGTGATGAGCTGAACAGGAAGGAAAGTCACCTAACCTGAGTTTTGTGGGAAAACTATAAGAAACAAAAGCTTGGGAAGAGGCAGCATTCTGGTACCCCAGAAACATGGAAGCATCTTAGTGTGATGGATCCCAGCTGACAGAGATCTGAGAACTTACGCTGGACGTTCTTGTTCTCCCGTCTGACAGTCTCTGCCTGCTCAAGAACTTCTTCGTAGGCATTCTTCATCTGGAATATCTCAGTGCTAAGGGAGCAAGACTCCTTCTGGGCAGCTTCCAGCTCAGCCTGACTCTCCTGGTACTTCTGCTTCCACTCAGCCACAACCTGGAGTGACAGGAACCATCAGAGCATAAGAATGCCCCATTCTTCAACACTCCTGTCCCTGCACATATATGTAACAAGAACCTTAGAGGCATGTCGTTGGGTCACAAAATCTTCTTCGTTGCACATTCACTGCCTGTGACAATCAGTTCACTGGGATACATACTTCATCTGTTTCAAGGGCAGCTACTTATCCTCTCAGACAACAGGAGTGTATGCTCCCAAGCTCACAGGTAGGTGTTTGGTTTCACAGCAACTTGGACACAATGTGGTTAGTCTGAATGAGGCTGTGTGAGCCTGTTTATTATTTCAGGACCTAGTGGTCTTGCACTCAGCTTGCCAAAAAAAGATTGTGCTATTTTCTCCTATTGTCTTCTGCACAGCCCTGCAAGCCATCTTCTTTAGCTCATCTACCCATTTCAACCACATACACAGGGCTATGCAACATCACTTGGGCAAACAGTGTTGAGCCTTTTTGTAATGTTATTAAAGGCAGTGAAGTTTGGAACTGATTAAGGAGGTTGAAGCTATGCCTAACCTGAATAAAGGGCTGGAAGACTAACACCAGCCAAAAGTAGGGGCTTGTTAGAATTTATATGAAAACTTTCAGTCTACTTGATCAAAGACTTGATACAGATCTTCCCATTCTCCCTTGTGAAAACTTCATGCTTTTTTAAACTATCAGAAATCTGCGTTATTATCTGATGTGGTTACCTGAGATTATTCACATTGTGACATTATCATTACTACATGTCCTGTTTGGTGCTCCTTACCCACAATTTTGCTTTGGATAAAATTTAAGTTATCTTATTGTGAGTGCAGAACTTTCATGCTTTCAGAATTTGGCCTGGCCTATCACATTTTTATGATATTCGTATCTGGTAGGCTTTCTGAATGAACCTTGTCAAAATTCTTCTGCCTTTTATCAAATGCTGTACATGCTGCGTTCAACCTCTCCGTGTCAATCATGAGGTCATCCACTTCCCCCTGCAGCCTCTGCTTTGTCTTCTCCAGTGAAGCACACTTGGAATTGACAGCCTCAGTCTGCTCCTCTGAATCCTGCAGGCGCTGAGCAAGCTTCTTTCTGCAGGACAAGACAATCAGTACTGAGAGAAGGAAAATTCTGACATTCTGAGAAAATGGATAGGAAGGGAGTGTGGCATAGGAGAAAGAAGATGAGAGAGCCAACATACAAAGCTGTGATAGTGTGATCAGATAACATCAATAGGAGCCTAGGATAACAAAGAATGCTTGGAGTGGTGTGAAGGCTGGGAGAATATGCAGAGGAGATACGGACATGTGGGTAATCGTAACTTGGAAGGGGGACTCACTAGAAATCTGGGAGAGAGGTGAAATGTGAGATGGAATCAGTGAAGAAACAAGAGTATCCAAGGGGTAGCCTACACCAATGTGGAGAGGAACCAGAAACACAGTATCATCAGTGTCAAGAATGCGATTTTTCAACTACTATGTTTAATTCTATAGTTAATACACTGGAATTGTCCATTCTGTAGAAACTTTCACAAACCCCCACTTCTCTTCCTTTAAACCTTGACTCCCTGACCTTTTCAGTCCCAACACATCACAAAACACATTGCTCTGCGTATTCCCACTACAAACATATTCTGGTTTCCTCCAGTTCCTTCTCACATTTTAACATAAATATCCTTCTACTTGTTCAAGACCATCCCTCCACATACTTTGCTTCCTCCAGCTCCTCCATGCGCTGAATAGCATCTGTCTCATATTTGGTTCTCCACTGGGCCACTTCACTGTTGGCTTTGGACAGGGCACGCTGCAGCTCTCCCTTGGCTTCCTGCTCCTCTTCATATTGTTCCCGAAGCAAGTCACAGTCATGGCGAGCAGACTGCAAGGCATGGGCTAGGGCATTCTTGGCCTGTGTAGTTAGAATTATACAAATTGTCAGAACACTACCATTTGTGACTGGACCTTTTTACTACATTTTGATAAAAACCTCCACATCTCACTGCCTATGTACAGTAGTTGCTAGGGTAACTGGAGGAGAAAAATGAATATTATTTGGGACTCTGTATTTCAGACTTGATATTGTTCATCAGGATCAGTTTTTTTTGCCCAATTTGTCTGGGGTACTGCCTCTTAAACATATCAGCATGAAGTGCTTCAGGCAAAGATGCAATAAATTCAGCAACAGGAGAAGTGTGAATAATTCCTCCAGAAGATGTTTCCCTGTAAGCTTTTCAGGTAGAATTTAGTGTTTATCTGAAGGTGGAAGAGACTTTAAACTGTATTGTCATTTTTAATCCTGGGTGCTCCACTACTGTCTTGTTCACTGCTGCTGTACCCTTTGCCTGAGTGATTTCCCATAGGAGTAAGATATGTACACAGAGCTATTTTTATTCACTTCTTTCATGCTTTTGAACTTCAAAAAGCATGGCAAGAAGGGCTTAAACTATCTTATTTGATTTCAATAATGTCTCTTCTGTGTATTATATTCCAAGGCAAAGCTCAAAAGTTTCACTGTTCTCATGTCTCTGCCTTTGATTTATTTTACAATTTTTTGGGCCAAATTAAAAAAAAAAACCTCACCTTATTTTCTTCCTCTAGTTGCCTCTTCAGCTCTTCTGTCTGCTGTGTGAAAGACTGTTTGCCTCTAGTCAACTGAGAGATCAATGACTCCTTCTCCTCTAGTTGCTGCATTAGTTCATCTAATGAGAAAACACTTTTTTTTAAAAACAGAAAAATATGAACAGACAGACATAAAATTCATATGAATGAGAAAAGAGATTATGTGGAAAGAGATTACAAGATATAATGTGGTAAAAAGAAGGAAGAGTAACTATTTAATTTCCACCAGTTAGAAAAAAAAAAATCAAAGATGAACACTATGCTAGCATCAAAAGAAAGGGGATGAACTGTCTACAAAAACCACACAGTGGTTTTGGTTCTTTCAGGTTATTTTTGTTTCTTTGGGTGAAGTATCCATGACTGCCACAAGGAGGAAATTCTACAGTCTGAGTTGTGCTCAGATCACCCAGTGATGAACATATAAGAAAATACACAGGCATTCAGGCAACAAATTTAAGTGCTTGGCACAGGACAATTATATTTCGTCTAGGGACACACCATTCTCAGTCTGTAGACGTGTTTTCTGTGTGTTCAGATCATTAATTAGCCGCATATGTTCATCATCTTTGGTTCTGACTTCACTGAATTGGTCTTCAAGAGCTTTCCACATCTTTTCCAGATTGCTCTGTTAAGAAATAGAAAGCATATCTGTCAGCTCATCCAGTTGTTCAGAAGAACAATAATAGTGATGAGAAATGTTTTTTCCTATGCAGCAACCTTGGCTTTAGAGATAGACTCCATGTTACTGGCCAAGTCATCTATCTCCATCTTCAGCTCACTCTTCTCCTTCTCCAGCTTCTGCTTGACTCGTTGCAGGTTGTCGATCTGTTCCCCAAGCTCAGCTGTGCTGTCTGCGTGCTTCTTCCGCAGGGCGGCAGCTGTAGTTTCGTGCTGCAGCGTGGCCTCTTCGAGGTCACGGCGCATCTTCTGAAATTCTGCCTCACGCTTCTTGTTCATCTCAATCTGAGCTGCTGTGGCCCCTCCTGCTTCTTCCAGGCGCTCACTGATTTCCTCCAGCTCCCTGGAAAGTTCAGCTTGCTGCTTTTCAGTCTTTGCATAGACTGCACGTTCAGCTTCAATTTCCTCCTCCAATTCCTCGATTCGAGTCTATGAAAATTAATTGGTTAAATGAAGATTTCTGAATAGAAATACTTGAAATTACCTTTAAGGAATAAAGAACATATATTCACTTCCATTTATATCAGCATGGAGAGTGAAACACCACTAGAAATTTCACTGAACTGTGTCCTAGGACTTAAAATAATCAGTTTTGGAGCAACAGTGAATGTAAAATCTGATACTTCATTTTATGTTGTATTTCAGAATGGATCCATTATGTAATGACAGACCTAGTACTGTACTTTTCTAAAGGCATGAGGGATGTGCCACTGACAAATATAAAATGAGTTTCTTAGAAATTTGCAGAAGGTCAGGCAGGCCATCTCCAGCAGCAAACAAGATAGAAGGAACCTTGGGATGAGCAACCATGGGATAATGTCACTGAAAGGAGCTGTCTTCCTGTGTCTCCATTTGGAAGGTGATTTCTACCCTGATGATGAGAAAATGTCACTTTCTTTTGTTTTCTTAGAAAGGTAATTCTCAGTAGCTTCACTACTGTTACAAGTCAGCATTGGATCCATTTTTGAAGCCTTCCACAAGGTTCACTTAAGTAATTTCTTATATAGTCAGCTATGATTATAGACCAGAGCCTCTGTAAAAGTGCCCTGAGATTGGAATAGCAGCCATGTTCATTGTTTTATTCATGTGTAGATAAATATTTTTGTAGAACAGTCTTAGAAAATATAAAATGGTAATTGATTGATTAACAAATATTAATTCTAAGGAACCTTGTGGTGGTTTTAGTTTGCTGGGCAGCCAAGTTCCACCACAACTGCTCTCTCAGTCTCCCTCCTCAAAGGGAAAGGGGAGAAAATATGATGAAAAAGGCTGAAGGGTTGAGATAAGGATAGGGAGATCCCTCAACAGTAATTGTCACAGGCAAAACAGACTCAGCATAGGGAGATTAATGGAATTTATTACCTATTACTAACAAGCTAGAGCAGTGAGAAACTAAAAACAAACTACAAACACTTTTCCCCTGTCCGTCTTCTTCCACCTCCTTCCTCCAAGAGGCACAGGGGAATGGAGGTTGTGCTCAGTCCCTAATGCTTCATCTCCACCACTCCTCAGTCACTCTCTGCCCCTGCTCCACATGGGGTCCCTCCCACGGGGTGCCCTCCTTCCCAAACTGATCCTGTGGGGGCTGCCCACAGGCTGTATCTCTTCAAGAACTGCTCCCATACGGACCATATGGCTCCACACCACGGGGTCCATACCCCAGGAGCAAACTGCTCCAGCACGGGTCCCCAAGGACAGAAACTCCCCCCAGGCCCGCTGCTCCTGCGTGGACTCCTCTCCACGGGCGGCAACTCCGACTTAGGGCCTGCTCCTGCAGGCCTCTCCATAGGCTACAGCCTCCTTCAGGCCAGATCCACCTGCTCCACTATGGGCTCCTCCATGGGCTGCAGCGTGGAGACCTTATTTTCCCTTTCTTAAATATGTTCTTCCAGACCAATATCACTTATTCGCTCAGCTCTGGGCAGCGGCAGGTCCCTTTTGGAGCCAGCTGAAACTGGCCTTTATCTAACATGGGGCAGCTTCTGAACTCTTCTCACAGAGACCACCCCTGTAGTCCCCTGCTACAAAAACCTTTCCATGTAAACCCAATACAAAGCTGTAGTCAGCTACTAAAAATATCAATAACTCTTAGACTTTACCTGAAGCTCCTTGATTTTCTTTTGCAGCTGAGAACTTTGAGCCTGCTCATCCTCAATTTTACTTTGCAGCTGGTTAATTTCAAAATCTTTTCTGTTAAAGAACAAGAATGCAAATTCAATATGGTTAAGATAAAATATGAATTTTAGAATTCAAATGTCAGCGCAATACTTTTTTAGCCTGTCATCCATCTGTTTCTTATCATTTTCCAGATCAATGATGGAAACCTGAGACATTTTCAGATCCCCTTCCAGTTTTCTCTTTGCTCTCTCAAGGTCCATTTGCAATTTCTTCTCTTGTTCCAGACACCCTTCAAGCTAAAACACATAAAACATAGTTTGAAACACATAAAACATACTTCAATATTCCTGATTTTAAAATCTTAAACTGAATATTGAAAACTAGAGAAAACAATCATACTGTAAATGCTTCTCATCTCTACTTTTGATACACTCACTACAGAGTCAGGGTTTAGCTTCAGATGTTAAGCTGGCTACAACTTGGCCAGTCACAGTTGAAATGAAAGTTTTTGAAAAATACCAAAATTATTTTTTTTTTCAGTTAGTGCAGTTCTTAGCATGCAGACTGCAAAACACTGACAAATTCCCAGAGTCCTGGAGTACATACATAAATTTTATAAGTTCACAGCAAGCTTCAGAATGCCACAGATACACTGCTGTAGTTAATTGGTTAAAGTGGGGCACAAAGGCTTACAATGCTGGAATATCCAGTGATGAACATAGATTAAACAGGGAAGGAAATATGAAAGAAACACTGGATTCCACAATACCCTCTCAACTGTCCACAAGTTATTACATGAAATTACTAGAGCTGGCTTGGCTGCTTTAGATGTTGTTTACACACCTAGTATCAGAGCATTCACCTACAAAACTCCTTTTTTTTTTTTTTTTTTTTTTTCTTTTTCCTTACAAGATCTATTTGCTGCTCCAATTTGGTCTTGGTTTTGGTGAGTGTGCTGACTTTGTCTTCCTCAGCTTGCAGGTCATCCAGTGTCTGCTGGTGTGCCTCCTGTAAGGCCTTTTTCTCCTTGGTGAGTTTAGAAATATTTTCATCCAGAGCTGTCATCTCTTCAGTGAGATTCTTTACCTATTAGGCAGCAAGCATCCATACTATGAGGGGGTGCCATGGGAAATGATAGACTAAGAAAGAGCAGTGAGTGTACCCATGCAAAATATTGTATGGGTTACGTCAAAGTGCTCACCACTAATGTATGTATTATTAATGATGAGAGTAACCAGCATCATGGCTGGCGCACCTGTCTGACCCTGCAATGGTAAGAATTCTTGCTTGAGTTGGTCTTGACTACCAGTTCTATCCTGCTAGTTTTAGTAGTAGAACGTGTGCTAGATCTTCACAGCCTCTGCAAGCTTTACTTTATTGGGATTTACTAAAAGCCTCTGGGTTGTTCTTGCACGAAAAATGCATTTCCTAAATGTGATACATTTGCTAGGCACACAGATGTAATTTCTCAGAAAATGAGGTTTATTAAGTTATTACCAAACACAAGTGATGGCCAAAAATATGTTAAATTTTCCATAAAAGTGAAGGCATCATGACAATAATGATAAACAATCTTCTGCCCTTGAACAGGTGATCATGAATTTAGGGCTGGACCTCTTAACTTGGCCTCTGGACATAGCAACTCTGCTGGCTTTATCTTGGAAACTTATTCCCTCTTCTTCATGGAGCAATGCACAACCAGCAACCTTATCTCAAACATGTTAGGCTCTCTGTATGAGTCTGTGTGATGCTTGCTTCCCACTTTCCTCATTCAGATAGGAAAGCCTGACAGTATCAATTAGGAAAGTCCACTCTGCGAGGTGTTTTAGCTATAAGGCCCTCATCTTATGGCCCAGCACCATCTAGATATCCTCTAAACATTAGTATAGAAATGTCCAACACATCTGAAATTACAAACTTAGGATCCAATAGTGTTCCCAGTAATGTCACTGAAGGAAACCTCAAGGTGTAATTACTTCTCTGCTAGTATTCTTTCCACAGCAGGACTGAACATTGTCACATCAGACAGGGGCTCTTAAATTCTAATATCTCAATTCTGTCTCTTCACACTGGTTATTGAGGCATATGTGAAGACATCTGTGCTTTTACCGGGACATAAATGAGCTAATGACCACCTGATATAGACTCTTTTTGCTATACTGACAGCCTGGTCCTGAGAATTCAGGAAGAACTCTCATTATGTAGTCAAGTCAACACAAGGAAAGGATCCTTGCTGAGACCTGGGCTTCTTAAATACAAGAGAAATATGAGAAAACATTTGGCATCTGCAAGATCAGTTCTCTTCGATGCACGTGAGAAAGGATCAAAACAGCCATTTTGTACTGAGCCACCCACAAGCATACTAGTTCTCCATCCACAGGAGACACAAATAAACTGGTTTCTTATGTGTGAAAATAGCAGAAGATAGAAGTTCTCCAACAAACACCTCAGTACCTAAAAAAAGTTAACTCTTTTTGAGCTGCCACAGGAAAAAATACTGTTTTTTTCCTAAGAGGAAGTTATAATTTTAGCAAAACTTTTTATGTCACAGGCAGTTAAGTGTTACCTTTCCTATGCCTTGGGAACATATCACTTCCATTCAGACCACTTAGGAAACTCTGCAACTTCCCACAGAACTGAAAACATTCTGGGGAGGAATAATTCTGTGATCCCCCCTGTCACCTTATTCTCTGCTGCATGCTTCTCCTTTTCCATTTTGGCCAGAGTCTGTTCAAGGTCATCAATATCTTTCTTCAGCTCAGAGCACTCATCTTCAAGTTTCCTCTTCTTTGCTGTCAGTTCAGCATTTGTCTCCTCTTCATCCTCCATTCTTTCACTAAGTTCTTTAATTTTAGCTTCCAGCTGAATTTTACTTTTGATGAGACTTTCACATCTCTCTTCAGCATCAGCTAGATTTTCACTATCCTGTTAGAACATGTTGAAGGCATGTTATATTTATCATAAATATTATGAAAGGTAACATATGTTGTTCAAATGCCACCTCCAGGAAATGGATTGCATAAGTCAGGGCAAAATTTCACATGCAAACCACAGTAATGCACAAGATCTAATCATGGGGAGATTGTCCTGCTTTGTCATGGCTTAGGAAAGTGGAACATAGTCCTACAACAGAGACACTTCCTTTCCGCTGGTCAGATATTTTGACTGTAATAACACGCCATAAAAACTGACCGGTTTGTATCATAACAAGGAGCCTATGGTATCAGCGATATAAATAGGTGGGTCAGCGAACTGGATGTCATGGAAGCTTGAACTTAGATGTGGATTTATAAAACACATGGTATTTCATAGTCATCTTTCAGAGTGTTGGGGATGATTCTATCTGTAATAAGCTCTTCCAACTAATGACACAAGTCTGATCGTCTCTCCCCCAACTTCTGCCACTTAATTCACGTGAGACTTCCTTGCTCCCATCATTCTCTAAACTCTCTATCAGCCAAGACAGGCTCTGGCTCATGGCTCAACAGGATCGCTCAACCTAAATTTTAGCCTGCAACTTCTACTATAATTATCATTTTGAGCAACATGATTGACAGATAAAATGTTACCCAAATTAATGCTACTGTGAGGTATACTAGGCAGGATACCAGAAAAGGTATATGTTGCTTCCCATAAGAGTTGTGGCCAAAAGACATCACTGCATGAATGTAGTATGTTGTGTATAATTCTCTCAAATTCCTACTGAAACTCATGGGGCACTGAAAATCACGGCTATCAAGTGTGCATTTTCTGACAACAAACATGGACAAGATGGCTCTTGAAGAACCCTTCAAGCAGAGTTGGTTGAAATTCACACAGCAATGGTACTTAAAGAGCAGACAGGAAGGGCTGTTCTAGTGCTGAAACAGGAAGAAACTGACAGTGTTGTCTGGTTCTTTCTTGACTCAGAGGGCAATGATCATATCTTAGGACTACTTTTATGCCCGGAAATTTGAAACTATTGAATGCTTCAAATGGTATCCTGACCTGGAAGTTAGCTAAATACGGTCTTCTTGACTTTTTTCGATTACCATCCATGAAGGGGTTAAAGTGAAGCCTGAAATGCTTATAGACTAGGTTGGCTCTGGAGGACAGGGCATTAAGTACCAAAAAGGGTACAAAGAAACTCTGGAAAATATGTTAAGCTGAAGTGCAGAAGGAGGATTCGGGTAAGGAATCTGATTTTCGACGTGCATGGTTGCATCCTTAGGGCCTGGAACAATACAGGACTGTCCAAAGCCAGTTGGTTTGGGAGCACATAGAATCAAGTGAAAGGTCCACTTGCACCAGACTGCCCTTGGCCACAGAAAATCTTTATTATATTTCAATACCTTCTTGCCTTGTGCTATTTCAGTCTTTGCTCAGCATTGTTGTAGCTGAAAAGCATGTCTTTGTTCCACAGTTTCAGTCCTGTCTTTGACAGAAAAGCAGCCCCATCTCTAGCTCCACATTGTAATGGTCAGTAAATAAGGAAACAGTCTGTATTTAATCCAGATTTGGACTCCACAGTTGGTGTACGTTGTATTGGAACATCTGATTCTTCCTCTGGTGACTGCTTAATAGTGAAATGAGTTTACACTGGAGCCCCTTATTCATGCTGGTGGTAATATTATATATGCACTTTATACATACTTTGCTTAGGTGTAAATCATAGAATCTTAGAATCATTACGGTTGGAAAAGACATCTAAGATCATCTAGTCCAACCTTTAATATGAAGCAGTGGAAAATCTGGCTCTGTTACCTGTCTGTTTATGTAGGACAACAGGAAAAGAGAATTGAAGAGGCAGTAGCGTGAATCTGAAAATGGAGGCTACTCACAGACTGAACCTGCAGCTGCAGGTCATTTTTCTCTTGCAACAGAGACGCCATTTTCTCCTCCACCTCCTTCCTCTTTGCCTCAGACTTTGCAAGCTCTTCCTTGCTTTTCTCAAACTCTTCCTTCATATTTGCCATCTCCTTCTCAGACTCTACAGTCTTCAATATATGCTTCATCTTGAAGTACAGCTTCATCCAGGGCCAGTGCTTGACATTCATGAATGCTCTAACATTGTATTGGATGATGTAAATGGATTCTCTGAAAACGGGTGAAAATGATACAGGTTATCAGACTGGTGAGACTTGTGTTAGAAACAGACTCTGGTTATTGGTCAAAGAGCATCAGCATTTTCCAGAGGGAAGTTTTGTGTGAAACTTTTTATCTCACCTTGCTTCTTTCTATTAAAAGTCATTTCTAGGCCCTGGACTGCTGCATGACTAGTTCAGTAGCATGAACAATAGCTATGTATGGACAAAAGAGAAATACTTAAAAAACAGACGAACTTCTCTGGAATGTTGCCTGGAAATCTCTGAGACTTTCCCAAATCTCAAAGAAAGTGCAAGTGCTCGGGTAAAGACCAGAGTGAAAACTGATTTCCATGAACTATTGCTGTTGTAATTATAAATATGGGAGTTACTGTAAATTGTGGAAGCAGTATCTTGATGCTTTTGGGTGACAAAAAATAGCAACTATAGTAAATTATTAAGACAACATGAAAACAGAAATTAATTTTTTTTATGGTATTGAATGCTAAAGGATTTTTGTTTATGCCCATAGTTCAAGGGGAACTTTGACAGTTCATTGCAGAGAAATCCAATAAGATTTACTGAATTCTTAAAAACTATGCTGGGGTCAGGAAGTCCCTGAACTAAATATATGCTGTAGACTATTACAGATAAAAGCAACTGGTTAGCAAAGAGCATCCTAGTGATCCTAGCTCTCCCTAAAGCTTTCACTTGTCAACAATGTTTGAGACAATTTGCTTGGCTCACCCACTGCTGCCATCCCTACATTCCAAATTTTGCATGAATCATTCCACCTTAAAGGGACAGAACAGAATTTGTAATGGTATGTGGGATGGTCAAAAGTATAGAGTGCCTTCTCTGTACAAGCTAGAGTTCTTCATCTTAGGTGATGGAGTCATGAAAGAAAATTGAAGAGAAGGAGAGCAGAATGTGATTTTGTTCCTTTCCTTACAAAACCGGACTAATGAGATTCAATAAAATATCAGACAGCATATACCAAACAGCCAACTGAACAAATGGAAAGGTTTGTCTGTCTCCATCACAGGGAGAGGTTGAAAATGGTTCTAAAAGTTTGTGCATTCCTGGAGGAATGATTCACTGTTAAATATTAAATATCATGGCCCAGGTGCACAATCCAATTGCTAAACAGCCATTGTGAGAATTTGGAAGGCTATAATAAGAAAAGTACTAGTTTCTGCTTTTTCTTTTTGCCCTAGTCTTTCTAAGGGTCTTCACTGGGGATAGATTTTTGCCTGAGACAGGATAGTGCATTGCCAGACTTTTGGTCTGACACAATATGATACTTAGTGTCCTTGTATTACCTTCTTTCATTCATCTTTTTAAATTCAGTTCTCATGAGGTACCCTCTGCACATAGCTTGTGTATGAGTGACGAGGCTCACAAGCTTCTCATCTCTCATCTCTTCTAGGAGTCCTAAGAGACCCGCTTTGAAGAACACCTAAAACATAAAAGAGGTTTGAACTGTTTGAAGGCTAGGCAGATACACAACCATTGGAAGCTGATGCAGTGTAGTTTAAAGAAGTTTTGGAAGAACACCTGCAGAGTAAACATTGAACAGCTAGAGAAATTTGGGGTTCATATCCTCAGTGTTCCTGTGATTGATGACATGTCACTTTATATGTGAACTAATCATGCTATTGCAATGTTATTTGAAGTGCACTCCAGAGTAGGTTGTGAAAGATCTAGCTCATCAAGTTATTAAAAAAAAGAGACTCCTAACTTGCAACTTAGTATGATATCCTATCCTGTCGCTTCACTGTATCCTTCTGTGTCTTAATGGTCAGGCTCTGTAAACTGACATACATATGGCTTGAGAGCCATACATGATGATGTCCATATAATAGTATATACAGTTGGGTTTGTGTCCAGAGATAGTACTGCTTTGATTGTGTCGGTCAGAGAATCAGTGTCCCACCTAATGCTGCTTTGGATATGGAAGAAAGACATGTGTGCCTAAATCCCCTGAAAAGTCTGTCTTCCTAAACTTAGCTTGCCTAATGTGCACTGATGTCAGGGAGTTCATCTGGCAGGAGAAAGGGGCAGCACTAGTTCTAGTTACAGCCATGCAGGGTCATTCTGGTAGCATGGTTTTGCCTGGACTGACAGGCCTACCCTCACACATACCCCCCAGAGCCAGACAAGTTTTGTGTGCTCCTTCTTGCTTGTGTTGTACTTTGTTTCCTAGTCATCATGAAGGCTGATTTCATATTGAAGAAATTCTTTAAACAAATGGTATTTTTTTTGCCACTGATTATACCTGCTCTTCCACAAGGGCTTTACCTTGGTGTGGCCAAATCTGTATTGGTTGTGGTCCACATCAATGGAGGAAAGAAGCTTTTCTGAAGCCCTTTTGCTGTCAATGAATTGGCCTTCTGGAATGGCTGAGGCATTAAGAATCTTGTACCTGTGGTAAGACAAGTTGCAAGACACTGGTTGCAAACAGTGTGAGGAGAATAGGAGCCATCATATATCATAAGATAATGTGATTGGAAACTGAGCTGTCTGAAAGCAGCTGAATATGCTATCTGAAATCTAGACAGTCTTGGCTGAACAGAACATGATGACAAGAGCATATGTCTACTTTTCAAAGGAATTTTCTGGCTGTGTAACAACATAGTATGCTGTTACATACAAAATTAATGTGCATACTTAACAGTGTTTGCAGGTCCAGGAATTAGGAAGAACATAGTGAGAACATGTCAACCTTCTCTTCTCATCTTGTTTCATTGATCAGAAAAAGGCTATTTAAATTAAAGTAGAAGATAAATTAAAACTGCTGACAAAAATAATCTATATTCCAAAAGGAATACGGATCTTGCAGAAGTCACTGTCTGTACAAGTTCTACCAACAAAGCCTTGAGTTTGGGCTAAAACTGGCACAATATTATTATTTTTAGCTAACAGAAGTCTTAGCGTTTTGTAAGGTAGCTTAATGATTAAGGTAATCCTGTGTCATGGACAGGATCATCTCACTCTTCTAAAGTGTTTTCCTCAGATACAGCAATGAGGATGGGTGATTGTACTCTGGGGCACTTCTTGTTTTCAAGTATATTGAAAAAAAATATATAAAATCAAGATAGTGAAAGTGGCACAAGAACTTTATTCTGTATTTTAGGGTTCTGTTGTAGTTCTTCCTAAACTTCAGCACATTTCTTTTGTACTGTGTAGCACTTTTTGGTTCTGGACCATGGCCATTATGGAGATATCCCTTCACCTTGTCACATCAAATTATGATTTGACAGTTGAGACCAGCTAATGCCATAGTGAATTAAACATCAGGTTGCAGCACATATTCAGAGAGGTCCTGCATCCTAGACTGCATTTCCTCAAAGTCTGAATACTCTTGTCACAAAAAAGATAAAAAAAAAATACTGATTTCTTGGGGAAGGGGAAGGAAGGGAAGGGAAGGGGAGGGGAGGGGAACAGAGGGGAGAAACAGACAGGATATGTCCTCTTGAGGGGAAGAGCTTTTTACACCAGGTCAGCATGTAAGATGCTACTGGTACATTTATTAATAATAACAACCAATTCAGATTCAGCACTTTATAGCAACTGAGCTCACTTGAGCCAGTTTCATTATCTCAATTTTAAAGAAGAGAAAGCAAGGCTCAGGATGCAGGCAACTGACAGAGCACCAACAACGCCTTGGAGTTTCGAATGCTTAGTTAGTGCACTCTAAGGAGACTGTGCTGACATTTATTATTCTTGTATTGTTTTGTAAGCCTATAGGAGACTTACAAAGAGCAATCTATTATGCCATTTAATTCATTGCCCTAAAAGCATTTTGCATCTTTTTGAATCACCAGGCAATGACTACAGTTCAGAAACAATATGGGTTCTGATGAATCAACAAATCTCTGATCAAAGAGGGAGAAGACTGGAGAGACCTAAGACAGTATTTATGATGACATTCCCTCAAATTCCACTGAATTAGTCTGTTTCAAAGGATGTGTCTCTATGATGTCACCAGATTTGTCACCTGAGTTTTGGGTTTAGTGAATCCTTAAATTATCAGACTAATAACTGAAGACCTACCGTTGCTTAAAGTCTGCATAAAGGATTCTGCTTGGAAATCCCTTCCTGCAGATTCGGATGCCTTCTAGAACCCCATTGCACCGCAGCTGATGCATCACCAAGTAATGGTCCATTTCACCTTAAACAAGATACATACATCATGACTGTTTTTTTTTTTTTTTTTTTTTTTTAATTCCCCTCCCCCCAAGAGTCTCCATATTTACTAGCATGACAGTGCAACTTCTCCTTTTGCTAAAATTCAACCAGTTATTGGTTAAGGATGAAGGAAATGAAGACAGAACATGTTTTCAATTCATAGAAGTTGCAGAGAGCTGCATCAACCAGATGAGCTTTACTACTCTGAATGGTAGGGCTGGCAATGCTTGTGAATCTTATATGGTCAAAAGGCACAGGGAGAGACGTTTCTCAAAAATGACTGAAAAGTACTCTATAAGACCAGCTGAAAAATATCATCACTCACTGGATGTAGGTAGAGGTGGCACAGTGTAGAATGTAATACCATCTGGATAATCAGCTCTTCATGTTATGTAAGATTTTACCTTGGATTTGCTGTGGAAGTATTGACTATATTTTACCTTGATTAGATTTGATAGATAGATTCCTACACAGGAGAGGATAAGCAAGATGCTTAAAGCTTTCAATTCCTTTAACTGCCTGTAAGGGACAGCTGATTGAAATTGGAATAATTATCTTCTCCTATAGTATCTATCAGGTATAACAAATCAACTATATTTCTTAATCTTATTCCAAGTATAGCAAACAAAGTACAATTGAATAAAATACTCCTGGAATCACTTGGTCATGAAGAATTTTTTCTCAGCTCCTAGAAGCATTAATTAATACAGAATGGTACATGTTGTTAACCCTTAGCTTTTCAGTGGAATCAATAAAGGTATACCCAAAGAAACGGTTAGAAAAGTCAAGCGTAAGCAGCCTAAAACCAGCTAAAATCAGAAAATGACCGGTTTCTCTTCACTTTACAATCCTTAATTTTGTTCACACACTACTACTTTTCTTTTTCTTAGAAGGCAAAAGTCCAATGTCCTCTGAGTCACCTCTGCATATTAAAATGACAGTCATATTTGGCAAAATCATTCATTCATGTATATTTCAGTAGATTTTCTTAATTCCCTTACACTGTCTATGCCTGTCAAGACCCCAGTGGTATTCCTCTTTCACTTTAGGGATATGAAGCGTGGAACGTTTATAGTCGGTGGAGTGAAGCAGAAGCATTTTTTTCTAGGATGTGATTCATCTCATCCTAAGACATATAAAAGCAGCCAAATGAGTCATACCTTAAAATGCCAGCTTCTCTCCATTGAATATATAAGTTTAGATGAATAGCTGAAATCTGAGTGTCATACATATGTGTGCTGCTGAAACCATGCTTGTGGTCTTCAGGGTTATACAAAGAGACATAAACAAGAAAGGTAAGAAATGCTTTGAAATACTGGAGCAGATTAAATAGGTGGTAAGCTCCTGTTTCCTTGTATTCTTGTTACATACATTACAGCTTATCATTCCACCAGTATCAGACCTCCTATAGATGAGACTCCTAAAACCCACACAAGCAACTCTCCCCAGGTACTTAACGGCCACATGAAATACCTCCCAAACTTGACTGTTCTTGGAGACTAAACTCTGTGTGAGTTAAATATTTAATTCAATTAAAAAGAACAAAAATAACTTTATATGAAAATGCTTTTCAGGTGCAAACAGTACCCAGAAGCTTATACAGGGAATTCTACAAATGATATGATTTCTTTGTCAGTCCTCCAGCCTCAGTGAATCAGTTTCTAACACGAAATATTTTGAGTTGTTAAATTGTCTTGACCTGAACCCAACAGTATTTAATGACATAGTGGTCCTTAAAAATAGGCATTTATTAGAAATTTGCTACTGCTGTTACTTACAATTCTGGTCAGTCCAGTGTATAATAACAGACTTACCAGGTGTCTTGGTCTCATTAGGAATCAAGCAACGCACAAAGTGAGGATGGGTGCTTCTCAGGTTAGTCATCAGCTTGTTTAGATTTTCCTGTGATAGAACAAAACATGGGGTTTGAGCTCTGAGCTACAAAGCTTTTGCATTTTTATTCAGATGTCAAAGAAGTGTGGCTCAGTTTTAAGAGGAAATTCACATACCCTGAACACAGCAGACACTGTCTGGAAGGAGCCCCCCTTCTTCTTAGCACCTTTCTTGCCACCACTACTATCACCTTGGAAGAAATACATAAGAGCTGAATGGTTAGAGTAGGCAGTATGTTATGGACTAATATAAACATTATATTTTAATGTGAAAGACTGATTCATTGCTGCATGTGAGTTTTATGTGAACTGCTGCCAGCTGGTTATTTATTAATCAGTGTATGGTATTTTTGGTCTCAGATACACAACTTAAGTTGCATCATAATATATATGGCTGTGGTGGTATGTAACACTACAGTCTGACATAAGTTCCATAGCAGTTTACTGTGTGCCACTGGAAATTAGTTTCACTTTAAGATATACTCTCAAATTATTTTTGTATTGTTATAATGTGGTGAAAGGCCACATGAATGGTTCAAAAGTGGACATTTGTTCATGAGTGCAGTGAAGCCTTTAGGAAAAATCTGTTCTAATGTTCCAATTGAAGGATAGGGACCTATTCTGAGTTATGGCATCCCCAAGGCAAGAAGTGAAATACAGTCTCATTAATACAAACCCAAGAAGCTCAGTATCTTTTCAGAATTGCTGTATTGTTGAAGTCATTTAAATGGAGAGTTATATGGAGTCTTCTCACCTTCCTTGTATTGATGATACTAGTAAAGACCACAACTGCCTCATCCCCACTATTTCCTATGGGTATGCAGTACCCTCTTGAGCCTCAAACCCAGCTGTCCACATGCCTGATGGCTGAGTTGACTACTACTCTATATTAACACTTGTATTTGCCTAGCATCCAAGCTTCTGCAATATTGTTTTTTGTAGCAATCTATATCACCATTTTTGGTAAGACCGTCCTACTTGAGAGCCTTAAGTCACAAAAAAAGGGCAAGAGGTTGAACTGCACTCTGATGTCCTTAGAGGACTTCTAAATTAATTAGTCTCTCTCTTTTTTTTTTTCTTTCTTTTTTTTTTTTTTTTTTTCCCGTTGCACCAGGACTGCTCAGCTGGATATGAAATAGTTCTGTGATCTCCTTGAAGGTGTAAGGCTGTGAACCTCTCTATTACTTTTAGCTCTTCCAGCTCACCTAAAGAAACAATACTCTGTCTCCAAAGACTATAAAGTGCTTACACTTTGCACATATATTTAGCACCTGTCTGGATGATGGCTGACCATGCATATGATTCACAACTCAGTAAGCCAGGAAACATCCAACTCCCATCATTTTGTTTTGGACTTGCTGAGTGTTGCTGAGTGTTGCTTCTGTGCACCACACCACATAAACATGGTGCTTTCTGCAGTTATTCTTGATGGTATCTTAGTTTAGCGTATCTGTGCACATGAATAGGATGGGATTAGGGATGATGAGAGGCTAGAGAATACAACAAGGAGGAGAAATAGACTTCATTTTTTTCTTGCCTTATCAATCATCACTGAAAAATCACTTACTTGTTTCTGCACCAGCATAGTGAGAGTAAAGAAAGGACAGGAGCTTCAAAGATGACTTCTGGTACAGCCCAACAACAGTTTCATTCAGGGGATCCTTGTTCTTCTCAAGCCAGCCAGAGATGTTGTAGTCTACTGTGCCAGCATAGTGCACCAGGGAGAAGTGGGCCTCAGCCTTGCCTTTGGCAGGCTTAGGCTTCTGGAAATTGTTGGACTTGCCCAGATGCTGGTCATAGAGCTTGTTCTTGAAAGAGGTTTCAGTTGCCTTGGGGAACATGCACTCCTCTTCCAGGATGGAGAAGATGCCCATGGGCTGGAAGAAATATGAATACATGAAGAAAGTGTCAGGGAGAGAGAAAGGAAATAAAATTTCACTTTGCATGTGTTTTGTAGTTTGTTACAGTAACTGTAATTTCTAGTTCACAGGTTATTAATACATCACTAGTTACTATAATAATCAGACATACTATAATTAGCCTTTGCTGCTCAAGCCACTCATGAAAATGGCAACTTGGCAGTAGTGTTTAGACACATCTCTGAGTGAGAGGCCTGTAACGCACATTATATTCAACAGCTTCAATCATCTTTGCCCTATACTCTTTGGAATGTAAACCAGTGAAATCAAAATAGGAATTCAGAAGACAGGTTTCAGTGCCCTGTTCATGGGACTGATGATGTTTTGTAAGTCTCTCACAAGTCATCAGGTTGCAATTGCCAATGTTGAACTTAGATTGATGCCTCTTCAGGAATGTGCATAGATAATATCTAACAAGTCCTGCGTGGTCTCCAATGGATGTGCATGATGAATTAGATTTTCCTCATCTTGTATGGGGAAAAAATGCCAGCAATCTAGTACTTTAGAATACCCACTGACTTCTAATTTGTAACAGAATGTATTTAAAAATTGAAATATTTCAGTACAGAGGCATATCCTTAGCCACATGAGAGCCTTCATCTGAGCTACATTAGGAATCTTATGATAGTGCAGATATGTCCTCTAATTTTGCTGAAGACACTGATTTGACTTGCACTTCATTGGCCTAGATAGTATTCTAGGAGTTCCTTCTTTTAATGTACCTATTATATATAATATGGTAAGACTATCAGATGAACAGATGCTTACATCTGGTGTCAGCTAGATAGCTGCCAAAGCTAGAATTAGGGATCCTACAGAGCATCAGCAAATACAGGAATTGGGTGTTGGGCAGGAATACCAAGTTTTGAATTAAGCTTTTGCCCACCTGGTTGTTGTGTGAGAACTCTGGGGTTAGGATTCATCTTGCCTACCTGTAGGTGTTTCTAAAACAGAATGTAGATCTGAGATAGCTGTCCATATTGTTCTAGAATCAGTGCAAGCATTATGCAGACATTTCACAGAATCAATAACAGGATGTATTTTATGAGATGAATTGCATCCTAGAAGCATCCACTTCTTTCCTGCCATTACAAAAGTGACTACAGTGCTAGATTAATGTAGGTGATGTAATTCCTCTGGCTCTAACTACTCTACATTTCATAGACATGAGGCACAAAATATGTGGACACTGAGCAGTAAGTGTGGATTTTGAGTTAAGTATGGCAATAGGCACCAGCTTGGTAGTGTTGTTTGTAGATGCTATTATGTGTTGGGAACAGTGGGAGGTTAGCAAGAAATGTGAAGCTTTTATGTGCAAAGGCATTATCCATGGGTATGAATAAGTCATGAATGTGCTCGTGGGATGGCTGAATGGGCACGAGGCTGGGAATAGGTACTTCTATTCTCCCAAGAAAGAAGATATTTGGGTGTGTGTACAGTGAATATGCACATAATATGTAAGTGCTGTACACAAGTAACCACTGGACACTTGCTCATAATGCTGTAGTTGGGGGTTAATTCACATTAAGCCCACCAGCGCAGTGGGCAGTGACAAAGGAGCCAGAAAGAAGATTGCTACAACCAGGAACTCTGAATTCTGTCAACTACTGCAAGGACTAAGACTTGAAGTTTCACCTTACTGTCTACTGTTAAAAGCAAAATTAACATTGTGCCTCTCTCCCTTCCATCCTAGCCATGTTGTACAGAAAATCTTTTTTATTTATTATTTATTCATTTATTTATTTTTTGTGGAGAGGCAGTGTGCCACTCCAAAAAGTTTGATTTTATAAACTGCTTCTTCTGATGGGAGAATCATTCAACAGTAATGATTCAATTTATAAAGAACATAAGGACTAAAATAAATGACCAGGAAATAAATGTGCTTTTCTAAAGTGAGATTTCCTCTACCTTCTCAATGAGCTCAATGCAGGCAGCCAGGTCCATCCCAAAGTCAATGAACTCCCATTCAATTCCTTCCTTTTTGTACTCCTCCTGCTCCAGCACAAACATGTGGTGGTTGAACTGCTGCAGTTTCTCATTGGTGAAATTGATGCACAGCTGCTCCAGGCTGTTGAACTGCAAATTCAAATATAATAATGTCAGTTAGTTTGGAAAAGTTATCAATTGACAAACATACTAACTGTAACTCACATCAAAAATCTCAAAGCCAGCAATGTCCAGGACACCAATGAAATGTTGTCTGGGCTGCTTTGTATCCAGTTGCTGATTGATTCGAGTAACCATCCATAAGAACATCTTCTCATAGACTGATTTAGCCAAAGCCCCGACTGAATTGTATACCTGTAAGAAACAGCCACAGCAGTAAAAAAAAAAAGTTGGATTAGCTTTAAAGTTGAAATAACTGTCTGAACAAAATGAAAACCAATCACCTCTCTAGGTACCTGTTGGACATTTTGTCCTTTAGTCACATATTCATTCCCAACTTTCACCCTGGGATAGCATAAAGCCTTGAGCAAATCAGCATAATTCAGACCCATCAGGTAGCCAGCTTTGTCAGCCACTAGGAAGAGATAAAGAAAAGGAGTTCAACATAGACAAAGATGTTATGGTCCTCTAGAATGTTTCTGTTACAATTAGCCTACTTCAGACACTACTCAGATGTGCCTGTTGTCAAGGGAAGTTTGTCTCAGCTGCACCACACTCCTGTTCCATGCCTGGGGAGCTGTAGCAGTGCTTCATCTATGAATCAGTTTCCATGTGGAGCATAAATTAAATCAGTGACTTTATGGCACTTGCACAAATTTGTAAAATTTAGTTTCTAGAAGGGCAGAAACAGTCTTGAAGTGATGAGCACTTTATTGGATGAGGTTCCTCTCTTGCCTCCTGGTGCAGTTCACAAATGAAGTCTGCAGTCAACCCCTACATTCTGTGCTGTCTGGCTCTGCCTGCTCCTCCCGCTGCTTCTGCTTGAACTTCATGTTCCCGTAGTGCATGACAGCCCCTGTCAGCTTGTATATCCCCACCTTCTCATCAAGGCTGAAGCCCAGGATGTCCACGGCAGTCTCCATAGGGAACAGACAAGTTGCAAAAGATCATAAAAACACAAGCTGGGGCTTCTGCTTCTGCCTGCATGCCTGCCCAGCGCCAAGCGTGTGCAACAGCGGCTGGGAGTGGCCGTGGCTGCTGCAGAATGACAGAGGCCAGCACTTGGTGGCCCCCAGCTAGGCTACATCTCCCTGGCTGCAGCATGTCTGATCGTAGGGCTCTGGTGGCAGTGGTCACCTCTGTGCCCAGAACAGAGCCTGCCTCTGGCCAGGAGTGCTGTTGTCATACTCACATCCGTTGCCAGCAGCTCCTCGCTGTCATCAATGCTAGCAACAGTGATTTCTCCTTGGCTCACATAGGCAAAGTCGTAGGGATTGGTTGAGATAAGAAGGAGATCTGCAGGCATACAGTGCACCTTTGATGGTACAGGGGAAAAGTGCAAAGAGAATGCACTGAACCAAGCCCAGAAATGCTGGCACTCACCAACGAGCTCTGGCTTCTTATTGGACATTATCTGGTAAAAAATATGATAGCTCCTTTCACTGGGTAGCTGGAAAGTCACTCTGGATTTCTCCAGAAGATCTAAGAAAAAGAGAGATGCCACTGGTCTCCTGGGAAACTTGAGATCATGAATGCACAAATTTTGCATGTGCTGACTAGCTCCAACTCACAGGTTTCGATATCTGCAGAGGCCAGCTTGCCATTTGTTCCAAAGTGAATCCGGATGAACTTTCCCTGTTGAGTAGTAGAGATCAACCCATTGGTTGGAGTGATCAGTGAATGAGACATATATAGTAGAAATCTGCATTCCAACAAAAAAGAAATGAACTCACAAAACGTGAGGAATTGTCATTCCTGACAGTCTTAGCATTTCCGAAGGCCTCCAGCAGTGGGTTGGCCTGGATGATCTGATCCTCCAGGGTTCCCTAGTTACAGGAGAAAAAGGTTCTTAGCAAACTTCACTACTATTTAATAACAAATATGGCAAAGGATACATCACAAACAGGTCATTATTACATCTCACACATGATTTTAACCTTTAGTTAGCAAATGCTTTAAGCACTCATCAGCCATCACTCATGATGAATTGGTTTCACTGGGAAGAGTGCTGAAAGACTGATCTGTACTTTGTTTTCTTTTCGTCCATGCTATCATATATTGTGTATAACATACAGAGTAATTTTGGTGGAACTCAGAATGTTTGAAATCTGTATGAGAGAGGCACTTCTGCATTCCCATTCACTGCTCACAAAGGCCATAACAGCTAAAAAAAAAAACGTGAAAAATCTGGGATTTTTTTCTTGAGGTTACTCAAGCACAAGAAACAGAGAGTGGTACAGAAATAAATCTCCAGACATGCTTTGAAAAGACGAGTAGGACGTGGATGAAGCGTGATACTCAAATACCAAATGTAAAACAATACAAGCCGAACAAAAAAAAATGTACCTCTTGGATGCTGTGGTGGTGGTGGTTCCTCCCCCCCCCCATTTTTTTTTTTTTCTTTTTCTATATGGCTGCAGTAGAAAAGAAGATAATCAAGCAAACGTACAGTTTCAATACTGTATTGCATCACTCTTGTTAACTGAAAATAATTGGAAGGAAAAAAGCTTCCATGACATTATGTCTCTTCTGTGCAAGGCAGTGTCACAGAGTGCTGTTTTGGAATCACCAGGCAAAGCTTTGCTCAAGGCTCCTAGCAAACTCCTGATTGATCCCTAAGCAGTTAGGAAATAATTGTTTGCAGGAATGGTTTCCAATACAGAGCAGGAGAACAAAGAACGAGGGAAAAAAAAAGTTTTTATTCACATGAAAGATCAGTGGCAGAGCTCAAGTTGCTGCATACTACGTGGTGTACAATGGTGCATGCAGCCTTCAAGATCTTGCAGTGGAGAGGCAGCGCCATCCCCAATACGGTCTGCAGGTGGCGCAAAGGATTTAAGTTTGAACAAGAAGCTGCACTTTAGGAAACTAAGGCCACAGTAGCGTAAGAACTCTCTCTAAATATATATACATATTTTTAATTAAAAAAAATCTCGAATATATAGAGTAATATCCTCTCACATATAGCTTCCTAAATGAACTTCCTCCTTCAAAAGACGTGTGTGTCAGTGCTGCTGACTCCACCCCCCCCCCCCCGAAAAAAAGCCACCAACAACAAAAAACACAAACAAAAAAACTCATTCTAGTGCACAGCTGTGCAAGGGAGCACGGTGAATGGAGAACAGCATAGAATATCTGGCATTTCTTTACACAAATTCAATCTGGACTACAGTCTGGGTTACAAATTGCTTGAGCTGAGAAAGCAGTCCTGGGAAACGTTGTTACATACTTCCCTTATTTTATGCTCTTACCTGGCATCTGATTTCAGTCTGTGTCTGACATGGGGTGCTGGGAGAGACATAATTACAATGGTGTTTTATGGTCTTATGAAGAGAAACATACTTCTTAGAGATTGTGAATACCAAAGAAATAGAGTATTCTGTGAACCTGGTGAGTTTTCTTATATCAAACACAGTCAGTACATCTCACCTGTCTCAATGTTTTTGTGAGATCAGTCCCAGCATAGTGAGCAGCTGGTGAAAGCTGAGCCCAAGAGATACAGAAATGGTGCTGATGGAAAGAGTGCTTGCGATGAACTTGTCTTTGCCATAACAACCCGTCAATCACAGACACCTGCCCCTCTGAGTGAGAAAAGAATATTCAGCCTTGGAATCTCCTTAGATTCTGCTGTGCCCTTGGGTACTCAAATAACATACTGACAGGCATCACCCTCTTTGATGCACATACCTTCTCACATACTGTGATGACACACTTGTGCCACAAGGATGTTTGTTGCTTGCTCTGTGCTAGCCCATGCCTTGCAAATGCACCAGTGGGCTCAGATTGCAGCAGCTGGGCTTGTGCTTTCCTCCCTGGAAGGATCCCTTCTGAGGTTACTTTCTAATTGTCTCGCAAGTGGTCCCAGCTGTCCCAAGTCTGACATTTTTTTTTTTTTTTTTTTTTACGCTGCCCCTCAGGGCTGTTACACAGACCACAGGCAGTAATTTCTACTGGCTTGTTCTTCTCTGTGATGCAATTGAAATTACTTTAACTTCAGTGCAACCTCTCTGGAGTCCAAAGTTACTGTAGTTCCCTTGACAATAGGAACGAAACAGGGAGTTGTAACACAATCACATGCCAGTGGGAACCAATTGGTCTCTTTCAGGCACTTGGGTAGACATGGCAGATCTCTCAGGTACATGAACAGGCAGGCATCCATCACAGAGAGAACTTTTGCTGTCTTATATTATCTTCCTCTGGTCAAACCTTCCCTTGTGTAAACGAGGACTGGAGAGGAACTGAAACTTGGGGCTTTCCTACATTTAAAAGATGGCCTCTTCAAGGATCTACTTGGTAGAGTACCATGAGATAAAGCCCTGGAGGGGAAAGGGGCCCAGGAATGTTGTTTAATATTCAAGGATCACCTCCCTCCATGCTCGATATCAATGCATCCTAACAAACAGAATCAGGCAAAAATGCCAGGAGGCCTGCATAGATGAACAAGGAGTTCCACAAGGAGTTCCTGGCCAAACTCAAACACAAAAAGGAAGCTTCCTGAGGATGGATGCAAAGACAGGTAATGTGGGAGGGATACAGAGACATTGTCCAAGCAGCTAGGGATCAGGATAGGAAAGCTAAAGCCAAGACAATTGAATCTCGCCAGGGACATCAAGAGCTTCTATAGGGACACTAGTGATAAAAGAAAGAGTAGTGAAGATCTTGGCCCACTTCTGAAGGAAATAGGAGACCTGGTTACCTGGGATATGGAGAAAACCGAGATACTCAATGACTTTTTTGCCTCAGTCCAGCAAGTGCTGTAGCCACACCTCCCAACTCACAGAATCCAAAGGCAAAGACTGGGAGAATGAGGTACCATCCACTGTAAGAAAAGATCAGGTTTGGGACCATCTAAGGAACTTGAATGTGCACAAGTCCATGGGACCTGATGAGCGACATCCAAAGGTCCTGAAGCAACTAGCAGATGAAGTTTCTAAGCCATCAACCATCATATCTGAGAAGCCATGGCAGTGAGATGAAGTTGCCAGTGACTGGAAAAGGGGAAACATAACCCTGATTTTAAAAAGGCAAAAAGAGGAAGACCTGAGGAACTGCAGGGCAGTCAGTCTCACATCTGTGCCTGGCAAAGATCATGGAGCAGATCCTCCTGGAAACTATGCACACAGAAAATAGAGATGGCGAGCCAGCACCACTTCATCAAGGACAAATCATGCCTGACAAATTTGGTGGCCTTCTATGATGGGGCTACAGTGTTGGTGGATAAAGGAAGAGCAACAGATGTCATCTACCTGGACTTGTGCAAAGCTTTTGGTACTGTCTTACACAACATTCTTGTCAAAGCCATGTCTCTCCAATTTGAAGACATGTGGACCACTTGGTGGATATGGAATTAGGTGGATGGTCTCACTCAGAGGCGTGGTCAGCAGCTGGATTTCCAGGAAGAGACCAGTAACAAGTGATGTTGCTCAGGGGTTTGTGTTGGGACTGGTATTATTTAACATCATTGTTGGTGATATGGACAGTAGGATTGAGTGCATCCTCAGGAAGTTTGAGGTTGACACCAAGCTGTGTGGTGCAGTTAGTACGCTGGATGGAAGGAATGCCATCCAGGGAGAACCTGACAGACTTGAGAGGTGGATCTGTGCAAACCTCATGCAGTTCAACTAGATCAAATGCAAGGTCCTGCATCTGGGCTGTGGCAATCCCAAATATGAATATAGGCTGGGTGATGAGTGGATAGAGAACAGCCTTATGAAAATGAACTTTGGGGTACAGGTAGATGAAAAACTGGGTAAGAGCCATCGATGTGTGCAATTGCAGCCCAGAAAACGAAATGTATCCTGAGCTGCATTAAAAGAAGCGTGGCCAGCAGGCTGAGGGAGGTGATTCTTTTCCTCTACTCTGCTCTCATGAGACCCCACCTGGAGCACTGCATCCAGCTCTGGGGCCCCCAGCACAAGAAGGATATGGACATAGTAGAACGAGTCCACAAAGATGATCAAGGGGCTGGAGAATCTCTCCTGTGGATACAGGCTGAGAGAGCTGGGGTTGTTCAGCCTGGAGAAGAGAAGGCTCCAGGGAGACCTGATAGTGGCCTAAAGGGTGGTTACAGGAAAGCTGGAGAAGGACTCTTTGTTAGGGAGTGTAGCGATAGGGCAAGGAGCAGTGTTTTTATACTAGAAGTGGGTACATTTAGATTAGATATTAGGAAGAAATTATTTACTATGAGAGTTATGAGGCAGTAGAACAGGTTGCCCAGAGAAATTGTGGATGCCCCATACCTGGAAGTGTTTAAGGCCAGATTTGATGGGGCTTTGAGTAACCTAGTGCAGTGGAAGGTGTCCCTGCCCATGGCAAGAGGATTGGAACTAAATGATCTTCAGTGTCCCTTCCAATCCAAGCCATTCTATCATTCTGATTTTTTTTTAGGTGGACTTCCAGTATTTATAAGAGGGATGGAAGTTGGTTAGCAGGGGTAACAGAGCATAGGTATGCTCAGACTGTGTATCCTGCTTGTCAGCTCAGACACATTACACTTTCTTTTAATGGTACTGCAATGCAGAAATATGTATTGATTTTGTCTGCAGAGCAGAAACTTTCTCAGCAAAACACTGAAAGAGGATGCCTATCACGTACCTGCATTTTACCAGGCTGATGGTCTTTCTTCTTCTCACCAGTAACTGCAATTGTTGCAAAGTACTGGATGACACGCTTTGTGTTCACAGTCTTCCCTGCACCAGATTCTCCACTGTTAGAATGAAAATATTGTTACAGGAAATAGGACACATTTTTACTTTGGTCAATGTTGTCACACATCAAAATATACTCACGTGATAAGGATCGACTGATTATCATGATCTGAAAACAAAGCCACAGAAAGAGCTCTTCAGATGAGATGTGGAGGGCTTTTATTCCTCAGACATAGCTAACTAACTTCAAGGGAAAGAATTACATTGAACCTGTATCACTTTGTAACCAGGTAAGGTGAATTCTGCATTAGTCTGTATGTGTATTTTTGCACTCCCAGCTAGATGGAGCTGTCCAAACTATAACATTAAGCAGTGGTTGTTTATAAGTCTTCCCCACTTATTATTTGCTTCTGGTTATTTACAGATCTTGGATTGAGTATTGTTTAGTTGGAGTCAGATTCTCTGCTATGATCATTCCATATTGTTTCTTCAAATTCCTTACTTTGGCACAATGACAAATAGCTAGCCATTGCCTTTCTTTCATTATCCAACACTACAGGGTTCTTTAAGATGCCATAGTCAGTCTAATCTTGAATTTTGCCATAGGACTATGGGAGCCATTTCCATCATGCTCTGAGTAGAAAAGCACGCAAGATGCCTGAACTATTAAGTGTTCCTTGACCAAGCACCCAGCCTATGTTCTTGCCAAATGACTCACCAGTCAGCATGAACTGATAGGCATTGTCAGAAATGGAGAAGATGTGTGGAGGGGCCTCCTGGTGCTTTTTGCCTCGGTAACCAGCCACCACCTCAGGGTTGTACACCGGCAGCCACTTGTAGGGGTTGACAGTGACACAGAAGAGACCTGAGTAGGTCTGCGAGGAAGAAAATAGGCATGTTGGCTTCTGCTCAGTCTGACACAGCAGGCCTTCCAGATACCCGAAGGAAGACTGCTGAGGAGAACTCAGCAAAACTCTGGGAAGACCAGGGCAGTGGAAGAAATGAAATTGGAGGAATGACCTATCACAAAATGGGTGAAATTTACCATATGACAAGGAAAGACAAAGGGAAGAAGAGGAATGATACACAGAGTACAAAAGGAGAACACATGCAAGAGAGAAAAAAGAAACAGAAATGAGGCAAGGAGGTGAAAAGTCAGGAATATCTTCAGAGAGATTGAAAGGTGTCTTCAACCCCTCAAAAGCACAAATCTCCTTCTGCTTGTACTTACATAGATCATCCAGGCTGCATAACGCTCTTTGAGGTTATACAGCACAGCAGGTTCATGGAGATGAGTCATCATAGCCATGTCCTCAATTTTATCAAATTTGGGAGGGTTCATGGGAAAGACTTCATCATCCTTTACTGTAACAGTCTGACAAAACCAGAGAGGAAAAAAAAAGGAGAAATATTAGCCAGGGAACTTTTAGAACTGGATGAGTTATTTATGACGAGTAACAGTTAATGGCACTTACTGTGTCGTCATATGTTTTAACTGTGACTTTACCACCTTCTCTACTCTGTATGATACCTTTCACATACATTTGCTTTTCATCCACTACAAAACAGGCTGCCTTAGCATCAAATGGGCGATTCTGGTCTTCAATTCGCTCCTTCTCAGATTTCTGTAAATAGGGAGCAGCTTCTCCAAAGATTGCCATCTCTGCGTCTGATGTCATGACTGGAGTTATTCTGGTGGAATTTAGAAGAGTTTCAGATATCCTGTGCATTTGTAATTTATCCAGAGCAATCCAGAAATTGATCATACTCAATGACTAAAATGAAGAAGAGGACTGATCAATCTCAGGCACCTAACTTCCATGTCAATTTTAAGTATTCACTGAAGAAGTCTTAATAAAGAAAGTTTCTTGTAGACAGGAGTAAGATTAGTGAGTTAAGATTTGTTCTCATACATAATTTCTAAGTGGAGGCATTCTTCATGCATTTCTGTTTTCTATCTTTTAATGACAAACAGGGAAAGTTCAACTAGTTTCTTTCTGTATCAAGTATGGAAAAAAATTGTGAGCAAAAATCATCATCCATCTAGAGCCAAACCTGTTTATCATACCTATGAAATATAAAACATCTTTACATACCAGTGACAAAATTAGCAAATAAAGGAATATAACATGTAGTAAATGAAATAATTCAAAGCATAGTGTTACCTAGATAGATTAGGACTTGGTATTACCTTTCAAAAAATATCAATGTCAAAGTACCTTTTAGCTTGATTATATTATATAGGGTGACATCAGTTACAAATCATTAAAAGATGGTTTGTATGTACCAATACATACCAGACATTCTGTTAGGGATTCTTCTAGTAGAAAAAATTCATACAAAGGTTTTGTGTTCAGTTTTATTTTACATTTTCAGCAACATCTATTAAAAATTCTTTAATACAAATAGATAGTATTGGTTGCTACAGTTGGAAGGACTGAGGTGGATAATTCAAGACTATCTGGAAGCAACACAGGTGGAAATAATGAAGGCAGAAATTAACATAAAATTCTGTAAGCTACAGGCTAGCATAAAAGTAAGGTACTGAAGTAATCAACACAGAGTACTTTTACGTAGTGCCAAGAAGATAATGAAAGCAGTTAGAATGCATTTGCAATGTTTTGATTTTGGACACATCGATGCAGAAGTGCTGAGCTCTCTCAGCAAAACCTATCTGCAATAGAATCTGTACCTTGCAGGACTTTGAAAGACTGCATCTCTCAAGAGACTTTAACACCCAGGAACTTCAAAGCACAAAATCTAGAACCATTAACATACTTTGAAATTATTATTCTGTGTATAGAGCCCAGCTTTTTTTTTAACCTATATGATCATTCCTCTGAATAGCTCAATTGAAGCAACATGAAAGAAAGAGAGAAACTATCTCACTGTAGCCATGGAAGGGCTAAGTAGAGCATCAGAAAATGCTGATAGGTTGTTCAAAATTTTCTTGAGTGGCACAGTCTGTTAGACTACTGAATCATCTTTGATTTATACCTTTGTGAAAAGACAGGCATTTCCACCCCTTTCAGCACCTCAACTATTTTAGTGAACCTTTCGTGGTATTAGGTATCCACAGGTGTGGATGGTTTCTTTTGTTACTCTTGTGAACTCTTCCAGTCACTAACCTTCCCTAGAAAACTTAGAAGAGAATTGTTCATATTTAAGTTCTTTATGAAGGTGTCTCTTTGTTCATAAACAGTTCTGTCTATCAGATAGGAGACAAGATCATATTGAACTTTGTTCTGTACTCAGGACCTCATGGGTAAGCTATATTTACATAAGTCAGCATACAATGCTTGAGACCTTACCCCAGAAGAAACTAAAGGCAGGATAAACTTGAACCCTTCTTGAATTGTACTGTAAGCATCCTCTCTGAGCACAGCCCTCAGTTTCAGATTTCCAGCAGTTGTACAGGTGGTAGGGTATTAATTGTAATTGTCTACAAGTCCCAGAATACCAGTTTACGTGACAAAAAGACATTACCATCTCTGTGTTTCATGCCTTCTTGGCTAAGCTTGAATATCTGTCACTTTTCTTTCCCCATAACTGGAGTATTTCCTACCAAGATCTATGAATGTGCTCCTACTGATTAAAACATATCCTTTGCAGTTAACTGGATTCTGCAATATAATCCCTTGCCACCTGCCCCTACCACTATCTAGGTGAGCTACACTTATGGCTCAGGATCAAACTGCAAAACAACATTACTTGTTAAACCTTTACCTTCAGAGAGCCCAGGAGGAAATCTGCTTTCAGTATCTCTGTGGAATGGTTAAAGAAATGACAGAGAGTTAAATCAAGAATAATTCATTGCCTTGGTTAGCTCCCACTACATATGCTCTATTAAACACGTACACATTCTTTGCGTAGTCTTTCCCAGTAGATGAACTGTAAACAGAGCCCTACGACTCTTAAGCTAGAGTCAAACCCCATAGAAAATCTTGTGTTCATCCCCACATTACTGTGATCTGCTGGAAAAAATATATAGCATCCAGGAAAGGATGAGCTACATTATTAACCCAATCAATTTCAGTTGCCTTCAGAGTTAGGTCTCCCCTTTCATAGGGCTTGAAGGTAGCAAAATTTGTAGAGGACCCTACAGTATGGCTCTACTACTTCTGCTACCACACTGAAGTGGGTTGGGTCATTTAACTTTGGCACTGCATGCAAACATGAACAAGAATGTTAGAAGTGGGGAGTGAGACAAACATGCCCCTAGATGTTGAATCAAACAAATTGGACTTACCGTGAGATGCTGAGGTAAAAAAGAATAAGATTGCTTTCAGCTGTAGCTCTTTATAAGTAACCTTCTGCCCACACAGCATTCAAGTGCTCTATTTTTGGTCAATAATAATTTGCTCTTTAGTTGTAAATGTGTTGAAGCTGTGATCTGTCTCCTAATTACTTAGAGACAGGATTGACTCAAGGTTGTATGGAGTCAGCTGCACTGACCTGTGGTTCTTTTTTTTTTTTTTTTTCATGCTCCTCTGTGCCAGGATAGAGGATTAAGGGACCCAAAGACAGCTGTAATAATGCCATGTAAGGCAACCCTTGGCTCTTGACTTCAGGAACTTCAAAAATAAAGTTTTTTTTTTTGTTTGTTTTGTTTTTTTTCCCTTCTTCTTCTTCTTCTTCTTCTTCTTCTTTCCTTCTTCTTTCTTCTCTCTCTCTAATTGTGCACAATTATTTCTTTACAACCTGTGTTTTTAAGGGATCCCATCCATCCTCTGTCTATCTGCACATACTGATAGAAAAGGAGGAAGACTTAGTGAGACTGATTTTTTCTGTCATTATGTTTGCTTATATCAGTACAAAGCTTGGGTAAGACAACTGCCAGTTTATGAATCACAAGAAAGATTTGCAGTCCTGGCCTGTAGGACCATTCAGAGGGTTGTGCTTAGTGGTGCAAATCTAGTTGGAGGCCTGTAGCTAGCGGTGTCCCCCACGGGTCAGTACTGGATCCAATGTTCGCCAACTTATTCATCAGCGACATAGACAATGGAACAGAGTGCACCCTCAGCAAGTTTGCTGACAACACAAAGCCCAGAGAAGTCGCTGATACCCCAGGGGGCTGTGCACCGTTCAGAGGGACCTTGACAAGCTGGAGAGATGGGCCGAGAGGAACCTCATGAAGTTCAACAAGGGCAAGTACGGGGTCCTGCACCTAGGGATGAATAACCCCAAGCACCAGTACAGGCTGGGAATGACCTGCTGGAGAGCAGCTCTGCAGAGAGGGATCGGGCAGTCCTGGTGGGCAGTAGGCTGACCATGAGTCAGCAATGTGCCCTTGTGGCCAAGAAGGCCAATGGTATCCTGGGGTGCATTTGGAAGAGTGTTGCCAGCAGGTCAAGGGAGATGATCTTCCCCCTCTACTCAGCCCTGGTGAGGCCACACCTGGAGCATTGTGCCTAGTTCAGGGCTCCAGTACCAGAGGGACATAGAAGTACTGGAGTAAGTTCGGAGGAGGGCTATGAAGATGATTAGAGGACTGGGGAACCTGTTGCACAAGTGAGGACAGGCTGAGAGAACTGGGCCTGTTTAGCCTGGAGAAGAGGAGACCAAGGGGAGACGTCAGTAATGTATATATAAATACCTGAGGGGAGGGTGTTGAACGGATGGGGCCAGTCTCTTTCCAGTTGTGCCCAGTGACAGGATGAGAGGCAATGGGCACAAACTGAAGCACAGGAGCTTCTGGCTCAATATGAGGGGGCACTTCTTTA
This sequence comes from Stictonetta naevosa, assembly GCA_011074415.1. NCBI lineage: Eukaryota > Metazoa > Chordata > Aves > Anseriformes > Anatidae > Stictonetta > Stictonetta naevosa. The sequence continues at coordinate 292,969 of CM021714.1, forward strand.
CTGAGTGGGTGACAGAGCACTGGAACAAGTTGTCCAGAGAGGTTATGGAGTCTCCTTCTCTGGAGATATTCAAGACCTGCCTGGATGCCATCCTGCACAATGTGCTCTAGGTGATCCTCTTTGTGAGGGGGTTGGACTAGGTGATCTTCAGAGGTCCCTTCCAACCCCATCCATTCTGTGATTCTGTAGGTTTACAATATCTGAAGCTTGCAGGCATACTCCAGGGCCTTGATATTCTTCTTGTAGTGAGGGACCTAAAACTGACTCGAGGTGCAATGTCACCAGAGCAGAATACAAGGGGATAATCACCTCCCTGGTCCTGCTGGTTATACTATTTCTGAAACTATACTATAATATATGATAAACTACATTATTCCTGACACACTATAACTATCTTTGGTTGCACCACACAGTGTTGGACAAGTGTCATCACCATTGCCATCTCCCTGTAGTGAGGATGTCTTACGGGGGTAGAAGGCCAAACACGAATGCTTTGTTTTATTTGTTGTCTTTAAAATTTTGGTACATATGTCGAACAAAAGCCCTTTCCCTTTCCCTTTTCCTTTCCCTTTTCCTTTCCTTTTTCCCTTCCCTTCCCTCTCTTCTGCCATTCCCACCCCCTCCTTCTTTTTTTTCACAGACTAGCTATCCATGCAACATTTTCCAAAGACAGCCCACTTTTGATCTCCCTGTTTGATGGCAGTCATTACTAAGCCATGTGGTATACAAGTGGTTACCAGAGTGATTACAGCAGATCCAACTCATATCCTGTGGGAAATGGTGACACTGACAACATACTGTGAGCTGAGAAGGTGAAGAGGTATCACACAGCAGTAACTGACTATACATGTAACACTGATTCATTTGAAGATGTGTGAGGGTGGATGATTATGGTAGGATGCTGTTCTTCTCCACTCTTCTTTTCATCTTTTCTAGTCATGAATGTGCACTTCTCCAAACGTGTTCAGATTTTCACGTACATACCTAACTCCAGACTTAATCCTAGTTCACATTCCTCCCTATGTCCACCTACAGTCCTTACATGCTCTGTAGTCCAAGTCTGTCCCTAATTTTCCTTGGGTACTTCACCCTGATCTGTCTGTTACACAAAGTATTCATGCCCATATGCTTCCCTTGATGTTCCTCAGGTTCTTCCTCAGGTTCTTAGTTCTGGGCATTATGTAGCTTCCAGTCTGCAGTCCCTACTTAATCGAACCTATTTATTGCCCCAAATTAATCTAGGAATCACAAGTAAAATTTGCTCGCGCCCCCGCCCCCCCCCCCCCTTGGGGGGGTTGTTTTTTTTTTAATCTCTGCTTATACTCTTTCTTCTCATGCCTGTGTGAGCTTGCCATTTCTACAACAGACAAATTCTCTCAAGATCTCATGCTAGAAGTGTTGGTTGGACCTGTCTTTGACACAGCAGGACTAGCAACAGTGATAGTTACTGGGTATTAGTTATGCAGTTGGTGATGTGTGGGAATGATAGGGTCTTTAAAATGTAGATCTTGGGTGCATAAATGTTGATACAATAGGGATGAATATCATCATTTTCTAAAAGCTTTGACTATGTGATGAGATGCAGTTGAGATTAATCGTTGTCACATACAGAGATGTCTAAAATGGTGCGAGTTGGCTAGTTTTAGAAAAATTGCATCCCATATTTCTGTTTTCTATTCCTTTGTCTCATTATATGAGCACAAAATTAACTTAAGCAGGTGTGACTGAAAATTTATAAAATCAGCTGCTTCCGTCTTCTCACCTCCTCCAGTAGCAAACATAAATATAATTCCTTCCTTTTACATGGGACACTTCAATGAATAAAACCTTCACACGAAAACAGCAGAACAGCCATATTGTGTCCATCAAGCCAATTGTGCTGTCCCCCGCCATGGCCAAGACAGATATACAGGAAGAAATATAATTTAGTGTGGCTTACTCGGAATGCTCTCTCAGCCTGCAAAAGCTAAAGGTTCAAGGAATAACGATAATAAGCCTTTGTATTAAATAGTTTTTGATGGATTTCTTCAATGAATTTATTCTGTCATTTTTGTACTCTTGTAAGCATTTCGCATTTATAACATCCTATGTCAATAAATTAATTGCATGCTTGCAGGGCAACCCCTTTCACTTGTTCTGAGTCATTCAGAAAAATGAATTTGCGTCATCTGTAGTGAACATTATTTCCTTACTACTCTCTTTTTCTACCCATATGTTTTTATACAACAATTCCTAACTCAGAAATGGTTACACTGCTTTGTTCACTGTTGTTGTCCTTCTCTGAGTCTTTTTCAGTTCATTTACTTCTTTTTAGGTTACATGTAGTTAGAACTGGAAGTTGTGGGTGCATCATATGTTTATACATTCATGTAATAGTTTCTCTTTGTGCTCTATTCATATCCTAATAACATCTCTCTCCCCTGCACCCCAATAAATAAATTCCTTTCTGAACCATTACCAACCACAGAGTATTCAGAGAAATAGCAAAATCTCAGTGACCTCTTTTTAGTGCTGACAGTCATCTTAGAACCTGTTTTTTGTTTGTAAACATGGGATTATTTTTTTTTTCCATGGATGCTGATTATCAACATTAATTTCATCTGCACCTTTATCACTCAGTTACAATATAGTTGCAGCTCACTGCAAAGAATGAAACTTGCCAGCCTTTCTCTTGAAACTCTTCTACTATGAAGAAAAATATCCTAAATTAGAACAAACAAGGGAGAGACAGTTAACCACAGCTCTGTAGGATCACCATTGAGAAGGATTCCTATCTGGCAGCATATGCAAAGAGACCTACAATAAAGTTTAGCATGTAGACCTTTCCCCCACAGATGAATTTCTTAACCATCAGGTTAGGTAGAAATCCCTACTTTTCTCTCTGTGTCCCAATCATTCCTATAGTCCACCACCCCACCCCACCCACCAGTGAGAATAGAACTTTAGAAGGAAATTTCCATTCCCACATACGTACATTCACACACTGGGAGCTTGCTGAAAGCTATATACCTATGGGAATGAGAGCTTGGGATCTGAATTCCTGAAGTGGCAGTAGAAGTTGATTTGTTGATTTCAGGTCTCTCATAGCTTGGGTAAATTCTCTAACCATTAGATTATTTTGTACTGGAGATGAGGAGTGAAAAAATGTTATCATTACTTCATCTCCTCTTTATTTTAAAAGCAAGAAAAAAAAAAAGTCAGAAAATGATTTTAACTTTAGAGACCATGAAGTCTTATTATGTCTTCACAGTATTTGCTCAGACCCCTATCCGGAAAGAGATGTATTTCAGATGCATTGTTGTCATTGTTTCAGGTTGGCTGGGGAACATCTTTGGTGTATTTACACAGTTCTCATTGGCTGTTTTTTTTGTCCCTTTCTCCCTTCAAATCTAGTCTATAGCCTTATCGATCAGCCCTGCTAACTCCTGGGCAAAAATCCTTTTCCCCCTTCTGAGAAAGGTACTCTTCATTGGGAGTCAGTATGCCTTGTGTCATGTAGACCTTACCATGATCAGGGAACCCAAAAGTACATTGCTAGCCTCAGAGCCATGTATTGATCTGCTGGGTCTGCCTGTTCCTTTCAGTATTGATCCCCGCTACTGGAAGGATGGAGGAAAACACTACCTGTGCACCTGATCCTTCAACTAATTGCCCCAGAGCCATAAAGTCTCTTTTGATCACTCTTGGACTTCTCTTTGCTACCTTATTACTGCCAAGATGAAAAACCAATAACGGGTAATAATCAAAGGAACATATCAGGTGAATGACTTTCTGAGCAATGTCTCTTACTCAAGCCCTAGGGAGACAGCAGACTTCACTATGTGTAGGGTCTGGATGGCAAATCGGGCCCTCTGTTCTCTTCAGAAGGGAGTGTCCCATGACAATAACCCTTCTTTTCTTCTTGGAGGAGGTTGCTGTGTTGTGGGGGGTAGGCTGACTTGTCCCCAGCAATGCCCCCGGTGGGGATGGACCTTTGTCCACATTGTCTTCTGCTTGCCCATCAAGTTTCAGAGCCTCATACCTGTTGTGTAGGGACACCTGGAAAGGTGAGGTAGGCAGTGGGGAGGTTCACCTGCTGCGCTGAACTGGAACATGCTTCCACTCGCCCCTGTCTTTTAGGTCCTCTCCCTCTGCCTGGTGGTGAGGGGGTAGGGGAACCTTCATTTCTTGTGTACTGACTGGCTGAGGAGTCTGACTCAGGGATGGCAGAGCTCTACCACACCAGCTCTTCCTCTCTGACTCCCTGATACTCTTCAGCCTGCCCATCTCCTGAAGCTCTGCCATCAGGTGAAGCAGTTCTTCAATGTGGGCACACCTCCCACAGCTGTGTTCACTCCTGCCATCCTGTACTGGCCTAAGAGTAGTGCACACCTGGCAGCCTGACACACCTGGGTGGCAGCATGTTCTCCCTGGAGGTCTGTCTAGGAGGCTGCATCAGTTGTGGTGGGGGTTGAGCTCTGTGAGGCCATGGCCATCTGCTGGGTGGATACCATTGCTCCCTGGTCAAGCTGGCCAAGCTTCAGTGTCTTCCCTGTGTGCCCTGCCTTGGTTTAACTATAGGGATAATGGAATGAAGATTATTTTCTGTCAGAGACTATTTATCTTTTACATCTTACTCATCTAATTCTTATGTATTGAAAGTGGTTTTGCATTTTCTCCTTGGTCACTTTAATTAAGTCTTGTGGCTTTTTTTAAAAATTATTTTTATTTTTTTTAAGTTGGTTGGAAACAGAAGTGCTGAGATACTAGCAGGCCAACTTCTGTTCTCACACCTGCCATCAGAGTGGTTCCAAAGAGTGTTTATCAATATGGTGATAGGCACTTCATATATATATATATAAATATATATATATATATAATGTGCATATATATAAATATATATATACATACATAATATACTTTTTAATTAAAAGTGACTAAGTGATGTTATATGGTGAAGAACCAAACCCTTCTGAAGGCACACCCATCTATTCGTGACTCTGCACATATGGAACCATTTTAAGACCTGTCAATCAAGCAATTTTCAATATGCATAGTGTGTGCTGTGATGATTTTATGGTGTTCTAACTTATCAAAACACTATAAAGAAATGAAAGCCAGTAACATTCAATGTCTTTTTAATGCAATAACTATAAACCAGCAAAAGAATGTAGCAGAATGATGATTAAAAACAAAAGAGATGTGATTCATTGCCACAGGTAATAGCGGATGTTACCTGTGCAGGGTAGCTTACTGCAAGAGTTAATAGCAATGATTACCTCAAAGGCACACATCTAGAATGAAAGAGAAGCAATAAAGATCATCCTCCACCATGGCTGGGCATTCACAAATTATTAGAGGAGGGTCAGGGTTCATGAAAAACATGTAGATGATGAGCTTCAGGAAGACTAGCAAACCATGTCCTGGGCTGTGCATATGTAACACAGCCAAAAGAAACTAGTTTTATAGGTGATGGCAGTCCCAGATTTGTGCTTGCTGCCAGTAGATAAGAGGACCTTTTAACTAGAACCTCTTGGGTTTTAACATTCATTCATTTACTTTTCTTCACAGAGTGTGAATATATGTAAAGCAGCCCTATATACCCCTGTACACCATTTATTCAGCAAAGGAACAGCATGGTGTGTACTCCATAACTGCTGCTTCTTTTTGTTTTACAGAGCACAAAGTTGTTCTTTAAGAGGATTCTCCATCTCCTGGTTATATGCTGATACCAGTGTTACTTACAAAAAGAATGTCCCCCGTTGATAACTGTCAAACAGGCAACTGTGGAGCCATTACACTGAAGGAACAAGTGTATACAAAGACATGGAAAGGTTGCATGTGTGTGCTTTGAGCATGCTGACTTTTTGAGGCATCCCAGTAAGGCACCAAGGAACTAAATAATTCAGGAGTATAGATGTCTACCTTGTTTCCTATTATATGAGTAGGGGAATAATGTTTCCATTAAATTAATGAAATATAGAAGACATTTCTTGTGGCTAAGTAAAAATTGCCGTCTCTAGTCAGATGTGCTGAACCTTCAAAGCTTACTTAGGTTCAAAAACCAGTTAGACAAACTATTGTATGTAGAGACTTGGAAAGCATAATGTACCAGGAATATTAGTTGAAACAACATTTTAAGACAATTAAGGTAAAAATACCAGATATATTCTCTAAACACTTTATATATCTTTGCAGGTATAGATGTGATATTGATGTGATTAATCTATTGCCCATCTTGCTTGATGGGTTGTGGTTCATATTACTTATTTTAACGTGTTATATGCAGATATTAATTTATCCAAAGGATAAGTATGGCTGGAGTCTTTTACAGCAATTTATCTGTCAAGAAAAATGTTACACATCTATTGTGCCAGTTCTTGAACACATCATACCAGCTGATTCATCTGCAAGATTTCTGTAAAATTCTTCTGTTTAACTGTGTTGATAAATTCATCAAGGAAACAGCATCTTCATGAGTTCTCATAATTCTGGCTTTGTCAAGCAATATGTAAAATGTAAATGTAGGCCTGTCTTGGTAGCTGACAGGTTAGATATGCAAACCTCAACCTGTAAAATTTGTACATTTTGTTATCTCAGATTTTTTTTTTTTTTTCTCTTTATGGATAAGAGTGTTTGTTTTCTCTATTCATGTGCTCCCAGCAAGAGTCCTCAGTTAATTGCAGTTAGTGCAGGTTGCAACACACCTGTTCACAGAACTAAATAAATTCGATCATATTACACTTACCCAGTATCTTTTCCATCAGGTGCTCATGAAAAGATACTTTTCGTAGAACAAGTTGTCCCGTGAAGTAAACCTGCCCATACTAAGTCCCCCAAACAGTTGATAACCGGATATATCTGTAACTGACACCAATTGGTTGGATGGACATTTTTGGTCTCATCCAGTGTAGCTATTCTCAGTGCTCCACAGTTAGTTGAAAGTTAGTTTGCTGTATCTGCAAATATATATTTGTTCATCATGCGATGTTATCATCTACCTTTCTGACTTTTTATCACTGCATTTTAACAGATTATTATTCTGTCAATGTTATTGCAGTACACCCAGAAGAATGAATGGGGAAGAGAGTTTTTCCCATAATTGTTCATTAGGGGATAAACCGTGTTCCCTGTGCTGTAAATCGTGTTGCAAAGTTATGTGGGACTGGTTCTGGAGAAAAGCAAGAATAGGAGTACCTTCCACAGGATAAAATCATAGAATCATTAAGGTTGGGAAAGATCTTCAAGATCATCTAGTCCAATCAACTCCCAACCACCAATATAGCACACTAAACCATGTCCCTAAGTACATCCTATCTTTCCTTAAATACTCCCAGGGACGGTGATTATCACTTCCCTGGGCAACCCGTTCCAATGCCTAAACATTCTTTCTGAGAAGAAATGTCTCCTAATTTCCAACCTGAACCTCCCCTGGTGCCACTTGAGGCCATTCCCTCTAGTCCTATCACTAGTTACCTGTGAGAAGAGGCTGACCCCCAGCTCCCCACACCTTCCTTTCAGGGAGTTGCAGAGAGCAATGAGGTTTCACCTGCACCTCCTCTTCTCCAGACTAAACAAACTCAGTTCCCTCAGCCACTCCTTGTAGGACTTGTGTTCCACAAAACAGTAGAGTTCTCTATTTTTGGTGAAGTCAGGAGGGGGCTCAGTAAAACTGCGACCTTGGACTTCCTGAGGGCAGACTTTGAACTGTTCAGGACACCGGTGGGGCGGGTCTCTTGGGAGTCAGTTCTCAAGGGCAGAGGGGTCCAGAAAGGCTGGATGCTGCTCAGAAAGGAAGCCTTCAGGGTGGAGGAGCAGGCTGTCCCAGTGTGCCGTAAGTTGGAAGAAGACCAGCATGGCTGAACAGGGAACTTTTGCTGAGTCTCCAGGAGAAGAGTTTATGTCCAGTGGAAGAAGGGACAGGCAACTCAGTGAGAGCTCAAGGAAGTTGCTAACATATGCAGGGAGAAAATCAGAAAGGCTAAAGCCCAGCACAAGCTCAACCTGGCTGTGATTCTCACTGTAATTTAAAACCACAGTAACGCCCCAGTTTCATTTCATAATGTCCTGTTTATTGAAGCCTTTTAGCCAATTGTCTCCTATTGCATTGGCAAAAGAGTGAAGATTCCTCCATAGTTCTTCTCAGATTTTTTACATATTGGGTGTTTATTTTTAGGCCCAAATGAAAAATGGTGACAGAATACATGCATATTCATGGAAAGATGCATCTTATGTTTCTGAACTCACCAAGTGTTTCTCTATTTAAGAGAAACACATGTATTGAGGTTTGAAAATGAGTCAGCATGACTTGAAATGACAATTTTTAAATAAATGTTGAAAGATAATTTATGTAAAGAGAAAATAATATTAATCTAAACTTGTGAAAACTGTATGATACTGCAATGATTCTGTTTTAATAATGGAGGATAGGCACTGAGGAGGTCTTTCAACTAACCGTGGAGCACTGCAAAATAGTCAATGATATATATTATTTGGGGTAAAAGGTGATCTCTATCCTTAATTTATCGTTCTTTTTCCATCATAAAGCAGTAATACATACCTTCAGGTTTTTTCAACAGTTGTGAGGTTGGCAGCAATCCATATTCTGTGCAAATTACTGACAGGAATTGCTTATCACCTGTTGGACTGTGGGGCTAATTCACCTTGAATGCCTTATTTCACCTTCTCCCTTTCCTGAGGCAGCCTAATTAGAAAGCACTTCATTACTAGACTATCATTTATACCTTGGCATTCTGAGGGCAACAAACTAGCTTCTTCCTTCTTTCTGGCAACAAAAGCAGAATCAAAGGCAGAAGAAATTGGAAAAACACTCTTGGCTTGCTCCCAATTACAACTGTCCTCATGTTTCTACTGTCTCTGTGTACAAGACCACTTCATATGGCTAACTTGGAATGTTATCTAGTAGCAGCAGAGAATCAAAATGGTGTTGGGAAGAACTGGCTTGGTTTCCATGCCAGAATTTTTAAGCTAATAAAATGATGCTGATTGTACATTCTGCCTGTTGCCAAATAGACAAAATGAATAGTAACAAGTGACCAAGGCCAGATGGGATGAAACAGCTGAACTGTTGACTGTGATGAGTGAGCTTTTACTAAAACTACATTGCTATTCGATGTATAGAAATTGTCTAGCAGAATGACTGTTTTTAAAAAGCATTTCAAGGAATGGTGGTTCAGTAAACCTGGTGGCTGCACTGGGAAAACAGTAGGAGCTACTAATGAATATAATTTGAAGACACACTGGGAAATCATAGAAATCATAGAATCATTAAGATTGGAAAAGACCTTCAAGATCATCTGGTCCAACCATCACCCTACTACAAATGTTGCCCGCTAAACCATGTCCCTAAACACCAGGTCCAACCTTTCCTTGAACATCCCCAGGAATGGCAATGCCTCCACTTCCCTGGCAACCCATCCCATTGCCTGAATACTCTTTTGGAGAAGAAATGTCTCCTAATTTCTAACCTAAACTTCCCCTGGCACAACTTGAGTCCATTCTCTGTAGTCCTATCACTAGTTACCTGTGAGAAGAGGCCAACCCCCAGTTCCCCACAGCTTCCATTCAGGTAATTGTAGAGAGCAATGAGGCCTCCCCTGAGCCTCCTCTTCTCCAGACCGAACAACCTCAGTTTCCTCAGCTACTCCTCACAGGACTTGTGTTCCAGGCCCTTCACCAGCTTTGTAGCTTTTCTCACTCTCCCCTCAAACCTGTAGCACTGCATGGGGTTGTTGTGACCAAAGTGCAGGACCCGGTACTTGGCCATGCTGAACCTCATCCCACTGGCCTCTACCCATCCTGTTCAGGTCTCTCTGGAGGGCCTTTCTACCCTCCAGCAGACTGACACTTCCCCCCAACTTGGTGTCATCTGCAAACTTAGTGAGGATGCAGTCAATTCCCTCATCCAAATCATCAATAAAGATATTAAGAGGATAGGCCCCAATGCCAAACCCTGGGGAACAGCACTGGTGACCAGTGGCCAGCTGGATTTCACTCCGTTCACCACCACTCTCTGGGCCTGGCCATCAAGCCAGTTTTTAACCTAAATAAGAGTGTACCTGTCCAAGCCCTGGTCTGCCAGCTTCTCCAGGAGAATACTGTGGGAGAGTGTGTCAAAGACCTTGCTGAAATCTAGGTAGACTACATCAGCAACCTTTCCCTCATCCACCAGGCTGGTCACCTGGTCATAGAAGGGGATGAGATTGGTCAGGCAGGACTTGCCATTCATGAACCCATGCTGACTGGGCCTGATCTCCCAGTTGTCCCACACACATTGTGTGATTGCATTCAAGATGACCTGTTTCAGAAATACAACATACCAAGAAAAAAGCCTTTTGTAAAGGAAAGTCATATCCCACCAATGTAGTGGAGAATTAAAAATATGTGTATGGGGGAGAAGCAGCTGGTATTGTCTTAATGAATAGCTAAAAGCCATGTGAGAAAGTATATACTTTTTCTTAATGGAGGTAAATGTGCATGTGTGTTGTTATATAAGATTGTTCTGAGAAGTGACCCTGGAAGAGGATAACTAGATAATCATCAGTGCAGATACATGAGAGTCCCTGAGCATGGTCTCTGAGTGTCCAAAGTGGCTTGATCTGAAGGAAATCCCAGGAACAGCTTGGGGGAAAGATCACTCTAGCAGCTCTATTTATAGGCTGTATGGATAAGGCTGCATTACAGACTAGAACAACCCTCCCATACTATCTCAACAGACCTTGTGGCCTCACGCTCCTTATATAACTTCACACCACTCCTAAGTTATGTCTCATATACCCTTGCTATCATTCCCTGCAGAGCCTGCTAGATTATAAAACAGCTATCATTATTTTAAGACATTAATGCACTGCAGAGGGCCAGGCGCTGATCTCTTCTTTCTGGTAAGCAGTGATAAGACCTGAGGGAACAGCATGAAACTCTATCGGGAGGGTCACACAAGGTGTTAGGAAAAGGTTCTTCACCAAGAGGGTGGTCAGTCACTGGAACAGGCTCCCCAGGGCTCTGCTCTTCTAATGGTCATTCAGAACTACCTGGCCAGACATCCAGCTCCAAGGCAACCTTATGGATTCACAGGTGAATCCAGCCCTGTCAAGCTACTCTCCTTGCTATGAAAATATCTTGGAGGATGGGTATAGGAAATAGTGGCATTTGTCAAATAAACTGTATTCCTCTAGTTAGTAAAAAGGACAAAGCTCTTTATCGGCCTTTTATCCCATATTTGACAGGAAAGATTGTGGAGCAATTGCCTGAAGTATAGTGCAGACCCTAAAAGCTGGTATGGTGATATTTGGTTTGGCAGTGATGATGAGGTCAAAGAGATTGCTGATTCTGAATGTAAATTGATTTCCTTGAGAACTTTGGTTAAAACTGACACTACTGTTGATGATGAAGATGAGATCCGTACTACTGTGTGAACAATTCTATGGTCACCAGCAGAGTTGGTCAAAATACAGGAGAAATTCTCAAGGCGGTCAGGAGAATCAGAATTTGAGTGTGTGTGTTGAGTTTCTCTTGAAGGAGGAGACTGAATTATGCTGAGTGAGGAAGAAGCAAGAGGCTTTTGGGGACCAGGAGTACTTTTAACCACCACACCAGGACACCGTAATTACTCTTTAACTGCACAAGCTGCATACTGGGCAGGTGGTATAGATCCCTAGGAGAGAGAAGAATGACTGGAAATTAGAGCCACAAGCTATTCTGACCTGGCTGCAGCAGTACAGAAAGCAGCCTGCATTCAGGCAATATATGAAAGAGATAAATTCAAGAAATCCCCGATGTTAGCTCCTATTGACCCAGCTTGATTAACCCCTCTCATCCATGGACTCCTTGATTGTCTTAAGATGTTTGTAGCAAATATCCAGGATTGCATACAAGCTGCTCATAGGGATGGTGATTGTGGTCGTAGACAAAATCTGCACTCCCCCATTCCCACCTGGAGTGATTTTGAACAAGACATAGATAAGTATGGATGCTGAATGGGATGGATTAGTTCATCCAGTACTAAGCCCCCAGATCACTCCTGGTGAGTTTGCCAAACCCATACTCAAAAATCCAGATACCCCAAATTCAAAGAGAGGTTCAAACCTAACAAGGAAGGAGGTGAGTTGTGGCATAAGGCCCTAGCTTTGGGTGCACCCTGACCAATCTTGCATGGTGCCTCTGTGGAGGACCTCCATACATTAGTCCAATCTCTGGGTAAGAAAATTATTCCAGCTGGAGAGAATTGCCTAACTGAAAAACTCCCAACCCATAGGGAAAGTATACCTTCTTCACTGAGCCTAACAGACGAGGCAGAAGCTTGGCAAAAAAACTCCTATCCCAGCAGAGGGCAGTGAGCCACTCTGCTCGGTGTGTATTAGCAATTCAGAACACTCTGACCTTATCATTGCCATTCCATTGGACCCTGAAAAATATTGGCAAACTTTCTTATTGACACTTGTGCCCACATGTCAGTAATTACACATGAGACAGCACAAACCCTGGACATAACACCTGGTTGATGCAGGGTTAAATTCACAAGAATTGATGGTGTGGAAAAAGATTGCCCCACTGCAAAAATTTCACATAAGTACAAAAATTAATCAAGGCAGAAGTATTAGTCGATGCTGCATGTAGTAATACTTCATGATTTGACATACTGCATGGGCAAATGTGGAAACTCCCAGATGGAACTGTGTGGAGTTTTGCAACACATCAAAGGGATTCAGCACAGTGAAACTGTCTGTTACAAACAGCCATACCCTTACCCCCGCTAAAATCACAAATGTTCAGCAATATCTGTTGCCAACAGCAACGCTTACAGGAATTGATGGAGTGGTAACAGAATTGGAAGAAAGAGGAATTATTAAAAGGACTCATTCACTTTACAATTTGCCGATGTGGCTGGCAAAGAAACCGACCAGGCAACAGCATTTTACAGTGGATTACAGACAGTTAAATGCTAACATCACACCTTTGACTGCCGCAGTTCCAAACATGGCAGAGATAGTGAAAGCCTTCTGTGCATCTACCACTACAATCATCCCAATGGTTTATTATAAACCAGAAGGATTTTACACTGGGCAACCTGTGCTAGTGAAAATGCCTCACATTGGAACAGTTGCAATGGTACTAATTACTCCCAAATATCCCTACACATGGGAAGTCAAAGATTGTTATTTCACCCTCTTTCTAAACCTGCCGGTTGAATACAACCAATCATATTTTATTTCCTTTTGTGTTCACAGGAATCCCGAGTGAACTGCATGTGAAGAATCACAAATCTGCAGTTTGGATTGATACTTCAGGCCAGACAATACAAATCAGTTGCTGAATAACTAATGGGTCTACTTACAATAGGCCAACTGAAATTAAGACAATTTATAATGATTCTTCCAGACCACAAACTTATAGTACTGATTGTAACAAAATAACTGAACCAAATTCTGATTGCTGGCACAATCTTACTTTCACCAAACATATAATTGTGTACTGCCTTTGGGGTTACAGAGGCACAGAATTACTATTTGAATTTATGATCGATACAGCAACATCTTCATTGACTGCAGAGGATAAGAAGCCTCTGACCCCGCAGATATTTGAAATTGTACCAACTTGGCCTCTCATTAGTCTAACTCTTTCCATCTTCAACACATGTCCTTACATAACTGAAAATATGGGACAACAGCAAGTTCTCTTTAACCCTAACTGGTCTCTAAAAAGGTTAAAGCTAGCGCTGCACCATGGGATGCAGCTGGGTTATTGGGAACAGGATTAGGTATATTATACTGAATTGATGCTGAGGTCCTAATGAGTAGAATAACTGTTACTATGGATGACTTAAGGAAATTGGAACGACCAATAAAATCATCCTTATTGGCCTTAGGAGCAAATCAGACATCTTACCACACTGGGAAAAAATTGAAGAAAACAATCATCAATAGTAAAGACCCTTAGAAAAACTCAAGGTGATATTTCCTTTGCCTTGAGCTGCATCTAAGTGCACTTATGGATACAGTCTGTAGCAGCAGGTATTATTAGAGAGGGAGAAGGAGGAACTTTACTCACTGAAATTCAAAAATTGATTTGGGATAATGCTTCAGAATTCGAAAAGGAGTTTGAAGCATGGTGGCAATTAGTCAACTTTACCTATTATTAAGAAAGTGATAAAATTATTGCCTTTATACTTACCATAAGCAATGCCACAGTATCCTGTATATCCAATCATTGCATTAGGACTCAATTGTAATGGAACTTTATCCTAAGGAGCATAAAGTATGGGCCCATCAAAAGGGAAGAAAGTGGCAAACAACTGAAGTAAATGCACTTATTGTGCATGAACAAAAAAGCTTCATCTGTGAAAGTAACATGCTTGAAGCCCAAGGCATTTGTCTTGACAATGAACGAAATGTTTGCCACTTTGAGATACACCCTAATGAAACCCTTGAAACTGTACTTGTATATATTGGGAAAGGCTATGTTTGCATGATAACATATTGTGATTCTATAGTCATAGATAATACTATTGTAGATACCAGTAATGACTCTAATGTTTGTTTTTGTAATTTTACCAAAATTCTAGGATGCAATTTTAGTTACTCAGCTCCTGTCACCTCTTACCAACTTGTTACATTCAATTATATTCTGTTTCACGATCTGCTGCCTACTCCTATTGAAATGAACCTTATCCTGTTGCAGAAATTACTGTTACATGAAGATTTGAAGCAGTTGATGAAACAAGTTCGAAAAGATGGACAAGACTAAAAACACTGCTGGTGGGACACTTTATTTAGATGGTTGCCAACTACCACAGGAATCTCCAAGAAAATGTTTCACCCTGTTGTTTTGTTAATACTCACTGTATTATGCTTTATAGTAACAATTAGTTTATTTGTTAAATTTTGTATTATGACGAGACATTTAGTACCCCTAGACGATATACATACACTTGATAATCCTCATCCCAAGAATGTATGTGATATACTTGACACATTCCAAATGTCGTGAAGCTTGAGTGATTATAGTCAGAGGGTGGATTATGTGGAGTAATTGCCTAAAGTAAATAGGAAAATTAAACTATTATTCCCATTTTAAAGAAAACATACAGCATTTAATAAGCTTTCAGGGTGGAGTGTAGCTGCATTACCTGAGCATTTCCTAGGCTTCCAACATTAGATGCTATCGCACTAAGGGAGCCTGGTGTGGTGACTCTAAAGAACAGTACAGAATGTAGAGCAGAGTGGAGACAATGGCTAGGCTCTGTGGGAAGATGGGGACTCGATGACCCAATTGTTCTTGTGCATGCCGAGACCAATAAGCTGCACATTTACTACCCTGAGCCAATGATCCGTCATGTTTTTGACAAAATGCTGCACTCTAGTGAATTATAATATAATTATATAGTTAATTATAATATCATTATAATACCAAAACACACCTCCATCCCAAAAGCTACCCACCTCCAAGGTATGACCACCCCTCACTGAGCACGCATTCTGAATTTCTCAGAGCCTATATTTTTAAATGAAAGTGAGAAAATTTTTTACCAATCATAACCAAGATATGCTTCACTAGAGTCACTCAAGCTCCACCTAAAAGATAGAAAATAATATAAATTGGCTTAAGATAGAGGAGATATTAGGGAAGATACCATCATGAGGGAAGATACCACCACGAAGGATACCTTCTGATTTCTGGGATCAGTCCACGGGCTGAACCTCTCTTCCACCCCCACCCCCCCCCTTCGGCCCCCCCTTCCCCTCCCCCCTTCCCCCTTTGGGATGCCATGGGGTAAGGTTCAAACACTTCGTTATACCAGGTGTCTCCGTGGAAACTTAGAAATCTCGAGAGCCTTTGTGCCTTTTAATGCATTAATAGCCAGGCTGTGTACCTCTGTATTTCATGCATGCTAGCTTGCTTTTGCAGACAGTGAATTTATTGTCGGCAATCCAATCAACCTGTGTACCTGTTGCTGTAACAAATTACACTTAATTGCATTGTTCCTAGCCATGATAGTTCTCACTGAACACGACTAGAGTGAGGGTGTGCTGTGTTATTGGTGAAGCTGTGACCGTAATAGTTCAGTACCCTGAATCTGACTGGACCCATATCAGTTAATGCATTATTGGTGAATCTGTGACTGTGATGGTTCAGTACCCTGAATACAACCAGACCCATAATGGATAATTGGCTACAACCCTTAACGCAACAAAGATCCTGCACCAACTCTTGTTAGCTCCTTTCTTCTGCCCAACTGAAGCTATTTGAAGGAGCTTCTGGGTAATTTTGTGACAGTAATTCAGCAAGCCCAGGCTTTTAGAGGGAAACATGCTGTATGTGACAGCCCAACAGAGGTGAGGTTGCCACAGCTCCATGCCTGCAGGTTCAAAACATAGCAAAGCTGCAGATGTATTCCCAGCAGACACACACACACACAAAGCACATGCATACACTGTGTGTGGGAATTGCATAGCTATACTGTGTGCATTATTGGCAATATTTGCACATGTACTATACCCATGTTTACAACTTACAGCAACAAATTCCATTTCAAAGAAAGAATTTAAAAGGAGGTAGGGAATGGGTAACAAGTACAAAATACTTGAAAGGAAGGAAGGCAAGGCTGACATTCATGCTTTTTATCCCTTCCAAAGTGCTATAGTGTTCCTTTACTGGAGCCCTGTTACCAGATTTGGTAAAGTTAGAAACTGAAAATTGAGGACATCCTTCTGCAGTTGTTAATACCTCTTGGAAACTCAACTTCCAACAGGCAGTCTGCAGAAAACCTGGCCTTAGCTTTCCAGTCTCTACCTGCTTCATGGTCAATACAGTTAGGTCTCAGTTTGTGGTGAGCTACCATTTTTTTCAAGAGAAACCAACTGTATTCACAAAACCCAATTCACATACCAGTCTTCTCATACACACTATTGTGTTCTCAACCCATCACCCTAGTTAGCCCAGGAGTTTCCCTCACAACATTCCAAAAGTTTGGTAAATATTTATAGCAGAGAAGACATTTGCACAAGGATCAGTTTCCTCCCTTCTTACATTGGGAGCCCCAGAGCTGAACACAGTACTCCAAGCGGGGTCTCATGAGAGCAGAGTAGAGTGGAGAACCACCTCCCTCAATTTTCTAGCCACGCTGCTTTTGATGCAGCTCAGGATATGTATGTACAAGGTGGTTTCCTGCAGCACCTGGGCACAGACACTCAGTCTGCTCTGAAGCTGCCCTGGATAGACAGGCACTCTAGTACCCAGAGATAGCTAGGCAGGACTGTCTGTGCTGACCAGTCACAGGGCATAGACAGACAAGCATACTGACTATTTACTGTATACACTTTTACATATTTATTTATACACTATTTACACTAAATTGGCCCTTTTTTACTTATATATTTTCCTACACTTGTTCATGCTCAAATCACCTAAAACCCTCCTTTTCCCCACTTCTGAGTCCTCTCCTCATCCTCTAAATCCTGTCTGCCCCCAAACTGCTCTTCCTCTGCATTACACATGTCCCACACCCCGGACAATCCAAAAGATGATCTGGAAAGCTGCTCCTGGTAACTTGTGAAGGTAGATTTCATGTCTAAACACTGGGGCTGAGCCTATTCTGGAATGGCCCTGGAAGGGCCCAGGGTAAGTGTTCAACCCTCAGGGTCCTTGATTTGGGTTCCCATCTGCCACCTGTGTTCCTCTGAGCTGGTGGAGGAGTGCCTTTGATGGGCTGATGGTACTTGTGATGGGCCTGGGAGTAGCTGGACAGGGCTATTTGGGCTCCACATTCTGCCATTGTCTCTCTGTACTCCTTTGTGGGTGTGCAGACAAGTTTTTATCACATAAGCCTAACACAGGCTCATATGTTTTTTACATGCTAGTCCGGCTTTCTCTGCGGGAATAAGTTGGTATCTGCAATAGAAGGTAGAAGGGAGGTCTTAAGAAGCACACACACACCTTTCAGGATGTTTTTGTTTTAATTCATGATTGTCCTGCTCCAAGATGTTTTTGGTGTTACCTGTACCAGGAATGGGATCAGATCCTCCTTTGATTCCAGTCTGTGAAGCCCATGGTGCCAGATGGGGAAGAACAATAGCTGTAGCCTCACATTTGAAGATGTTCAGTAGACGTCAGCAAGACAGAGACAGTATCATGGCCAAAACAGATTGATGCCTTATTTTCTTTTTTCTGCAGAAGTGTATGTAGGACCAAGCCTTTTCCTTCAGACTCAGCTGAGACATGATGGCTTTAAGAGAATGGTTTTTGCTGGAATACAAGCTATTTAATGTTTGTTGCTGGAAATGTTCGACCAGACCAGAAGTGTTTTTCCTTACTGCCATTATGTTTTAAGTCTTGGCTGCAGCAATGCCACAGCTTTGTAACAGGCATGGCATGGCATTGAAATGGTCTCTTCAGAGGACATTAGACTATCTATCAGTTACCTCTGTTACACAGAAGGCAGACACTGGCTGATGTGGGTGTAGAGTCTCAACACTTTCAGGGTGTTTTCAAGGTGGGGCAGACATAAAAAGGGAGGGAGAACTTGTTACCCACCCTTTTATTTTAGGGTTTGCCTACTCATAGTCAGTCTGTTAGGCACAGTTAAGTGTACATATGACCCGTGGCAGGTCAGAGGAAGTTTGGTGTGAATGCCACAGCATTGCACACTGCTTGGACCACACCATGGTGCTGAGGTGGTATCTGTCCCATAAGAATATTATCTGCTGCTGTCAGTGGGCTTACAAACTCATGTCTGAGCTGCCATCTTGAGTTGATGCAATGGACCTGGCCTGTCAGCCCTGGTTTCTGTAATGAACTGATAGAGATCCCAGAGTCTCAGGAGGAGGTCTATCATACATTCAGATCGATGTTGTTGATAGGAATTTGACTGGTCCTACTCTGGATAAAAAAAAATAGGGAAGGCATCAATACAGCAGTATGGCATGGATACAAGAGTAGCATCATCTATATCAATGAGAACAGCAAAGTGAGGTGCAGCAGAAGGTGGTGTTGTTGCAATGAGTATTTTATATGGGTAAAAATTCTAGTAGAAGAAGCAGTTCAGTAATAGAATCCTGCAAATATTTGTGCTAGGTCTGTACTTTTCAACATCTTCACAATGTGTAAAAGAAGGCAAATGGGGAGGTGACAAAATAGTAGTATGTCAAACAGGAGTTTTTGTCCTGAGGGGAAACACTTTAGAAATTTATAAATGTAGAAATGTCTTGAAGGGAGTGATCAGGGCCTGCTTCTCCACAGTCTCTGCTTGGCCAGCTTAGAATATTTAGGCAACTTTAGGGAACAGAAGATAGAGAATGAACAACTACATGAGAGAGTTGGTTTTGCTGCCCCTGGAATGTTTGCATGCATATCACTTTGATGAACAAAAATTAAAAGTAGATCTCATTTTGGGTTTAAATGTCCTCTAAATTCTGTTTCAAAAAGTCTTGAAGAATTAGCGGTTTAACCTCAAAAAAGTCCTCTTTTAACTAAGCTACATGACTTAATAGAATAATCAATTACTAGACCGGATTACCAGAAAATTCAATTAATTTTTGTTTTCTGGAAAGAGCCTTTTTAGTTAAAATCTAGTGTCTTCCTAAAGCAAAATTTATAAGGTATAGTTACATGCAATTGCAAAGAAATAATCATTTTCTCCCTTGAGAAAATAATCATTTTCTTGGGCGAAATACATGATGAGGATGAAGCAGGATGTCTGAACAAACCACTTTAACAGTGGCTGAAACACTTTGAAAATACCCAAAGTCAGATTTTTTCACTGATTGAATATAAATGACTAGGGAAAAAAATTAAACCTTATAAGGATAGTGATTAAAATACAGCTTTGAACTTCTCATCTTCCATGAGAAAGCCTCTACAATTTTTATTATCTAGACATTAATGATCTATAGATTGTTGAAGAAATAAACAGTAATTACAAATCAAAGTGATAGAATTTCACATTTTGTGCAATTATCTTTCACTTTGCACCACAGGAGGCATTTACTCTTCACTTTCTGCCTTGCCAATTTCACGGCTCTTTGCTCGGAGCTTGTTGACCTGTGACTCTGCAATGTCAGCCCGCTCCTCTGCTTCCTCCAGCTCATGCTGGATTTTGCGAAACTTTGTGAGATTGACATTGGACAACTCCTCCTGTGGACAGGAAAAAAGTTATGAAAATTTAAAAAATGTCATTTCCAATTTTCCTTCAGTGTGTTGATATGATATTCAATAAGGGAATGGGAAGACGCAAAAACATAGAATCAGTGTTGGAAAAGACCTTCAAGATCATCTGGTCCAACCATCACCCTACTACAAATGTCTCCCACTAACCATGTCCCTAAACACCAGGTCCAACCTTTCCTTGAACATCCCCAGGAATGGCAATGCCACCACTTCCCTGGCAACCCATCCCATTGCCTGAATACTCTTTTGGAGAAGAAATGTCTCCTAATTTCTAACCTAAACTTCCCCTGGCACAACTTGAGTCCATTCTCTGTAGTCCTATCACTAGTTACCTGTGAGAAGAGGCCAACCCCCAGTTCCTCACAGCTTCCATTCAGGTAATTGTAGAGAGCAATGAGGCCTCCCCTGAGCCTCCTCTTCTCCAGACCGAACAACCTCAGTTTCCTCAGCTACTCCTCACAGGACTTGTGTTCCAGGCCCTTCACCAGCTTTGTAGCTTTTCTCTGGACATGTTTCAGGGCCTCGATTTCCTTCTTGTCGTAAGTGGCCCCAAACTGTACACAGTACTCGAGGTGTGGCCTCACCAGAGCAGAGTACAGGGGAAAAATCACCTCCCTGGTCCTGCTGGCTACACTGTTCCCGATACAAGCCAGGATGTCATTGACCTTCTTGGCCACCCGGGCATACTGCTGGCTCATGTTCAGGCAAGCATCAATCAGCACCCCCAACATACTTTTCCTCCACATAGCTTTCCAGTCACTCTCCCCTCAAGCCTGTAGCACTGCATGGGGTTGTTGTGGCCAAAGTGCAGGACCCGGTACTTGGCCATGTTGAACCTCATCCCACTGGCCTCTACCCATTGCCCCATCCTGTCCAGGTCCTTATGCAAGGCCTTGTACAGGATAGGTTGATGGCCAGAGGCTAATGGAATGAGGTTCAGAATGTCATTTGTCACACACAATTTCTTATCTGGAAATTAAATTAAGTTTATCAAATTCATGCTGATTTCTTTAGAAAACTCATTAAAACTAATTTAAAATAGTTTTTAAATGTTTAACAACAATTCGTTCTTATTGTAATACTATGCTGGACATACTGTGGTATTTTGCCTTTACATAATGAAAAAAATCATAAACTGGGTTTGTATGTAATTCTTTTCAATACTTCCTGGGGGGATCCAAAGAAATAGCTTAAATGCTAAATATTTAGATGGTTAATAGTGTATGACAAGAATATATGACTCTCTGAATATGAAGTGAATATATGATTCTCTGAATATGGACTTTGAAATTTCTGAATAATTAATTATATATTGAATAATTATATATAGAATCATAGAATCATCTAGGTTGGAAAAGACCTTCAGGATCATCAAGTAAAACTGTCAACCTGACATACTGACATACTGATTTACATCACTAAACCACGTCCCTCAGTACCATGTCCATATGTCTCTTAAATACCTCCAGGAATAGGGACTACACCATTTCCCTGGAGTTCCAAGTCCATTCCAGTTCTTGAGTACCCTGTCCGTAAATAAATTCTTTCTGATATCCAATCTAAACCTCCTCTGGTGCAACTTAAGGACAGTTCCTTGCATCTTATCATTTCTCACCTGAGAAAAGAGACCAACACCTTCCTCACTGCATTTCAGGTAGTTGTAGAGAGTACTGAGGTCCACTCTCAGCCTCCTCTTCTCCAGACTAAACCTCAATTCCCTCAGTTGTTCCTCAGATGTCTTGTGTTTTTGGCACTTAAACTGCTTTCCTCCTCTTCTCTGCACATGCTTGAGCAGCAGTATTTGAGGTGTGATCTCACCAGTGCTGTGCACAATGGGATAATCACTTCCCTAGCCCCACTGGCTATACTATTTTTTATGCCGGCCCAGATTCCATTGGCCTTCTTGTCCACCTGGCACACCACTGGCTCATGTTCAGCCAGCTGTCAACCAGCAGCACCCCAAGTCCTTTTCTGCTGGGCAGTATTCCAGCAACTGTTGTCCAAGCCTATACCACTGAACAGTGTTGTAATGACCCAAATGCAGGACTGGGCATTTAGCCTTCTTGAATGCCATGTGACTGAACTTGGCCCATCTGTCTAGCCTATCCAAATCCCTCTGCAGAGCCTTCCTACCCTCAAGCAGATCAACAGCCCCACCTAACTTGGTACCATGTATAAGCTTACCAAGGGTGCACTTAATGCCCACATCCAGGTCACTGATAAAAATGTTAAACAAAGTGCTCCCCAATACTGAGCCCTGGAGAATGTCACTGGTGACCAGATACCTGGCTGGTCACCTGACAAATCTGGTTACCTTGGTGGTTACAGCATTAGTGGATATGGGAAGAACAATTAACATCACCTACCTGGATTTGAGACATTTTATACTGTCTCCCATGATATCCTTGCCTCTAAATTGGAGAGACGTGGATTTGATGGATGTACCACTCAGTGGGTAAGGAATTGACTGGATGGTTGCACTCAGAGAGATGAAGTCAACAGCTCAATGTCCAGGAAGAGACCAGTAACAATTGGTGTTCCTCAGGGGTCAGTATTGGGACCAGCACTATTTAACATCTTTGATGGTGACAGGGACAGACTGAGTGCTTCCTCAGCAAGTTTGCTTATGACACCAAGCTATGTGGTGCGGTCGACACGCTGGAGAGAAGGGATGCCATCCAGAGGGACCTGGACTTGCTTGAGAGGTTGGCCTGTGCAAATCTCATGAAGTTCAACAAGGCCAAGTGCAAGGTTCTGCATCTGGGCTGGGGCAACCCCAAATATGAATATAGGCTGTGTAATGAGTAGATAGAGAAGGCTCTGGGGAGACCTTATAACAACCTTCCAATACCTAAAGGGGACCTACAAGAAAGCTGGAGAGGGACTCCTTACCAGGCAGTGTAGTGAATAGGACAAGAAGTAATGGAAGTAATGGCTTTAAGCTAAAAGAGGGTAGGTAGGTTTAGATTATATATAACGAAGAAATTCTTCATGATGAGTGTGGTGATGCACTGGAACAGGTTGCCAGATTTATTGTGGATGCCCTATCCCTGGAAATGTTTAAGGCCAGGTTGGATGAGGCTTTAAGCAACCTGGTCTAGTGGGAGGTGTCCCTGCCCATGGCAGGGGGGTTGGAATTAGATGATCTTTAACATCCCTTCCAACCCAAGACATTCTATGTTTCTATGATTCTACCAAATGAATTGAACTCCATCCACTAGGACCCTTAGAGCCTAGCCATCCAGCCAGTTCCTCACCCAGCAAATTGTACACCTGTCCAAGCCATGAGCAGCCAGTTTCTCCAGGAGAAGGCTGTGTCAAATGCTTTACTAAAAGCCAGGTATAAAATATCCACAGCCTTTCCCTCACCTAATAAGCAGGTCATGTTGTCATAGAAGATCAGGTTAGGCAGGACCTGCCTTTCATAAACTAATGCTGGCTACTTCTGATCACTTGATTGTCCTGTATGAGCCAAGTGATGGCATTCAAAATGACCTGTTCCATAACCTTTCCTGGTACCAAAGTGAGACTGACAGGCCTGTAATTCCTGTGATCCTTCTTCCTTCACTTCTTAAGAGTCAGGTGTATTGAGGTTCCCCTCCTGTGGCAACTTTAGTCTAAACGTCCTTTCAGCAGCCTGGCAAGCCTGTAAACAAAGATGGTCTTCCCCTCCTCCAACAGATGGACCCCATCAGTTCCCAATACCCCATTTATCTCAGAGAGTCACATCATCTAAAAAGCCAGATCCCAGGCTATACGACCAGTAGTACTGCAAGCATGCATTCTGCCAGCTTCGATGGGTCCTTTTAAAGCCTCTTCCTTTGACTGGTAGGATCAAAGAGAAGATCAGGTGTGTTCCAGAGCCTCTTAAGACTGCTCCAATAATTTACAGCTGCTCCAAGGAACTTTTAATTCCAATAAATCATTTTTCACTTATTTACTGCTATTAAATTATGTATTACAACTTTTTTGAAGGCAGCTCTGTTTTCTGCATAAGGGAATGATGAAATATGAAATAAAGAAAGTTAAACAAAGAAGTGTTACTCTTAACTTTCAACATTCTTCCCAGTGATACAACAATGCTCAGAACAAAAGGTATTCTATACCTCTATACATTCCTGATCTTTTCTGTACTGCACTGCCAGAAAATGACAAAAAAGTTACAGTCTTGAACAGAGCTAGGCAGAGGAAATTATCAACATAAAATTCCACCTCTTCCAGGAGGGAGACTGACTCTGCTCACAGCAATACTTACAGCCTCCTCAGCTTGCCTCTTGTAGGACTTCACTTTCAT
>CM021714.1:318422-406843 GCA_011074415.1 Stictonetta naevosa
AACAGCTTCATCCAGGGCCAGTGCTTGACATTCATGAATGCACGAACATTGTACTGGATGCAGAAGATGGACTCCCTGAAGCATAATTAAATTATACATGGATTATTTTTAGTGTGATGAATGGTGACACTTTCCCCCAAAGGACAGTGATTCAAACTGAAGATGAACAATGTCTACCTCCTCTCCACCATTCTCTGGTACTCCACTCTCATCAGGAAGCCCCTGCACCTGGCCTGTGTGCGAGTGATGAGCTGTGCCAGCTTCTCATCCCTCATCTCCTCCAGGAGTCCCAGCAGCCCAGCTTTGAAGAACACCTTGAGAAAGGGAATGTTGCAACACATCACTGCCAGGTAGAACAAAGCACAGGCACATAGTGATTGAGTCGGGAAAAGTTTGTACCTTGGTGTGACCAAATTTGTACTGGGTGTGATCCACATCAATTGACCCCAGGAGTTTCTCAGAAGCCTTTTTGCTATCAATGAACTGTCCCTCTGGGATGGCACTGGCATTAAGCACCTTGTACCTGTGAAAATCAAAAAAGGAAGATAAAGCTGATCTTCCCAAATTTTGACATTACTTAAAATCATGCTAAAAGGTAAAGTGCTCTTACCTCTGTTTAAAGTCTGCATAGAGGACTCTGCTGGGGAATCCTTTTCTGCAAATCCTGATCCCTTCCAGCACACCATTACAGCGCAGTTGGTGTAGCACCAGTTCATGTTCCATAGCACCTAAACATTCATTGCACAAATCAGTTTTCAGTACAGAATGGATGTGTCAGAGGAAAATCTCATTCTGCTGGACCATCTTACCAGGTGTTTTAGTTTCATTTGGGATGATGCAACGAACAAAATGAGGGTGAGTACTCCGTAGGTTGGTCATCAGTTTGTTTAGGTTCTCCTGTGGGATAATGTGCAGAAGTTCAGATTAAAATTTTTACTTTTGCACACTGTGTATCTAGCCATCATGAATCTAATATAATGAATCTTAGGAGTACGCAAGAAAGCATGTTTCAAATCCAGAATTTAGATTTAATCTATCCTTCTGCATACATAGTTACTCTTATTAAAAGAAAGTTTAAAATTCTGCACCTTAATCTGGAAGAAATGAAAAGCTAGTATATCAAAATTTTAACACAAGCCTTAATTATTATTTTTATTACATCATAATTTGTGTTAAAGAAGTTCTTCACAAGGAACTTAAGTGGCATTTTGAAAGAAATTCAGGGGATAAACTGAAAAGTGCTTGAAACATATAAGTGTGAACAGAAAAACAAGAGGAAAAGGCAGTGGATAATTTCTACCCATTTTATAGATATTGTTTCATCATAAAACTCAAGTTGTGAGAAGAATGGAAGTTCAGATAGTTCAGAGGTGAAACTATGTTCATGTCACTATAGTGGTAATGAAATTCATACTTTACCCGGAAAAGAGCTGAGACAGTCTGGAAAGATGATCCCTTCTTCTTGCCACCTTTCTTGCCACCACTAGCGCCTCCACCACTAGCCTCTTCAAAAACAAATGCATCTTTTATTATTATCTTTTGGGGTTTAATCTTCACATTTTACGAATGTGGAAACATCAGAATTTTAGAAAACTGACCTGCTTCTGCTCCACCATAGTTGGCAAACAGTAAGGCCAGTGTCTTCACTGATGATTTCTGGTACAATCCAATGACAGTTTCGTTCAGGGGGTCCTTGTTCTTCTCAAGCCAGCCAGTGATGTTGTAGTCCACTGTGCCAGCATAGTGCACCAGGGAGAAGTGGGCCTCAACCTTGCCTTTGGCAGGCTTGGGCTTCTGGAAATTGCTGGACTTGCCCAGATGCTGGTCATAGAGCTTGTTCTTGAAAGAGGTGTCAGTTGCCTTGGGGAACATGCACTCCTCTTCCAGGATGGAGAAGATACCCATAGGCTGGAAGATATTACAATACAGAAATGAGAATATCTATATGATCAACACATGGTCTTAAAGACAGTATAGTAAAAGACAGGACGCTGAGGAACAAGTGAAACACCTTGATCTGAAGAGAATTTGATTTTAAAAAGTGAACTTAAATGAACTGTGGTTCACCTGCTTGACTCTTTGGCACAGTGATTCAGAATTTTTATTTTTTATTTTTATATATAAAAAGACAAATTAATAAATCACAGAGACAGACAATGATTGTGTTTAAAAATGTCTGTCACAAATATGTCTGTTGTATATTTACTTCACTTTTATACTTTAACCACCTTTCTAAATTACAGAGAACTGCAAGAAATGCCTTTCTTTTTCTTGTACTACAAGGACAGACACAGACCGTATTGTCCTTTATTTACTTTACTATGAACCACCAAGAAAAAATGTATTGTCCAGATAAAACCATTCAAGAACCTTAAGAAAATACAATTATTTTACATTAGGATCTGCTCTATATTTTTGAAATAATGTCTTCCAATAGAGCAAGCAGAGACATCTTTCATACAGAGATGTGCGAGGGATGACTTCCCTAGTTATTTGTGGACTTTATATCTCTAAGGTAAAATAAGCAATTGCAGAAGTCAAGAGATATTTCATTGACTAAAACTGAATGTATGGAATTAAACATGGAAGAGAGGTTTTTTTTCTTTCTTTTTTTTTTTAAGAAACAGTTAATCTCTAAAAATGAGCTTTTGAAAATGTAAGACATTTTGAATTAGAAATTTACCTTTTCAATGAGTTCAATGCAAGCAGCCAGGTCCATCCCAAAATCAATGAATTCCCATTCAATTCCTTCCTTCTTGTACTCCTCCTGCTCCAGCACAAACATGTGGTGGTTGAAGAACTGTTGCAGTTTCTCATTGGTGAAGTTGATGCACAGCTGCTCCAGGCTGTTGAACTTCCCAGTGTAAAAAGAAAAAAGACAAATCGTCAAGATGCACAACCTTTTAGTCATTCTTAATCCTTTATATATCTCTCCAGTTAAAACAGAACTCTATTATTAGGGCTGTATCATAGCAGGACCTATATGCAGCTCTCCAAAGAAATACCTATGTAATGAGAATGGAACATTTTTCAGAGCAAATATTCCTAGTGAATCTCCTAAAATACATAAATTGCTTCATTATTTCTTTGTTCAGCCTAAAATATGACTGTATTCCCTGGTCTTCAGTTTTAATTACTCAGTCTCTCTGATCAAACATTTATCCAGTCATTTGTTGGTCTTTTAAAATATTTACACATCTTTAACCTATTATATATTTGTCACTGGACTTCCAAATTCTAATTCTAAGAAGAGATCCTAGTTCTAAGGAGATACAGGAGCTCCCTATATATACTTACATATACATATATGTATGCAGAATTTTAAAAAAATCTTTAACATGACTAACATAAATCTTAAAATGTTAGTGTATATAGAATCGTAACTGCTACTTCTATACAAACAATATAATTCCGTTCTTATATTAATGAGGCTTCTGAGGATTTTGCTCTGTTCTACAAAAGAAAATAAAGGATTCCCCTCCCCCCCCCAAGAAAATTACAAAACAATTAGTATGCTAACTCTTCCAAATAATAGTGCTTGGTAATCTCACTCTCCAAAAGCAGGCCTCAGACATGTACTCCTTACATCAAAGATCTCGAAGCCAGCAATGTCCAAGACACCAATGAAGTACTGTCTGGGTTGCTTTGTATCTAGTTGTTGATTGATGCGAACAACCATCCATAAGAACATCTTCTCATAGACAGCCTTTGCCAGAGCACCTACTGAATTGTTCACCTAAAACAAAGAAGAATGCAGCAGGAAAAAAAAAAATAAGAGAAAGATAGTAAATGACACAAGAACAAGATAGTAAATAACACTAGCCAGAAATTCCCAGTTACCAACTGTTTGCTACCTGCTGCACAGTTTGTCCCTTGGTCACATATTCATTCCCAACCTTGACTCGGGGGTAACAGAGGGCTTTGAGCAGGTCAGCCGAGTTCAGACCCATCAGGTAGGCAGCCTTGTCAGCAACTAAGTAGCACGAGAAGGAGACAAAAAAATCAAGTTGAACAAGACATGCACCATTTTGAGTGAAAATCCTTCCAGAGCAACTGCCATATCAGATTCTGCTTAAAGTATCTCAGGGAAAGCATGGCAGTCATTAAAAGAAAATTCATCCTTGTTTCAAAGGCCTTTCAGAGCAGAACACCTAAATGGTATTTGTGTTTTTTGAAAATCTTCCCCAAAGTATGAAGAGACAAAGTCTTTACTAAAAATTCACCCTGAAAGCTCCAGTTTATCAGTTCAATCCAGAGCTAATTGGTATCTATATCAAAAAACCAAACCCAACCAAACCAACCAACCAACCAAAAAAAACCCACCAAAGTGTTATCAAGATGACTGCCTGAGTGTAAACCAAAACATATACTTTATGCATTTAAGGTCCCTACAGATTTATTTGGCTGTAGATGTAAGTTTGAAGGAGAATACATTCTGAAATTACAGGCAAGAATTAGAGTTGCCACTTTCTGCTAGTTATAGTCATCACAAAAAAGGCAGATATATTCATTCATTCAGGATCAAAACCTCAAAATCCAGTCCTGAAGCTGGCCATCTACGAACATTCTTTGGAATAAGGCAGGAATCAGTCTTTTTAAACATACCTGCATTATACAACATACAAGTGATTATGTAATCAGCAGAGAAACAGAAAGAGTTATTCCCCAGCCTAATGTACCTATATTTCACTTAGACTGATGCTCAAATAATTCCACTATGCAGTGATAACTCATGGGTTTGAATGTTCAAAAGAGAAGCAAGAAATTAAAGGAGAGTTCCATTTTTCCTGGGAAAAATATCTAACTAATATCTGGTTTATACACAGTGAATTTAATGCGTTGGTTTTCTTTAAAAAATAAACTGTAAATATATTTTATGAAAAATCTTATTGTCAGTGGGTCTCTAATATGAGCACACCAAGTGGGTTGTGCTGTCCTAAACTGTGATAGTCCAGGAGAGAATTAATAGTCATAATTTAATATTTTATGTTTTCAAAATTTTAATATTTAATATTTTATACTTCAAACAAAGATCAGGTAGCCATTGAAAAAAAGAGTATGCTTTGGATGGTAGTTTCATACTAGCTAGACTTGGTAGTAGCTCCACCTGAAGTCTTGTTTTTTTTACACATTTCGACTGCTTTTCTACCATCTTTCAAAGACAGAGTTATTGCTATTGCTTCTAGGTCAACAACAGACTTTGCTAATACCTTCTGTGCCATCTGGCTCTGCCTGCTCTTCTCTTTGTTTCTGCTTAAACTTCAGGTTGCCGTAGTGCATGACAGCTCCTGTCAGCTTGTAAATTGCCACCTTTTCATCAGCAGTAAAGCCCAGGATGTCAATGGCACTCTACAATCGAAACAATGAAATAAAGCTTTGTCTGGGAGACATTACCATGAATACAACATTTTACTTATGTAAGTAATTTTACACGTTAGTTATTTTACATGTTACTAATTTTACATATTACTTACGTCTGTAGCCATCAACTCCTCCTGGTCATTAATGCTGGCAACAGTGATCTCACCTTGACTCACAAAGTGATAGTCATATGGATTAGTGGTAATTAGAAGCATGTCTGAAAGTAAGAAAAGGGGATACACAGGCTTAGTTTAGTCAAGTATTTAATAGTGTGACCTGATGTTCAGCAACCTTCTCCAAGTCTTTGGTCATTCTTCCTACCAATCAGCTCTGGCTTCTTGTTGGACATGATCTGATAAAATATGTGGTAGCTTCTTTCTGCTTTGAGCTGGAAGGTGACTCTGGACTTCTCCAGCAGATCTGAAAGGAAAATATAATTAGAAACAAGAAGAAACAAAATAAAAAGCAAAAAATAAAGTAGGGAGAAGGTGTGAAGAAAAAAAGGAAATGGCAGATAAACAGTGAGATGAAAAGGATAGATGGATATGGATAGATGAGTGGGGTGGATGGATTGTGAACAGTTCAGGAAGATGTCTTACATGTTTCAATATCAGCAGAAGCTAGTTTTCCTGTGGCACCAAAGTGAATTCTGATGAATTTACCCTTTAAATGAATAAAAATTACCTTAAAATTTATGTCATAAAAATATATCTGAAACAGTGAGTTTTACTATTTATTCTACTGAGTACAAATTTTCTTAAGAGACATTTTCTTAAGAATTAGGTATATTTCCACCATTAAGATAAGGTTTTCTTTTAATTTTTTGCCCATGAAAATAACCAATAGGGTCACATATGTATATTTAATGTATGCTGAACATAGAAAAGAATGAGTGGATTTCATTAGGCCATTTATACATTATTCCAAAGTTTTCTAATAATATCCTGCCTAGAGATAGAAGCCATCTGAAAGATACTGGAAATATCCAGTTAACTTGTTCAGCTGCTTAAATCTGTCTTGGTTTCAAATAAATGGTTTTAATTGGGATTAATTCAATTACGTATGAAGCAAAAATATTATTCAGGTAGAAACTTCATTCTTTCCCCCCTCCCTCCCTCCTTTCCTTCCTTCCTCCCTTTCTTCTTTCCTTTTGCCTGTTTGTCTGTCTTGTAGAAAATGAACAGAAAGATGAGTAAAGGTAACATTGTTTAAAATTACTGCACAATAAAGGAGAAAGAGTCCATGATCTGTTATTTTAATATGTACCCCAATACAAAGCACTGTATATATATATATATATATATATATTTCATAGAATCACTTTTTTTTCAAACTCTGAATAATTAACTTCAGGATAAGTGTTAAAGTTGTGATAAGGAAATTCAGTCTCGCCCTTGTAAACCCCATGGGTGAACAACAAGAAACGACGATTGCCATAAACTCCTGTTTATTATTTTTCAAAAAATATTTGCTTAAGCAAAACTTACAAAGCGTGAGGAGTTGTCATTCCTCACAGTCTTGGCATTTCCAAACGCTTCCAGCAGTGGGTTGGCGCTGATGATTTGATCCTCAAGCGTTCCCTACAGAATAATAATGATTCTTAGTTATACTTTTCAAAAATGAGGAGCAGAGAAAAGCATTTATTCAAGTAATTAAATTTTTAATTCAATTTACCACTTTGATTCAATTTACCTGCATTTTGCCAGACTGCTCCTCCTTCTTCTTCTCCCCACTAGCTGCAATTGTTGCAAAGTACTGGATGACACGCTTTGTGTTCACAGTCTTCCCTGCACCAGATTCTCCACTGTCAAAACAAAGAACCAGAGAGCATGAGGTCAGGCAGCAGGTTCCTGGGCACATTGTCCCCACAGGGACACAATTAGAGGGCATACGTACGTGATCAGGATTGACTGATTCTCACGGTCTGTGAAAGAAGTAGAGATACAGAACATAATGAAAAACAGTAAAGAATGGAATGTAGTCAGGTAAGTTTAAGTGAATTAAAATTTAACATCACTGATGTCAAGTACAAAGATTAACTGACAGGAAATTCAGATCTGATTGGGATTACTTTTAATCCATGTAAATAATAATAAAAAAGTGGGGTAGGATAGAAAAATGTTTTCCTCTGATTCAGTTTTCCTTTCAATACTTCCTTTGCTATTTTCAACCATGTGGTGGAAGCTTTACTTAAAAAATAAACAAACAAACAAAAGGCAAAAAAAGCACCACACACTAAGTGCAGGGGTGCTTTTTATTTCAAATAGGAGAAACAATGTTGTGAAGATAGTCGAACTCAATAGTATGGATCAGAACCATGAAAGCTTTGAAAAAATCATATTTCTGAGATGGAATATCACACAACCACAGAATGCTTGAGGTTGGAAGGTTCATCACCAAACAGCCTGTTCAAACATGGCCACCAAGAGCAGGTTGCCCAAGATCATGTCCAGAGAGCTCCAATAAGGAAGACTCCACAACCTCTCCATGAAACTGTTTCCAGTGTTCAGTTACCTGAAGCAGAGAAGTGTTTCTTAATGTTCAGAGAGAACCTAATGTGTTTCAGTTTGTGCGGTTACCTCTTGTCTGTGCCATTGCCTCCTGTCCTGTCAGGGAATACTGAAACAAGGCTGACTCTGTCTATTTTGCACCTTCTCTTCAGGTATTTATAGACATTGGTTAGATTCCCCCCTTGAGCTTTCACTTCTTCAGGCTGAAGAGTCTGAGCTATCTCAGCCTTTTCATATATGAGAGGTGCTCCAGTCCCTTCATCACATTAATGGCCCTTCAAAGACACTCTCCAGTATGTTTGTGTCTTTCTTGTACTGGGGAGCCCAGAACTGCCCACAGTACTTCAGACATGGCCTCACCAGTGCTGAGTAGAGGGGAAAGATCACCTCCAACAACCTGCTGGTAATGCTTTGCCCAGAATACCTTTAGCCTTCTTTGTGGAAAGAGAACACTGCTGGCACATGTTGAAGAGAATTCTCCCTTCAGAGAACTTCATGGAACAATCACTCTAAGACACCTGAAGTCACTCACCAGTCAGCATGAACTGATAGGCATTGTCAGAGATGGAGAAGATGTGTGGAGGGGCCTCCTGGCGCTTTTTGCCTCGGTAGGCCAACACCACCTCCGGGTTGTACACGGGCAGCCACTTGTAGGGGTTGACGGTGACACAGAAGAGACCCGAGTAGGTCTGTGAGGAAGGGAGACAGCACATTGGCTTCTGCTCAGCCTGGCACAGCAGGCCTTCCAGCTACCCAAAGGAAGAGAGCTGCTGGTACTTACGTAGATCATCCAGGCTGCATAACGCTCTTTGAGGTTGTACAGCACAGCGGGTTCGTGGAGGTGGGTCATCATGGCCATGTCCTCAATTTTATCATATTTGGGAGGATTCATGGAGAAGATTTGATCTTCCTTCACTGTCAGAGTCTGCCAAGGAAATGAAAGATCTCTGTATGTCAGCTTACAGCCCAGGGTGGGAATCAAATGGTGTCTTTCAGCCTTGTTTTTCACTCACCTCTCCACCTTCAGTCTTGACAGTGACCTTCCCTGATTCTTTGCTCTGGATTGTCCCTTTCACAAAAGATTCCTTGGGATGGGCTACAAAGACTGATGACTTGGCATCAAAAGGCTTGTTCTGAGCTTCAATTCTTTCCTTTTCTGACTTTCGGAGGTAGGGAGCTGCCTCCCCAAAGGCAGCCATCTCAGCATCTGGAGAAGTCATATCTGCACTTCACTGAAGGCACGTCAGCAGAAGACTCTAATGGGGAGAAGTAATACGGCACTGATTATTTAAGTCAATTCTGTGAAATTGGGAAAGATTTTATATCCTGTACCTCGGTTTTTCTTTAAGGGTAGGTCTTGTGACATTTTAATACTCTGGTATAATTTGATTTATTTATACATTTGTCAGTCTTAAGTACAATATCTACATAATATCATCTCCAAAGTCTTGACTTGATGATACATAATTCATGCACTGAAATTGGAATTGCCTGACTGTATGAAATTCACAAATAAATACTTCCTAAAAAATAAAAAATAAAATCCAGGAACAGGTGAATTCTCAAAACTTTAATAAAATACTTTTTTAGATGCTTCGTTAAACATGTGGATAACTAAGTTAGCCAACTGCACTTGAAAATTCTCTAGCTATATTAGTGAAATTTATTCCCTCTGTTCAATGGTTAAAAAGTCTCTTTTCTTTTGGGTCTGGATTAAGAATATGGGTACCTAAGAAACCTTTGACATTTTACAAAGATGATTAGAATCTCAATATGCTCAGATAGTTTATTAATTCTTACATTCTGAGGTTGAATGTACAATTTTGCACTTTTTCCACCTTTGTTCGTCTTAGTCTTGTTCTATTGCTACCACAACAATGATGTGAAGCCAGCACACCTCACTCCCTGTTTGGTCACTTAAGTAAAGTGAAGAATTTTCCCATGGGAATTTTCTGGTCTTACATCAGTTGTCAGAGGATTCAAACACAGCCACTTGAAAACCTTACTAGCTGTGGGTACCCCACCACCCGTCTACTGTAATCACCCTGGTTTTGAATATAGGGTGAAACAGTGACCATTCATGCAGCCATACAGAAATCCCACCCAAAAAGATCTTTCTTTGCCCTCTAAGAATTAATAAATCATATTCTTACCTCTCGTGACACCGGGTGGGTGGCTAGCACCCTGGCAGCTGATCAGTACTGCAAAACACAAATGGTAATTCTCTACTTGCTACTGCACAGAATTCCAGAGTGAAAATGTGCAGGTGTCTTGAAAGCAGATTTAAAACTTGAGCTGAGAAATTGAGTCCACTCCTGGAAACAAGCACTAGAAGCACAAGAAATGTTGTGGCATGTAAAGCTCTTCTTGCAAGCCTGCAGACCCCATTCACTTACCTTGAAGCTTTCCGTGGAGACAGGGCAGACTTGCTGCAGGGACATTTTATACGATCTCATCTGCAGATGCTACAGATGCCTACTCTTTCTTCGGTCAAAAAATTTTTGGCAAACCTTCTTTGGCAAAGCATTGTCTGGCAAACTGAACTAAGGGCATAATTGTCATTTGACATGACTAGATATAATTAGAATATTTTGATGTCTTACTGACTATATGAATACATATCCTATAAATAATTTGACAAGGGTGTTAAGGAGGGAATCTGGACTAGTCAAGGCACTTGGAGAACTTGGATGCAGGACTTATGGATTCTATTGCTGACTTTCCCACCGACTCAGTGTATGACCCAGGGAAGATTGCTTGGTATGTGTGTACTGCAGATATCCCAGCTGTACAATGGGGATGACACCATTTATCTTCCCTATTTGATGGTGTGAAGTTTGTAAGAAATGCCTAAGAGAAATACATTAAACAAAAAACTGAAAGATAAATAAGTATTACTAAATATATTTGGTAGTCATGTTGGTAAAAACCTGAAAGTAGACAAGTAATCTGCATCCTGTCTGCAGCCACAGACGTGGCAAGATGATTGCCTGAAACAAAGTTTTGGTCACAGTAATAGGAAGTTGGGGCCTAGCTGAACTACTGTGTTGGAATCTCAGGGAGAGATGTGAAATCACCTCTGACATAGGAAGAACAGCATACATACATTCATGCGCACATGTGTATCTGTGCACTTCAAATTGCAAGAGAAAAGGGAGATTCTTCAAGAAATGTTACATGACTGTGCACGAATTCCTTCTCTGCCTGCCCCCCAGGGCCTTAGGGATGAGAAATCTTAGGCTTAATGTTTTTGCCTATGAAATACTATCGCGTTAAGAGGCGTAGCTGACTGTTAAAGGTCTGGTCGGATTCAGGGTACTGAACTATTGTGGTCACGGACTAACCAATAACGTAGCACGTCTTCGATCTAGTCTCACTCAATGAGAACTGTCACAGCTAGGAACAATGCAATGAAGGGCAGTTTATTAACAGCAACAGGGACACAGGTTCTTTGGATTGCCAGCGATAAATTCACTGTCCGCAAAAGCAAGCGAGCACACATGAAATGCAGAGGTACTCATCCTGGCTATTAATGCATTAAAAGTCACAAAGACTCTAGATATTTCTAAGTTTCCATGGAGATACCTGGTACAACCAAGTGTTCAAATCTTACCCCACGACATCCCAATGCAGGGAGGAAGAGAGGGTCAGCCCATTGATAGATCCCAGAAGTCAGAAAGGTATCCTTCGTGATGGTATCTTCCCTAAAATCCCCTTCCTCCTAAGCCAATTTACATTATCTGCCTATCTATTCTCTTTAGTGACCAGTGATAGGACCCGCAGCAATGGTGTCAAGCTGCGGCAGGAGAGGTTCAGGCTAGACATCCGGAAGAGGTTCTTCACTGAGAGGGTTGTCGCGCACAGGAACAGTCTCTCCAGGGAAGTAGTAACTGCACCAAACCTGTCAGAGTCTAAGTGTTTGGACTGTGCACTCAGTCACATGGCCTGAATTTTTGGGTTGACATGTGTGGTGCCAGGAGTTGTACTCGATGATCCTTGTGGGTCCCTTCCAACTCGGGAAATTCTGTTTCTGTGATTTTCTATGCTAGGACAGAGTTCATAGAGTATACTGTGACTTCTGATATGGAGGTGAATGAACCTGAGAAAGGGTTTCTTTGCTTGATGATATTTTAGTTCATCAAGGTGTACACATGCTTGCAGTTCAGGAAAGGACCTCAGTTCTTTCATGTCTTTTTTCCAAGTCTGTCCTGTCATTCTGTAACTTAAATAGAGCAAATAGCTGAAGTAAAGATTTGGGCCTGTAGAAGAAGACACCATTTGAATGGTCATAAACCTTTTCAACGGGGAGTGGTTACAGATTCAATGTGCGAACCAAAGTTTTTTCCATTCTTGAAGAAATTTCTCCTGCAGAATTCAAGAGCCATTCCAATGTCCCAGGGATCAGCCAACACATCCAGAAAACAAATTACATAAAGAGGCTTGTGGTCCTCAGTTTCTCCATCAATACAGAGCATTTCTTTCCATTTCTCCTCACATAAACACAGCCTTGGCTAAAGCCTGTCTCCCATATTCCCAACCCCTCTGTCAACATTCACCAGCCAGCAGAGACCCCTCCAACCCTTCCCTACCCTCACCTCCACCCAGCCACAGCTGTGCACACAATCACATGCAACATACTCTGCACTCCAATATATTCTCAGTTCAGAATGCCCATTCTATTACAAACACCTTGCACACATTCACACAGTTCTCGCAAGAAAATCTGTCAATACAGCTTTGCCTATATCATAGCATTAGATGTTCTAGGAAATCCTAGTATTGGAGGCAGGGGGATTTGCTGGAAGTCCTGGAGAGTGACTCATTTCCTAGTTTTAGGAAAAGGGCACTGTCACTTGAGCTGATTTAAATGCTGTCAGATCTAGGCACATCCTTCTGGTCATTGGCATTTTGGTTATTTAAAGATGTCAGTGAATAAGATGGGCACAAGGTTAGAAAAATGATACCTGTGATCTAAGTTAACACCCAGCATCAGACACTGTTCTGTGCACTAAGAGCTTTTCCAAGGAGGGCTCTGGCACTGGAGCATCCAAATTTTGGTCAGCTGGACCCAAGCCTGGAGCCCAAGCCCAGTCCAAGCTAGGGTGCTGGATTTCCAAGTGGTGCCCAACAACACAACATTATAGGTTGTGGTCTAGGAGGGAACAGGAGGGCACAGTGTTCAGAAGACCTTACACAAAGAGCAAGGTCTGGGAGGAGCAGAGATGGCTGAGAAGCCTCACCCAGATTGGGAGACCTGGGAGTTTGCTCCCCTCAGGTTGAGGCGGGAGCACCAGTCTTCCATTTCCAGGGAAGCTGTAGCATCTGTACTGTCAAGGCAGCATCCCTCAGCAGCAGCAGGTAAAGGACTGGTAGCTGCTCTTGCTTTCCTGTGAGGTCCGCTCTCAGCAGTATGTAGCAAGCCTGTTTTATGCAGTGCTGTCAGGCTAGCACAAAGTGCCCTCAGGATGTGCCTGTGTCTCCAGGATCTATCTGAGAGCAGCTCAATGCCTGATTTGGGGAACTGAAAATCTTGAATTTCCAATTACCAATGACAAATAATCCAGTCTCCTCAATAGAGCTCTTCTGGGTTTTTGCTGTGCAGTTGCCAAGTTATGGAGCCAGCTGTGTAATAGGCAGGAGTGAGGCACACAGCCAGGCAGCTGTAGGTATGGAGTCAGCCAGGGGAAGGCCTGGTTTGAAGAGGAAGTGGCTAGTGAGCATATATAATTCCAGGTGTTCACAAACAGTGCTTTCAGGATAGTGAGCTCTGATGTGGTATTAGCTCTGTTGAAAAAAAGTCAGCTTAGAAATCTAAAGCCTGTTCTGGAATTGGTCCCAACCCAAGGGTAGCATCTTGTATGTGAGCCAGGCCATAGGAAGGAAGAATTCCTTCCTTGCTCCACCATGTTCCTAGTATCCTCTCAGTAGTCAGATGATCATCCAAGTATTTCAGTCAAAGTTCAGGTGTATTTGATTACTGTTACCTGAAAGGTAACACTCCACAGCTATTGAGCAGAAAATGCCTATATGCACTTTTGTGAAGGCATTGCATTAACAGTGACATTTAAAGGTAAGTGAAAAAATATGCTCAATCCTTAATTTTACCTAATTAAAATTATGCTGTTGTGTACCTTTCTTTTCTGTGTAAGATATTATGAATATCAGGGAAGAGGATTTAGAGAATGTTCATAAAACCTCTGAAAAAATAATGAAAAAATTGTATTGCTAAGTATTGTGTGCCACAGTCACTTATATCAATACGTAATTATACATGGATATTCAGGTCTTAATTGTTATATTGATTTACACTGTTTCTATACATGAGCAACATGCTGTTTGCCAATATATTTCCCAGTCCTAAACTCAAGTGCCACTCTGTGTTTTTATTAATAGAGTTACAGTGATTTTTCTGTCTTTTTAAATAGTCTAAATTTCCTGCAGTTTTTCCAGTATTTCTCTTCACTTAAATGTCTGCTTTACAGAAGCAGACATCCTTTTACTGAATTGTGTTAGCAGATTCAATCTATAGACAGTGGTTATATTTTATTGTTGAAAGACAATGTAAAGTTTTAAACAAAAAATGACGAACTTGCAGTTAGTTCATGGAGCTACACACAGTTTCTATATTTAGAATGAAATGGATTTGGATAAAGTAATCAAAATTTAAACATGATGATGTGTAAGTGCCAAATTCAGTTGATTTCAGTCTGCAGAGAAAATAATATATTTATCTGTGATCTGCTAGGAATGTTTAGGAAAAAGCCTATATACTGAGGTCATCTAAAATATGAAGGCTTCTTATAGAAGAAATTGTGCCACTGTCTTATCCAGAAACTACATAATCTATTGCTGGACTGACCTACCTCCTCAATATGATCTTGGAAGAGCCTGAAATAGCTGAGAAAAGAGGTAGCTGATTCCCACTGCTGACTTAGTGGAAGCACAGTGGATGGCTGGAGAAATTAATTACTTTTTATGTCCTCTCTCTGATATTAATGTCCCCTGCTCTTGCCACCATTTCCAGGGGGACAAATAACTGAATGCTTTCCCTTGTTCCTCTCAAGTCTCTTCTATATACAAACAGAATTTATGATGGAAATGGTGTTCACCCACTACTACTGGGCTGAAGCTGAAACCCAGACAGAGGGGCCAAAACCTGTCCTGGCAGATTCCTACACCCAAACAGACCTGTAAATGACTGAATTATCTACCCAGACTCTCAGTTGCAGGGAACTCCAGAACCTGGAAGTCTCCCTGAGGCCTAAAGGCAGAAGTCAATGTCATGAGTGCAGGTGTGCCAGCTGGACACACTTTTTGAGCAAGTTTCCATGTTGGGAGAAGAGCTCACAGGCAGAGTAGTATTCAGGAATACAAGTGGGAGATTGATGTGTAGTATTGTGCACTGACACAGGATGAGCAACAGCTCTGCCTTAAGTCCTTGCAAGGGTAAGCTAGCTTGCAACCCTGCACTGATGGACTTGTCTGACTCACAAGACAAAGGAAACTAGACCCTTGTCTCTTCTCTAAGCCAAAGGGGAAGTTTTCCCCTTGCCCTGAAGTGCCCCTGCACAACTGATATGATGCTGCGGAGCTGGAGAGTATATGAGAAATGGTCAACACCCTAGAAAGAATAACTGTACTAAGTTGGTCCAGCCAATCAACTGTGTTAGAACCAGTGCCACAAAAAAGCACAAAGTATGTTAGTAATTGGAGATTCCTTGCTAAGATGCACTGAAGCACCTATTTGCCATCTGGACAATCTCTCTAGAGAGGTTTGCTGTTTGCCAGGGGCCTGCATTCATGATATCACAAAGAGGCTACTGAGTCTGGTAAGACCAGAGGACTACCATCCTTCTCTTTCATGTAGTGTTGAATGAGGCGGCAATGAGGAGACTGAAATATCAAAAGAGACTTTATGCCCCTTAGAAAGATTTTGAAGAGATCAGAACTGCAGATAGTTTTCTCCTCTGTCCTCTCAGATGGAGAATGCGATCCAAGAAATAGCAGACAAACAGATCAGGTGAATGATTGGCTGCATGTCTGGTGTCATACTTGGGGTTCTGTGATCTTGGATGCTCCTTCAAGAGACAGGGCATGATGACACCAGAGGGGGTGCACCTGACCAGGTGGGACAAGAGTGTTCCGGACAGCAAGCTGGCTAGACTTACTACCAGAGGTTTAAACTAGATTCAGCAGGGTAAGGGAATTTACAGGGAACACCAACACGTCAGGAAGCAACAGGGAAATACCTATGAATTGTCCCAAAAGAATTAGGGAGGGCTCCTCTAGAAAGGTGATGTAGCTAATAGCCCAATTGAAGTGCCTCTACACCAGTGCATGCAGCATGGGAAAGAAGTGGGAGGAGTTGGAAACCATGGTGGATTTGAAGGATGGACTGTTTGGTGGATAAGGAATTGGCTGTCTAGCCACAGCCAGAGAGTTGCAGTCAATGGCTCTATGTCCAGGTGGAGGCCAGTGACTAGTGGTTTCCCTCAGGGGTCCATCTTAGGATATTTAAGATATTTAATATCTTTACCAATTACACAGACAATGGGATCCAGGGCACCTTCCACACATTTGCAGATGACATCAAGTTGAGTGGTGCAGTCGATACAAGGAAGAGATGCCATCCAAAGGGACCTGGACAAGCTTGAGAAGTGGGCCCACATGAAACTAATGAGGTCCAGCAAGTCCAAGTGCAAGGTGCTTCACCTAGGCTGGGGCAAGCCCAGATGGGCTTGGATACAGACTTGGAGACTCATTGAGAGCAGCTCTGCAGAGAAGGACTTGGGGCTTCTGATGTATGAAAAGCTTGACACAAGCCAGCAGTGTGCGCTTGCAGACCAGAAGGCCAAATGCATCAACAGTGGAGTGGACAGCAGGTCAAGGGAGGTGATTGGCCCCCTGTACTCTGCCCTTGTGAGGCCACACCTGGAGTAGCATATCGAGGTCTAGGGCCTCCAGTACAAGAAAGATGTGGACCACTTGCAGTGGGCCCAGAGGAGGGTCATGAAGATGATCAGAGGGCTGGAACAACTCTCCTGTGAAGACAGGCTGAGAGAGCTGGGGTTGTTCAGTCTGAAGAAGAGAAGGCTCTGGGGAGACCTTGCTGTGGCCTTTCAGTGCTTAAAGGAGGCTTATCAAAAAGATGGAGTACAACTTTTTACATTGGCAAATAGTGATAGGGCAAGGGAGATGAATGGTTTAAACTAAAAGAGAGGGGATTCAGATTACATATTAGAAGGAAATTCTTCAATCAGAGGGCAGTGAGGCACTGGAACAGATTGCTCAGAGAAGTTGTGAATGCCCCATCCCTGGCAGGGTTCAAGGCCAGGCTGGATAGGGCCCTGAACAACCTGGTTTAGTGTCTGGCATCCCTGCCCATGATAAGAGCGGTTAGAACTAGTTGATCTTTAAAGTCCCTTCCAACCCAATCCATTCTATGATTCTATGATTCTATGATTCTGTGATTCTATGAAATAACACTGTTATGCATTGGTAAAAGTTTGTAATGCAGCAGTCTTTACTTCACAAGATCCAAGTTTCAAGCTAATGGAGATGGGCACAGCAGGATATGTTAATAAAACTGGGGATTCCTTTATATGTGAAATTCTCCAGTATGTTTATTCTTGACCTAGATATAGTCCCTCTCAAAAACAGCTAATTTTTGACCACTCAGTTACAGCTGGGACAGTTCTGAGTGTAATAAAGAATGTGGTTATATATTTGACTTTGATTGAATTCAAAGACAGAAATCAGTTTAATTTAAAATATCTTAATGACTTTCTAGTAACAACACCTGTACTCCTGAGTGGCAGGGATTGCCACAGTTCCCACAAATGTATCATATCGGAAAGGAAAGGAAAATTGCCCCAAAAAAAGGAAAGGAAACTGCCCAATCCCTGTAGGGAATGTCATAAACATGGTCCTGTGATGCATCCATCACCTTGGCAGAAGTACAAATCTCTATTTCTTCCAAAAGCAGATGATAAATTAGAGACATCTTAGCTAACAGCTTGAGAAGAAAATCGGTCTCCT
The DNA here is from genome assembly GCA_011074415.1 of Stictonetta naevosa. NCBI lineage: Eukaryota > Metazoa > Chordata > Aves > Anseriformes > Anatidae > Stictonetta > Stictonetta naevosa. Next base: position 336,332 of record CM021714.1, read on the forward strand.
GTTTTGGACAAAACTTTCAACTACCTGATAAACTCAAGGGCAGATTAAACTTTGTGTCACTCTTAAGCTACAAGTATTTTCTTATGGAATGCGATTTAAATACTTGAAAAATTGGTTTCAATATCAGTACCAGGAACCAGCATAATTAAATAGTTCCAACTAAAAGCTAAATTTGCTGGCCTAAATTCTCCCTATTCAACATTGTGTGGTTGACACAGATGACAATCAGAAGCTCAGCCATCATCAGTTCCTTATAAACTGTAACAGACCAGCAAGACTGAAAACATGTAGGCAGACAGCACATATATTCATTCACTTTAAGAATACTAAAGGAAAATCTCATTGTTGCGAGTATTTTTAAGTGTCTTATCACAGAAGCAGAGAATCACAGAATGGCCAAGTTTGGAAGGGACCTCTGAAGATCACCTAGTCCAACTCCCCTGCTGAGTAGGATCACCTAGAGCACATTGTGCAGGACGGCATCCAGGCAGGTTTTGAATATCTCTAGAGTAGGAGAATCCACAACCTTTCCGGGAAACCTGTTCCAGTGCTCTGTCACCCTCCCAGTAAAGAAATGCCTCCTCATATTGAGCCAGAACCTCCTGTGCTTCCGTTTGTGCCCATTGCCTCTTGTCCTGTTGCGGGGCACAACTGAAAAGAGGTCAGCTCCATCTTCTCAGCACCCACCCCACAGGTATTTATACACATTGATGAGGTCTCCCTTCAGTCTTCTCTTTTCCAGGCTAAACAGGACCATTTCTCAGCTTGTCCTTTTGTGACAGGTGCTCCAGTCCTCTAATCATCTTCACAGCCCTCCTCTAGACTCATTCCAGTAGTTCCATCTCCCTCTTGTACCAGGGAGCCCAGAACTGGGCACAATACTCCAGGTGCGGCCTCACCAGGGCTGAGTAGGGGGGGAGGATCACCTCCCTTGACCTGCTGGCAAAACTCTTCCAAATGCACCGCAGGATACCATTGGCCTTCTTGGCCACACAGGCACATTGCTGGCTCATGGTCAGCCTGCTGTCCACCAGGACTCTTAGATCCCTCTCTGCAGAGCTGCTCTCCAGCAGGTCAGCCCCCAGACTGTACTGGTGCTTGGGGTTATTCGTTCCTAGGTGCAGGATCCTGCACTTGCCCTTGTTGAACTTCATGAGGTTCCTCTTGGCCCATCTCTCCAGCCAGTCAAGATCCCTCTGAACGGTGCACAGCCCTCTGGGGTATCAGCCACTCCTCAGGGCTTTGTGTCATCTGCAGACTTGCTAGGGGTGCACTCTGTTCCGTCATCCAGTTTGTTGATGAATAGGTTGAACAGGACTGGGTCCAGTACTGAGCTCTGGGGACACTGCTAACTATAGGCCTCCAACCAGACTCTGCACTGCTGATCACAACCCTCTGAACACTGCCATCTAGCCAATTGCCAAACCACCTCACTGTCCATTCATCTAGGCCACACTTCCTGAGCTTGTTGATGAGGATGTTATGGGAGACAGTGTCAAAAATGATGCTGAAGTCAAGGCAGACCTGATCCACTGTTCTCTCCTCATCTACCCAGGCAGTCGTCTCATCATAGAGCACTATCAGATTGATTAAGCATGATTTCCCCTTGGTGAATCCATGCTGACTCCTCCCGTTCATCTTATTATCCTCCACATGCTTGGAGATGACCTCCAGAATGAGCACTTTTCCAGGCATTTTTTGTGGATGTCAGGTTTGCTTAAATGATCTCTGACCTAATCCTCTTTGACCAAAGGAAAGTACTCCTTTCTCCGCACTTACTGATTTACTAGTTTTCAGATTTATCAGAATTAATTTCAAATGAGCCTTGGCCTTCCTTGTTGCTTCCCTGCACACTCTGACAGTTTCCCCACATTCCTCCCAAGCAGTCTCTCTTTTTCCACATGCTGTAAACTTTCTTCTTGTGTTTTAGGTTTGCTAGGAGCTCCCTGCTCATCCATGCAGGTCTCCTGCCCTCTTTGCTTGCCTTCTTACTCATAGGGATGCAGCGATTTTGAACTTAGAGGAAGTGATGCTTGAATATTGACCAGATGTCTTGAACCTCCTTCCTGCTAAGGCCCATCCCAATCCCATGGGATTCTTCCAGGTAGATCCCTGATGAGGCCAAAGTTTGCTCTCCTGAGCAAATAACATCCCACCATACTAGAAAAGCTTTCACTATAAAAATACATTTTAATGCCTTAGTTTTTTTAGGAGGACCTTCGTTAATTAGTACTTGCAAATCTAGTCATCTTGGTCTTCCAGGTCACAGCCGAACACCCCATCCCATTTATTTCCCATTTTAAACGAATGCTTTTGCTGATGTTAAATTTGCCAGACTGAGAAAAATCAAAATAAACATGCTAATTGTTTATTTTTAAAATTTTCCATTTGTCTTCTGCCTTTATCTGGAAAAGACTATATTAAAAGAGAAAATTATTTACCTGATATTTTAGTAGGCAGCAGTAAAACACCTTGTTAACTGAAAGAAAGAACTACAGACAATTGAAAAATATTGTCAACATTTTCCTTTTAACTAAATAAAAAATTGTAAAAGATGGAAATCCGGATAAAAATTTATCTTATTCACATGTCTTGCTTGAAAGTTTATTTGTAAAATCACTCCAAAGCAGCAGGGTTTCATGAGCAACTTGGACATATGTCAGAAATTTGCCCAAATTTGTCAGAACTTGTGATCCATATTAACATAGTGGTGCGTAAGAGTCTTCCAAGAATTGATTTGTGTATCAGCAGCCTCCACAAAGTGATTGTCTGGCTATTTACTGTCCTGAGTAAAAGCATGTGGTGTCCAGAACATTTATTTAGCCGGGACTTATTCAGCATTATCATTAATGTTTTTGAGTTTGGAGAACACAGGTGACACAAAGACAATAACACAGGCAAGGACTATTGAACAGTAATTCAGATGGAAAAAGAATGAACTATAAACATCTCAAGACAACAGCATTAAACATTCTTAGATAAGGCTTCACAAAATGCTAGTGAAATCTGCCATCTGCTGTGTTCAACCACAGAGCAAAGTATTTCACTGTTTGTTTTTTCCTTCTCTGCTCCTTGGCCACTGGTTGAGGATTTCAGCAAGTAATCTCAACCATTACTAGCAACTGTTAAGTGATGTAAAGAACACAGCTGCCTCCTCCAGCTGTTCCAGCCCTGAACTTCTCTTGCATACCAACTGGGGCCCAGCCTGGTGCCTGAAGACACCGGGTCCTGGCTGGGGAAAGTGGATGCCACTTTGCAGGTTCATGTGGTAGCAAAGCTGAGCACGTGTACCAGAGACACACAGACACACAGAGAGGGAGACATGACTGGTCACACAAGGGCTGCCTTCAACAGCACTTTCACACAGGACTCACCTAAAATATAGACACAGACAGATGAGTCCCCTTCATTATAGCTGGCTGGCAGAGGCAGGAGGTGACTAGCCCAGACCTCAGGCCCTACTGAACTCTGAACTTGCTGACTGGTTCACCTTGGAGTTTGCCGGTGAATGTACATGCACAACTCCACCCCTCCCCCCCCCCGGTAGGTTTGGGGAAGATACTGGCACCCAGCCCCCCAGCAGCCAGCACCAGGCACACAGGCTATGATTCACAGCCCTGTTCCAGCTGTCAGTGCAGAACCAGGCACACACGTCACTTGTGCCAGCCCCCCCCCCCCCCAGCTAGTTTGGGAACACACAATACTCCTGCCCCAGTGGCTGTGAGTAGAAGACCCTATTCGCTCCAGTAGCTGGCATCGAGTTACTCCAGTTACTCCCACAATGAGCACTACAGGCTGCGGTGCCTGCTCACCTGGCCTGACTCCAGCATTTTGCACCGATCTTCACAGACAGACATCCATGTCTCACCAATAGCCGGCACTTCGTCCTTGCAGCACACATACAAATGGGACAGAGTGCGAATACAGAGAGAGAGCTGAGAAAAGATTTAATGAGAAAAGATATAAAAAGATAGGACAGACCACTGTGATCCAGTGCAGGCCTTAGCCAGACAAGTGTACTAACTGGCCCTGTTTTACACTTGACCAGGCCTTTAAAACCGTTTTCTGCTTACACCCCCCTCCCCTTTTCTGTTCCTCCTGCTCCCCTTCCGCCTTTGAGAAACAAAGTTGTGTTTTTGCAATATAAGTAGTTTTTTGCAGTGGAAAATTCCACTAACCTTGAATATTCAAAAGTGATTGTGCAGGTATGACAGTAGCATAGCATGTTAAGCAGATAAGGGGAAGGTCCCACTGTCCCAACATAAGGAGGATAGCTAAGAAAAACAGGATGAGCAGTGTAAAATCAGTAAAAACAAAAATCATGGGCTCTCTAGTCATGAGAGAAGAAGGTTAAAAAAAAGAAAAGAAGAAATTAATGGTTGGTCAAATAAAATTGTACGGTATATATGGTATAGAAAGGCATCAAGTAGCTTGTGAACCTGTAGTACTCAGCCAACAAGGAAACAGGGGAGGCAATCAGGTGTCAGGTAATAGGGAATAGAAAGTTATGATAAACTTTTACTGTATGCTTCTGCTTGCAGGACACCCACCACTGCAGTCATGAATAAAATAACTTCACAGAAGACTCTGTCTGAGAAAATTATTGAAATATTTCTCACACTTCTGCACACCCCTCATGGTTTTGCAGAGCTCTGCAGTTTCCTGCAGCACTCCCACTCCACCTGTCCACTCCTATCTTATCAGCTGCAAGGTTGCAAAGTTGATCTTGGAAGTGGCCCCCTGGAGTTTGACAGTTCAGCAACTAGTTTAACTGGGAGGTTTGTTTCATGACATTGTCTCCATTTTTGCTTTGTCAGGTCCGTGTCTCAGCATTTTTGCTTATTGCTCTCCTTTCTTTTCTTCTTATCATCCCCATCCAGAAATCTTTGCTCTTACAACTTTGCTCTTATCAACACTTCCACGTTATATCTTTATTTATCAATTGGTACAACTGACTGTGTTTGTCATTGCTATCTCCTAACTAAGTAGTCCTCCATCAGATATGCTACTAGAATAACCATTCCCACATTCTCACATGCCCTCATTGATTAGTGTGACTGGCCAGGTTTCCTGTCTCTGCCTCCCCTTCTTATTAACCCTTGTTGCATTGGATAAGGTCCTTGACTACTCTTAGAGGAGCAGACCTTTACATACCTTTATAGCAAGGAAATTAGACTACATAATAAATTCAAGTTTTCAATGCAAGGTGACCAGGGAAAATGAATTCGGACTACACTTGTAGAAATCAAAGATGAAGAGGAGCATCAGATGAACGTCATTGAAAAACACTGGATATGAAGGGTTTCTGTGTCACTGGAACTATGAATAGAGATATCACATCTTTATTTCCTTGTAGTTGAGAAGTCATAGTGAAATCAAAGAAAAATTCTGGACTGTCCTTCTGTCAGAAGAAAAAATGCAAATGCTCATGTTCAGTCACTCAAAGGAGTGTCCCCTAAAGTGTTTTGAGCTACTCATATTTGGCTGCACCTTTTTTTCTTTAATGAAGCCGATCTTTCTCCCACTAATGATTAATTTATGCTTCCTGACATGCAGGCCTGTAAGTTTCTTACAAATAAGTCTATAAAACAAAGTACCCATTTCTAATTCTTGTGTTCTCCAAGTCCATAGATACTGGTGAGTTACCCTGGAGAAAACTTTGGCTTATGCTGTCTTTCCTAATATCTTCCCCTATGTCAGGGAACATTTGCAGCTACATGAAGGCAATCACATACCGATAAAATATTAGTGTATTCCCTGCCAAGCTTTTGATCTGTGCCAACTTCCACTCTCCTAAGTAGATTCCAAAACATAAATGTACATCTGGCATTTTCTGGGATCATTACCAATACACAGTCTGCATCCAGGCTCACCATTCTTCATACAGAAATAGTTTACTCCAATAAGCATAAGCAGCCCCTTGCCAGTTGGCCTAAGTTCCTGGACATGTTTAATTTACTGGTTTAGTATAGCCTTACTGTAGAAAGGTTTTGAGCTGCCACAAAGACTCCTGTCTTTGGGAAAGACCTTCTGGAAGAGTGAACAGTATCTTGATGCAACAATGAAAAGTAAATGGATGCTGCCTCTTAACTTTCTACCATTCCTGTTTCCATCTCTGCAGGGCTGCAGTCCCCTGTCACTGGAAGCAAAGCACAGCACAATCAAGACAGAAGAGGCAGAGTGAGAGGACTTCCTGCATATAGCCTGTACTGCACAGTAATGCAGCGTGGGCAAGGCGCTGCAGTGCTGACATTCCCATGGAGGAGAGGGGATTCAGGCATGCTGAAAATAGATTCCTCTTGAGATGAAGGTCAGGCAGCTGCCTCACTCTCTGCCAGCCCTGAAGATATAGCTTCCCTTCCCCCATGTTCTGTGTCTGAGAGATCGTGAGTCTTACCATGGTCTATGTCCCATTAAGAACTTTCCCCTTGTGTGTTTTTGTCTTGGTGCCATTCATCTCATGAACTGGAAATTTTTCTTCATCTGAAATAAGCATGTGGATGAGGGGAGAATGGTGGAAGTAATGCACCTTGTGAAATACCATGCTAAACAACTTTAGGTTCTGTGTAAATCAGTAAGGATTTTTTCCAGTGTATTTTGCAGATATCTTACTTGGAAGCTGAGGAAGTATGTGCAGGACAAGGTGTTTATTGTGAGATTTTAAAATTGTCTGGACTGTTCAAGGGGTAGCAATCAGCAGCTAATTAGTAGCTGGCTGGCAGCTGTTAAGGAGAACCGTTCCTTTGAGGTTCACGCTGGGTCCCTTATCTTTCAGAATCTTCATTAACACCTTGAGTCACAACACAGAATGCACCCTTGGAAAATCTGCAGATATCAGTCTAGGGGAAGTGGCTGAACATCATATATGGAAGAGTGGGACAAATCTAGGGAGACCTTGATAAACCTGAAAGCCACACCAAGAGAAACCTCATGAAGCTCAGTAAGGAGAAGTACAAAATTTTCCATCTGGGGCAGTAAAACCTCTAGGAACTGAGAAGTGTCTTAGCACTGGCCATGCTGGAATGCGTGTGGGGGTTTGAGAAGATGCTAATTTGAATACAAGCTGGCAGTGATTTCTCACTGTGAGGAAAGCAACAGGGTGTCTAACAGATTGAAGGAAGGTATTGCCCTTTCTGTCCTTGTGGCTGATACAGCCACATCTGGAATACAGTGTCACATTTTGGGCTCTGCATTTCAAGAGGGACATGGAAAAACTGGAGAGTGTCCAGTGAAGGGCTACAAAGTTGGTGACCAACCTAGAGGAGAATAGTCAGGCTAATAAACCTCTACCTGGGTTTATTTAGCCTGATGAAGAAATGAAGGGATGATCTAATGGCAGCCTACAACTACCTGAAGGGCAGCTATAAAACCGAGAGATCCAAACCCAGCAGGAGTAGATGATATAACAAGGGTATATAACATTTGGTGGTCAGACTCACATTAGGAAGAATGTTTCTACTAGGAGAGAGTACAGACTGGAGACCTCCAGAGATCCTTTCCCACCAACACTTCTCCAACACTTCTGTACTGCATCCCTTAAGGAAGGAGACATTGCAGCAGAGGAAGGGATATTTTCCTCTAAGTCAGTGGTCCAGAAGTTTTCACCCTTGGAATTACTCTTGAGCCCTCTGGTCCTTCAGTCAGAATATGTCCCTCCATAAAGTAAAGGGAAAGATGCATGGTGCCAGAGATGAGTCTCCAGCTCCATAGGTCCTTCTTTGTCTTTGAGAAATTGAAGAAAACTATCATTGTTCTGTATTCAATGACTAACATCTCTACATCTTCTTCAAGGCAAAACATACTACTGTTAAAAGCAATGCTGTATGGCAGTCAATAACTTTTGGTGCAGAAAAGAAGGTGCTAGTGATACCTGATTTCCTCCTTTAAGGTACTGTAGCAGTTGGAATCTCAAAGTTACCTGTGGAAATGTTATTAACTTTTGCATTCTCAGCAGGTACTACTATCACTCCCACCAGCTATATTGGCTGTATTCAAAACTGATGTTCAAGGATTATGTTACCATTATTTCCTAACTGCTATGAGATTTGGTGGCTGTCTCTTGTTCAAAGTAATGCCAAGAGGTAAATTTACTTAATGGTAGGTTTACTTAATGTAGCAGGTGGACTCCATCTTGTTTTTCCACCTCAAGTTTCCTATTGCACTTCTTTTTCACAATGTTTATTCTATCAAATGGCACTAATGCCCCACCGATACCCAGTTAACTCGAATGGGAAGCTTCTCCTATTTTCTCTTCTGCCAGTGTGAGCCCAGTCTCTAACACCTCCTCTGTAAATGAGCTCCAGAGGGGATGTCTCCACACATTCAAGCTCTAGTCAGTAAAAGAATTGAAAATATTCTCTGCTCGGTTACAGGAAGTTCCTGGTACCAGATTTCTTCCTGCTCTTGACAAACACACAACTCAAAATGCAACATAGCAGACAGGGACTTGTGGTTTCAAAGCAATACACAGCTATATTGCAGCTTTATTATTATTATGTGTGTGTGTTATCTCCAGTTAAATACCTGGCAGTCAGGCATTTAACCAGAAGAGAGAGGTTGGTACTGATCTGCTCCATTTGCACACAGAGACAAGACTGACCTATGATATCTGTGTGTGAGGATGAAGCAGCAAGTTAAACCTTTCGGTATGATGGATGAACATGAAGTAGAAAAGATGCTGGGAAAGAGAAGGGGAGATATCCAGGGTAATCTCCCTCATGGCATCTGTAGGGAGCCAAGAGACAACTCAGTTAAAGCACTGACTTGTGGAACTGACTTGTGGTGCCAAGCAAAGCCAAAGCTTTCTCATCTGGAAATACAAGCTCTCAACAAGTAGAGTGTTACAAGCTGCTTTTATGTCTTCCACTAGCTCCTATCTACTACAATAAAATGAAGCTTTAAAAAGAGTCATCACAGGATCAAAGCAGCTGGGTCACAGGCAAGAAATCGCACAGCTGAGCTCTTGTATTCCTACAAGGCATTGGGATAGCAGATATTACATGAGCATTTAGGGGAGGTGATTTCAACATAGTTGAGTCATGGACCTCCATCATCCAGAAGATATTAGAAAACCAAATAAATACCTGCATTTTGGTGAGAAAATGAAGGCAGTGGGAAAAGATCCTTATTTTTTCCTGTCTGCTAGTTTAGGGGCAAGATGATCACACACAAAAAGATGAAGTTTGTGCTGAAGCCATCAACAGGGCAGATAAACAGCAAGCCAGAAAAATAGCCCACAAACTTCTGTCCTAGGGTGGATAGGGAAAAGTCAGCAGGAACGCCAGTATCTGGGAATAAATATTTCATTCCCTATGTTAGGAGCAGACTCTCCCTCACCTCATACCCACATTCACAGTTTTCCCACTATTGCTGAAGTTATAAGGGTCATGGCTTTAACCAGCTGCTGCTCTCACAAGTGATGAGATGTTGGAGAAGAGGTAGTCAGAGTGTGCAGGAGGCTTCTGGGCCCTCTGGTTGTCAACTGGATAATAGTGGCCGGAGGGCCACCTGAAGAACTGCAAATACACTGGCATGAATCTTGCCTTGATGTGGTCAGCCCAACTCACTACTCGTTGCTGGCTCAGTTATGCTGTTGTTGTCTGGACCATATGTTGGTAAAGGCTTGTGGTAAGTGCAATACTTCAGCCTTAAAATACACATGGGACACTAGCATTCAGTAAGTACTACTGGAAGTCAGCAAATACCAACTCATTAAAAAAAACTGATAGGAAATTGCAGCACCAAATAACTTTGCTTTCTATCTCCTCAATCTCAAACAGTCACCAGTACACTGGAATAGAGTGTCACTGGTTTCCCTGGTACATGACACAGCTAAACACATCAACCTTTTTATTTATTTATTTTTTTAATGATTGGGTTTAGTGTGCTGCTTCATAAAGAAGTAAAGAGGTAATGTCACTTTTTAGTTTGGTACAGTTCTTTCAATAAAACTGCTGGGACATGAAGAGTGTCTACCAGCCTTGGGGGAGAAGACTCTACTACTCATGAAAACCCTTGCATCTAAAGATACTCACAGATGTAGCAAAATGGCTACGACTGCTGGGTAACTTGAACAGTAATATGAAAATTTTGATAGAGTTTGTTGTTGTCTTGACAGCTGAGAAGATAACTTGGTAGAAAGGTAAAATGTGGTACTTGATCCACACATACTGTGTGACACTGGGGCAAATGCAACCCTCCTCCAATAGTTCAGAGTTAAGATGAGACCAATCAGCAAGGACTGATTGAAACCAAGAGGTCAGAACGTCATTGTAAATCATGCTGTGGGGTTCCCAGACAGACACAGCAATGCTGAGTGCAACAGCTGTGGTACTTTGGAAACTATCAGGGGAGAACTACTGATTCTGTAAAAAGCTCTGGTAACTAACACCTGTGTTTAGGTATTCGGTGTGTCCCCACTGCCCATGACACCCCATGAGGAGGATTCACTCAGCTGTCTGGAGGCCCAGCTCTGCTGCAGTCACACCTCAGTGTCTGAACCCAGTGAGTGCCTGAGGCCATGGCTCAGCAGACGTGGAATAGAGGGATGAAGTGCTTCTCCTCTCGGGCATGCACTCAACCCAGAGCCATGGACAGCAGAAGTGTCCGAGGTTTCCTGTGCTCGGACTGCCCATCCCTTGCAAGTGGAGGGGCATCCCCCTCCCAGGGAGCAACAGCTGTCCTGGTATGGCAGCAAAAGCACCTGGGCTCCAAGCTCTCCATGACATGGCCTCTTTGCCATGTGCAGGCCCCAAGAGGGACCTGCCTGCATTGCTGCTATGTGATGTCTGTGGGTGACAGGCCTGTCAGGATATGGAAACTCTCTGGGTAAGCCCAAAGTTGGTCCCAGAGCAGTGTCTCTCTGACAGTGGCTGAGCCTTGCTGATGCATGAGGCAGAGAAGGGATGGCAATATAAACAGGCAAATGTGTTGATGCTTCCCCTGAGCACTGCCCCATTCCCCAGTGGCTCCTGGCTCAGGCATATACTGATCCCAATGTCTTTGTTGGGTGTACGTGTGTGTCAGGCATCTGCACCTGGGTCTTCCTCATAAATTTGTGTGGCAGCTTTTTGAACAAATGTAAACATTCGGCATCCACTCTGTTGATGGTAAGGAGCTGTGCAGATTAACCACAATTTGTTTGAAGAATCTATGATACCAAATCATCTCCGAAGGATGGTTCTTCTCATGGTGGAGACATTCTGGGGCTGACAACCTCCTCTAAGGATCACCTGTTATGATCCTGTTACAGGCTGAAATGAGACCAAAAGCTGTTCATATTCAACATCCATGAATTGTGCAAGTATCTTCCCCAACTTTATTTTACTGATTTGGAAGAGCCAAATGACATCTGATTTGATATGGATATCTGCACTATTCCTTGGCCTGAGTGATTCCATCAATGGCACATCCCTAAAAATCCTAGCCCAGACGGTTATGTTTATGGATGTTAATATCACTGCTCCTTAGGACTAGGTTTCAACAATATGGAGATTGTTCTTCACTCTTCAAAATTTGAGAGGAAGGTTAGAGATCTCTCCATAATGAGCGTAGTATTTGACTCTGTCAGCAGCACAGAAAATACAATCCATGCCTATAATAATATAAGGATTTATACAATTCTAGACAACATGACTTCATCTAGAGTGGTAATTTTCTCTACATTCATGGAGTAGAACACACGGAAACATACAAGTACACCCGCATTTTCCCATGCACTATTTGTAGAGTTCTTACATTCTCCTGGGCTGGCTGTGTTGAGACTGTAGTCTTCCTTGGAAGAAAATTCTGCATGAATGTACAGAGCGGCAACGTTTTCCTGAGATAGACATGAATGTTTCTGAACATGAATCTCGTAGTCCCTTTTCTACCCTGTTTCCTCTTCTCAATCCTCACTTATTGCCATGTAAATTGACAAATTCAAATACTCACAACTCTCTTTGGTAAAAAATGAAAACAAGCAAATAAACAAAAAACCGACAACAGATTCCTGCATGACAGGGTGAAAAGTTCCCTGTGCTGGTGTGGTGAAAGACTTCCTGTTAGAGAGATTTCTCCACTGCTGGTTTTGCATGGTGGCATGGAGTCAGTTCCTTCTTTGGCAACTGATGTGAGGTGGAAGAAATGTCCTTCTTGTCTGGTCTCCATGGAGTTTACCTGGAAGGGGGTCTCTTATGTGGCATCAGAGTTCCCTAGGGAATGAGGATCATCATGGGTTGGTCATAACATGGGTGCCCCAATAAATCTTTGCAGCAGCTTCTTTGTCGTGCTCTCCCCTTCCCCCCCCCCCCCCCCCCCTTGATGTCAAAGATTGTTACAGGCACTAACTCAGCAAAGTTGACAGGGAATTTCATGAATTCGATCACAGAAGATTCCATGCAGCAATGTGCTGCATGTTTTGATGTGTCCTGCCCTCCCTCCATTGCAGCATTACCAAAAGCAGTTCCCAAAGCTTTTAGGAAAAGGAGACAGTGAGTGGAGGTGTGGTTTGGGAAAGCCATCCCTACATCAGTGTGAAGGAAAGAACCAGGCTTTGCTGAGCTAGCATTCTGTGCTCTCTTCTGCTGTCACCCCAGATGCATTGAATAGGAAGAAGTGGGAAAGCCTGGGACCTCACTGTCTCAGCTGGTCACAGGCAGCATGGCTCAGCCAGCATAGGAGCAGAGCAGTGTCAAACAGATCTACTTCTGCTTAAGGGGTAGGTACAGAGGGAAGGGAAAACTGTGCTGGAGGGGAGTCTTAAAACTGCACTGTTGCTCTGGTGGGGTGTAGCTCATGTCACACACCTTCTCCAGAGTATGACAGCATCACTGACCCTCTGTCAGTTTGACAGTATTTTCCATCCTGCAGAAAATTTCTGGTCAGCTGCCATGATTGGACAATGCTGTTGTGGGTCAAGATAGCCTGCATTTGGCTTAGGGGAAGGTCCTGGGTTTTCATCAGACTACTTTCACCACGGTAACTGTTCTGTCATGTCCTCAATTGAGTTGTCCATGAGGCAGTCCTGCCAGAGGCAGTCCTGCAGCAAAGGACTTACTTGCTAACATGAAATAATCTGGACATTGAATGGCTTCTTCGATTGTTTGGGAACAGCCTGAGTGGCATGGCGTCTACTAAACAGTGGATTATCTGCATAACAGATAGGGTTAGGGTTTGGCTTCTGCGTTGTATTCAGGGCTCTGCTGATACAGGCCAACAGAGCGGTAAGCAAGTACAGGCAGAACGTGATTCCAATTTTAGTGATGACCAGTGAGTAAAATGTGGCATGAATGAACTCTTTCTGTAGCATGGTATTGTATAACCTCCATCAAGCAGCTCATCCAGAACAGAATGCAGGTGGGTGCCAGAAAATACAGGCAGCAGTAATCTCCTGCTAATATGACAAATAAAAGGAAAACTCTATCAATTGACTTATTAAAAACAAACAAACAAACAAACAAAAAATCTAGAAGGTCAAAAGAGTAATGATGTGTCATGGTAATTAGAGAAAGAGGTCAACACATTAGTCATTTAAGAACAGAGGAAAAGTTACACAGAATCACAGAATAGTCTAGGTTGGAAGAGACCTCCAAGATCACCTTGTCTGACCTCTGGCCTAACTCTAACAAGTCCTCCACTAAACCATAGCCCTAAGCTTTACATCTAAACGTCTTTTAAAGACCTTCAGGGATGGTGACTCAACCACTTCCCTGGGCAGCCTATTCCAGTGACTAACAACCCTTTTGGTAAATAAGTTTTTCCTAATATCCAACCTAAACCTTCCCCTGGCACAACTTTAGCCCATTCCCCCTTGTCCTGTTACCAGGCACATGGGAGAATAGACCAACCCCCACCTTGCTACAGCCTCCTTTAAGGTACCTGTAGAGTGCGATAAGGTCGCTCCTAAGCCTCCTTTTCTCCAGGCTGAACAGTCCCAGCTCTCTCAGCCGCTCCTCATAAGACTTGTTCTTCAGACCCTTCACCAGCTTTGTAGCCCTTCTCTGGACTCTCTTGAGCACCTCCATGTCCTTCTTGTAGCGAGGGGCCCAAAACTGAACACAGTACTCGAGGTGCAGCCTCACCAGAGCTGAGTACAGGGGGACAATCACTTCCCTACCCCTGCTGGCCACACTGCTTCTTATACAAGCCAGGATGCTGTTGGCCTTCTTGGCCACCTGAGCACACTGCTGGCTCGTATTCAGCTGACTGTCAACCAAAACTCCCAGGTATTTCTCTGCCAGGCAGCTTTCCAACCACTCATCTCCTAGCCTGTAGCTCTGCTTGGGGTTGTTGTGCCCCAGGTGCAGGACCCAGCACTTGGCCTTGTTGAACTTCATACCATTGGTCTCAGCCCATTGGTCCAGCCTATCCAGATCCTCCTGTAAAGCGTTCCTACCCTCGAGCAGATCGACACATGCACCTAGCTTGGTGTCATCTGCAAACTTACTGAGGGTGCACTCAATCCCCTCTTCCAGATCATTGATAAAGATGTTAAAGAGGAGTGGCCCCAGTACTGAGCCCAGGGGGACTCCACTAGTGACCGGCCTCCAACTGGATTTGACTCCATTCACCACAACTCTTTGGGCCCGGCTATCCAGCCAGTTTTTAACCCAACGAAGTGTACGCCATGAGCAGCCAGTTTATTGAGGAGAATGTTGTGGGGAACGGTGTCAAAAGCCTCACAGAAATCAAGGTAGACCACAACCACAGCCTTTCCCTCATCCACTAAGCGTGTCACTTTTTCATAGAAGGAGATCAGGTTAGTCAAGCAGGACCTGCCTTTCATAAACCCATGCTGACTGGGCCTGATCGCCTGCTTGCCCTGTAAGTGCCATATGATGACACTCGAGATAATCTGCTCCATGAGCTTCCCTGGCACTGAGGTCAAACTAACAGGCCTATAGTTCCCCAGGTCTACCCTCTGGCCCTTCTTGTAGATGGGTGTCACGTTTGCTAGCCGCCAGTCGAGTGGGACAGAATCACAGAATCACAGAATTTATAGGTTGGAAGAGACCTCAAGATCATCGAGTCCAACCTCTAACCTAACCCTAACAGTCCCCACTAAACCATATCCCTAAGCTCTACATCTAGACGTCTTTTAAAGACTTCCAGGGATGGTGACTCCACCACCTCCCTGGGCAGCCTGTTCCAGTGCCTGACAACCCTTTCAGTAAAGAAGTTCTTCCTAACATCTAACCTAAAAATCCCCTGGCGCAACTTAAGCCCATTCCCCCTCATCCTGTCACCAGGCACGTGGGAGAACAGACCAACCCCCACCTCGCTACAGCCTCCTTTGAGGTATCTGTAGAGAGCTATAAGGTCGCCCCTGAGCCTCCTCTTCTCCAGGCTGAACAAGCCCAGCTCCTTCAGCCGCTCCTCGTAGGACTTGTTCTCCAGGCCCCTCACCAGCTTCGTCGCCCTTCTCTGGACCCGCTCAAGCACCTCCATGTCCTTCTTGTAGCGAGGGGCCCAAAACTGGACACAATACTCGAGGTGAGGCCTCACCAGAGCCGAGTACAGGGGGACAATCACTTCCCTAGCCCTGCTGGTCACACTGTTTCTGATACAAGCCAGGATGCCGTTGGCCTTCTTGGCCACCTGGGCACACTGCTGGCTCATGTTCAGCCATCTGTCCACCATCACTCCCAGGTCCTTCTCCGCCTGGCAGCTCTCCAACCACTCATCTCCCAGCCTGTAGCTCTGCTTGGGGTTATTGCGCCCCAGGTGCAGGACCCGGCACTTGGTCTTGTTGAACTTCATGTAGTTGACCTCAGCCCATCGGTGCAGCCTATCCAGATCCTCCTGTAAAGCGTTCCTACCCTCGAGCAGATCGACACACGCACCTAACTTGGTGTCATCTGCAAACTTACTGAGGGTGCACTCAATGCCCTCGTCCAGATCATTGATGAAGATATTAAAGAGGACCGGCCCCAGCACCGAACCCTGGGGGACGCCACTAGTGACTGGCCTCCAACTGGACTTGACTCCATTTACCACGACTCTTTGGGCCCGGCTATCCAGCCAGTTTTTAACCCAACGAAGCGTGCGACAGTCCAAGCCAAGCGCAGCCAGTTTCTTGAGGAGAATGCTGTGGGAGACGGTGTCAAAAGCCTTGCTGAAGTCAAGGTAGACCACATCCACAGCCTTTCCCTCATCCACCCAGCGCGTCACTTTGTCATAGAAGGAGATCAGGTTCGTCAAGCAGGATCTGCCTTCCATAAACCCATGCTGACTAGGCCTGATCGCCTGCTTGCCCTTCAAGTGCCGCCTGATGACTCTCAAGAGGATCTGCTCCATGAGCTTCCTTGGCACTGAGGTCAAACTGACAGGCCTATAGTTCCCCGGGTCTGCCCTCCGGCCCTTCTTGTAGATGGGCATCACATTTGCTATCCGCCAGTCAGCTGGGACCTCCCCCGATAGCCAGGACTGCTGATAAATGATGGATAGGGGCTTGGCCAGCCCCTCTGCCAGTTCTCTCAGTACCCTTGGGTGGAACCCATCCGGCCCCATCGACTTGCGCACATCCAAGTGCCATAGCAGGTCACCAACCAGTTCTTCATGGATGGTGAGGGCCACATCCTGCTCCCCATCCCCTTCTACCAGCTCAGGGTACTGGGTATCCAGAGAACAACCGGTATTGCCGCTAAAGACTGAGGCAAAGAAGGCATTGAGCACCTCCGCCTTTTCCTCATCTCTTGTGACTAAGTTTCCCCCTGCATCCAGTAAAGGATGGAGATTCTCCTTAGTCCTCCTTTTTGTGTTGATGTATTTGTAAAAACGTTTTTTGTTATCTTTAACGGCAGTAGCCAGATTGAGCTCCAGATGAGCTTTGGCCTTCCTAATTTTGTCCCTGCACAGCCTCGCTACATCCTTATAGTCCTCCCTAGTGGCCTGCCCACTTTTCCAAAGATTATAAACCCTCTTTTTTCTCCTGAGCTCAAGCCACAATTCTCTGTTGAGCCAGGCTGGTCTTCTTCCCCGCTGGCTCATCTTTGGGCACATGGGGACAGCCCGCTCTTGCGCCATTAGGATTTCCCTCTTGAAGAGCTCCCAGCCTTCCTGGACCCCTCTGCCCTTTAGAACCGCCTCCCAAGGAACTCCACCAACTAGTGTCCTGAGCAGTCCAAAGTCAGCCCTCCGAAAGTCCAATACAGCAGTTTTACTGGTCCCCTTCCTGGCCTCGCCAAGAATAGTGAACTCCACCATTTCGTGGTCACTCTGCCCAAGACAGCTCCCGACAATCACATCCTCTACCAGTCCTTCTCTGTTTGTGAAGAGAAGGTCTAGCGGGGCACCACCCCTGGGACCTCCCCTGATAGCCAGGACTGCTGATAAATGATGGAAAGTGGCTTGGCCAGCTCTTCCGCCAGTTCTCTCAGTACCCTCAGGTGGATCCCATCCAGCCCCATCGACTTGTGTACATCCAAATTCTGTAGTAGGTCACCATCCATTTCCTTGTGGATTGTGAGGGCCACATTCTGCTCCCCATCCCCTTCCACCAGCTCAGGATACTGGGTATCTAGAGAACAACTGGTCTTGCCACTAAAGACTGAGGTAAAGAAGGCATTAAGCACCTCAACCTTTTCCTCATATCTTGTAACTAAGTTCCACCTTTGCATCCAGTAAAGGATGGAGATTCTCCTTTGTGTTGATGTATTTGTAAAAATATTTTTGTTGTCTTTAACGGCAGTAGCCAGATAGAGCTCCAGATGAGCTTTGGCCTTTCTAATTTTGTCCCTGCACAGCCTCGCAACATCCTTATAGTCCTCCTGAGTGGCCCGCCCTCTTTTCCAAAGATTATAAACCCTCTTTTTTCTCCTAAGATCAAGCTACAACTCTCTGTTCAGCCAGGCCGGTTTTCTTCCGCACTGGCTCGTCTTTGGGCACGTGGGGACAGACCACTCCTGTGCCATTAAGATTTCTTTCTTGAAGAGTGCCCAGCCTTCCTGGGCTCCTCTGCCCTTCAGAACCACCTCCCAAGGGACTCTGCCAACCAGTGTCCTGAACTGTTCAAAGTCAGCCCTCCGGATGTCCAAGACAGTGGTTTTACTGATCCCCTTCCTGACTTTGCCTAGAATAGAGAACTCTACCATTTCGTGGTCACTCTGCCCAAGACAGCTCCCGACCACCACATCTCCCACCAGTCCTTCTCTGTTTGTGAACAGAAGGTCTAGCAGGGCACCTCCCCTGGCAGGGTTACTAACCAGCTGTGTCAGGAAGCTATCTTCCATGCTCTCCAGAAACCTCCTAGACTGCTTTCTCTGGGCTGCGTTGTGCTTCCAGGATATGTCTGGGAAGTTGAAGTCCCCCATGAGAACAAGTGCTGATGATTTTGCAACTTTTTCCAGCTGCCTGTAGAACTCCTCATCCGTCTCCTCATCAGGATGCTAGCCTTGTTGGCCTTCCTGCTGATCCTAACCCATAGGGACTCAACTTTGTCATTTCCAGCCTCAAGTTCCACAACATCAACACACTCTAATATAGAGAGCCACACCACCACCCCTTCTGTGCTGCCTGTCCCTTCTGAAGAGCCTATAGCCAGACATTGCAGCACTCCAGTCATGAGAGTGGTCCCACCATGTTTCCGTGATGGCAACTAATTCATAGCCTGCCTGCTGCACAATGGCTTCCAGCTCCTCTTTTTGTTACCCATGCTGCGTGCATTAGTGTAGATGCACTTCAGTTGGGCCATTGCCTTCTCCCCCGGCCTTGCCATTTTTCCCCCTGGTACACCTCCAACAAGCTTTATTTCAGCCCCGTCCCCCTTCTTACCTAGTTTAAAGCCCTCTCAATGAGCCCTGCCAGCTCCTGGGCTAGGATCCATTTTCCTCTTGGAGACGGTTGGGACCCATCTGCGGCCATCAGGCCGGGTGCCGAGTAAAGCTCCCCATGGTCAAAAAAAACAAAATTCCTGTGTTGGCACCAGCCTCTGAGCCACGTGTTTATCAGGTGGGCTTTCCGTGTCCTCTCTGTACCCCTCCCTGCCACTGTAGGGATGGATGAAAACACCACCTGTACTCCCACTGTATGTTATTGGCAGTCAGTACAATATTGCCAAGCCATTTATAAATTCAGCATTTAGAAGGCATCTTCATCTAGCAATTTTCTCCCTAAGGGGTGGGAAATGTTTGACATGCTGTGAAAGCTTTTGTTAAATGATTTTGGTGATTTACATGGCATTTTGACATATTTATTTGTCTACATAACAATAATAGAGTTTGTGGTCTATAAATCTGGCCATGCAGAGAAATTTTCCAATTATCCCTGACATTCATTTGTTATTCATGACAGTGTGAAAACTTCTGAGAAGTTTGGCAGGACATCGCACTCCTGATAGTCCAACTGGGACCAAAAAGAAATTGAGCTTAAAATTAGAAGTAAGAATGTTGTCATTTGAAAAGCAGATGGACAGGAACTCAAAACAAGGGTCCATCCCAGTCAGAGTTTCTGTCTGTCTCTGTCAATCAACATGTCATATAATCTCATCAAGTTCCAGATTACTACCAGTTATAGTGAAGGGATGGAGAAACAGGTCTGGAGAATTTTTGATATGATGCTTACCACTACAGTGAACAGAATTTGATGGTATTTTCCAGTTCTATGTTTCTATAAAGTTTATTTGTTTACCTCTAAAACTCTTGGCATATATATCCAGCTTATGTTTGAGGATCAGAAATGTACCTCAAATTCTCAGAATGAATTAATTTATGGCTAATTTACATTCATTCATTTATTCATTCATTCATTCTACTGCCAACATTTTCCCTCAGCTTAAAGACATCTTTTTCCTCTTTGTTTTTTCTCCTCAGTAGTTATATGAATCAGTCCACCTTGTATCAGCTTCACCTTGCTACATTGAACAAGCCAAGCCTTTCCAATCACTCGTCATAAACTAGTTCATCTATTCTCATGACCACTTTAATAACTGTAACCTGCACTTGTTCCAGTTAAGCAAATCTTTCTGAACTATTTCATAAACACCAGTTTTATTGAGATCACTGTTGAGGATTAACTTATTTTTCCCCATTCTTCAGTACAGCTATTGCTTTTGTGTGTGTGTGTGTAGCCAAGGAAGTGGTGGCATCACCATCCCCGGGGGTGTTCAAGGAAAGTTTGGACCTGGTGCTAAGGAACATGGTTCAGTGGGTGATATTGTGAAGGTCTCTTCCAGCCTTAATGATTCTATGATTCTATTATAGTATGAATCCTGGTTTGATAGATTCATCAGAGCACCTGACCACAAAACGGCATACATAGCCTCTCATTCTGGAAGGGATCAAATCCACGTTTTGGGCTTCAGCACAGGCAGCAGAAGTGGCATACTGATAGCAGTTGCTGTCTTTCACCTGGAGCCACAGGCATGCAGAAGTCACAGGCCAGATACGAAGAAGCCAGAAGCGATCAAAATAGGAAGAGGGACTTTGGTTTTAGTTCCTCTTCTTTTAAATATGCATAGATTTATTGTCTACAGTTATGGAAATAAATAAATAAATACCTAACATAGGTTTCATCCTTGGAAGGCATTCTGAAGTAATGTCATCTCAGTAAATTTTTATTCTTTAAGATTGTTTTAGAATTTAAAATTCTGACTTCTTCCAACCCCTTCTCAACTTTTCCTACACATCTCTTTGCATCTGTTGTTCCACATGCTCCTTTATCACCTGTTGGAGAAGAACAGAGACTAAGTCTTTGTGATTTTTATTCTGTCTCTTGGCTTTTCACTGGCCAAAAAGAGCTTAGTCAGACATCTCATGTCATTTCCCCCCTGCCTTCTGGGAAGGATTCCTTGCATACTTAATAGTATTTGTCATTATCCCCAGCTTAAGTATCACATTCCTATTTGCAAGTACACCCCAAACTTGCTTTTATAACATGATCTGATATTTTGATATATATAGAAATATTCTCAGGCCTTGCTACATTGCATTGAATTGAAATATTCTCAAACCTGATTTTGCTACACTGTCATTTAGTCTGTAGAACATCTTGCCCTTCTACTGTGTTCATCAGCTCTTTGTTGAAACTAAAAGGTTTATTCATGGGTCTTTCTGCATTTGTGAAATTACAGGATCCAGTTAATTCTAGGTTCCAATAAGTCAAATAATAACATGATTGCCTGGTGACAACGTTTGCCTACTTGCTTGAGTAATATAGCCCATATTGATCTGTCAAAAATAAACCATGCCTAAGTGTTTTGTTACAAGCTGAAAGGCTCTCAAGATACAAGAAAATCGGTAATTTTTGTAAAAGTTTTGAGAAGTCTTGTTATTTTCTTAAAAGTCATAAATTGGGGAAATTAACTTTGAGGTAAAAATGGTAAAATGTTTCTGAAAGAGTTGTCATCAACAGGTCAGTGTCAAATTAGAAGAACGTTCTGCATTGCATGGCAATGACTGAGATGAGCACTGCCATTAACACATGGATGATAGATCACAGAGTTTTTGTAGTAATTTTTCTGGTGGTCCTAGAAGAGGCTGCGAACATGCTAGAAGGCAGTGCTGAAACTGAAAAAGGGACAATAGAAAAATAAACTGAAATCATCACCGCATACAACAGATGCAACTCCACAAGGCTGAACACAAACTATTCAAATTGAGGGTAAACAACAAATTGCACCAAATGAAGAGTAACTGATTAGGTCTCCTTCTTCTTTTACACAGAGGTCAGCAGAAATGCTGATGAAGCAGAGGCTGGGCATCCCTTGTCAGAAGGTTTATCAGTGGTGCCACAAGTTACACTGTATACATTATGTCTCAAAATGGACAATTGACTGTATAGTGCCAATAGGCAGCATGTTAGATCTTCTTGCTCAGAGTGGTGCTACCCACATAGCAAAGACAAGATAGCAAAGTATCAGCAGTGCTGTTACTTACAGTGCTCAGTATCTTACACAAGTGTTTCACTGGCAGTGCTCCCCATTGTACACTGGAGCAACTACCAGGCTTCATTAAGAAAGCAGGTTGGTGGGATGAAACAGAAGATACATGGATACGTGCAGTAGAGAGCAAGAGTCAGAAGAAGCCAGAAAAAAATATTCTGATGAGTAAGAGGAAAGCTAGGTTGAAGTAGGATGAGAAGGCCTTTATTTCTCAGCATCAGCTATAATGCCCAACTTATTTAAAGGTATATACTTCTTTATTCCTGAATCAATTCATTTAGTGATCTGACAGTGTTTTCCATCCCACCCAAAATTCCCCAAACCATTTCTGCACAGTATACGCTCCTGCAGGCCAAAATAGTATGCATAGATTCTCTCACTCTCTCAGCTCTCTAAGGACTGTCCTAAGCACTATGTGTCCTTCCAGCTCCCATCTGCACCCCTACTTTCGCTTCCTTTATTTTCAACCATTTATTTTAGTCCCATGTTGCATATGTACTTAGGGTGTGAGGAGGCACCAGATACAGCCTGACTGCCTGTCCCTTCTGCAGCACCAGGACAAAGCAGAGATTCAGGAACCAGCTGTGTTTACCAATGCACTCTCTCCACTCAGTGAGACAGGCATTCGGGTACTCAGGTAATGGGCATAGTAAGGTGGATAGAAAAACACAGAATATGTCCAGGGCTGGTAGATCTTTCTTTCAGTCTTTTCCCAGAGATTCACCTGCATTCTTTCTTCTTAATTATACTTTGCTTGTAGAGTTTTCAAATCTCCACTCATCACTGCTTAGCTAATATCTATCTGTTCATGCTACTTACCCTTTACAATACTGGGTGCATCAGATGTGCTAATCTGTGCATCAGATTACTAACACAGTTTCACTAAGAAGTCTTACAGAACTGAAGAAGTCTCTTAAGGAAAAATACTTTATTTGGAACTTGAAAGTCTATGCAGTATAAACAAGGTATCAGATGCATCTATTTTAAACTTTCTCTCTGAGATGTTCCTTTATGCCATTTATGGGCCCATGTTTTTCCCAAGATCAGTTACCTTTGCATCAGCACTTACCAGCTGACAGGCAGCCTGCCTCCAGAAATAGTGT
Source organism: Stictonetta naevosa (assembly GCA_011074415.1). Lineage (NCBI taxonomy): Eukaryota > Metazoa > Chordata > Aves > Anseriformes > Anatidae > Stictonetta > Stictonetta naevosa. The sequence continues at coordinate 359,291 of CM021714.1, forward strand.
GTCAAAGCAAAGTGACTCCTGTCCTCCATGTATGGCAGCAAATCACAAAGTGGGGATAAATTAATTTTCCATTCCACCTCTATTAATGTTCCATTTTGATCCTGATAATCCACCAGACTATACAGGGTGTTTAGTGGAGTTCTGCACAGTGCAATGTGTTGGAATTTTGTGTGTTTCCTGAATGTGTCATTTATAACAGAAAATCTAATTGATATTTTTATTTTAAAAGTTTGTGGAGTTTTACTATATAAAAATGTCTACAATATCAATGCTTTGTGCAAAACAGTGTATGACAGAAGCTTATAAATAAATAAATAAAAAACATTAAAATATTTTATGATTGCTGTAAAGTAAATATATATTATCCATTCTCTAATCTTTTTGACATCATCCAGCATAAATGGAATTGATTATGGCTAATTATAAATCCCCCAAAGTATGATTAGAGTCTTTGACCTTCAGCAAACAGGAATAGACCTCAACCTCTTCAACATTTTAAACAATCAAATAAACAAAAAAATATGGACTATAAACTGAAGACTTCACATTATATCCTTCCTGTTACTCTGTGTTATGGAAGACAGTGTGATGGCTCCAACCACTTTCAGTACTTCTGGTACTACACAGGATTGGTATCCAGATACCAAATACTATCAGTAGTGCCCTGTAACACTTCACGTGGTTGAATTTGTTGCCCTCTGTAATATTAGGTGAAAGAAAACAATGTAGAATCATAGAATCATAAAATTCTTGAGGTTATAAGGGACATCAGGGGATTATCTATTACAACTCTCCTGCTCAAAGCAGAGTCAAATAGAGAAGGATGCTCTAGTAAGTTTTAAATGCCTCCAGGGATAGACACTTCTCAATCTTTTAGTCAATGCATGAGGAATCTGTTTTGTTGTTGTTGTTGTTAATGGCCAGTTGAGTATGAGCGAACAGTGTGCTCTGACAGCCAAAAGGGCCAACTATATCCTGGGACCTCTGGAATGTACAGACTGGGTGATGGATGAGAGGCTGGAGAGAAATGCCATGGAAAGACTCACTGAGGTGATCAGCTCCAGGGCAGACACATTCTGCAGTGGAATCGAGGCAAGCAGGGTTTTTTCCTGCATTGAGGCCACTCAAGGGGGCTGAGGAAGCCACTGTGACCCAGAAGCCCTTGCAAGGGCAGCTGTCGAGGCACAGGTGGAGCCAGAAGCCCACCCCCTGCTGTACAAAGGCAGCCCCTGGGGGGCATGTTGTACACAGCGCGCAAATGGGGTCTGTCAGTCAGGGCAATTCATGCAGCAGTTCATGCAGGCAGGGGAAGCAGGGAGGTCGAGCAGGGTCAGTCACAGTTCTGGGAAGGATGGTGTCCACCCACCAAGCCAGCCGATCTGCAGCTGAAACCCAGAGGGGTTTCAGTTCTTGAGGACTGAAAGAGAGGCCCAGACCCTCAGTTCTGGGGAGCTCACATCCTAGTCTCATCTAGGGAGATCCTCCTAGGGTGTGAAGGCAGAGGAGGATATCATAGATGCAAGTGTGCCCAGCTGGATGAGCTCTTTAAACAGGTGCCTCAGTTGCGAGGAGCTCACCAGGCAGTGTAGCATTCAGAAATCTGAGCAGGAGATTGACAAATGGTATTATATGCTAGCATGGTCTGAGCAACAGCCCTGCCTTACGTCCAGGCAAGGGTTAGCGAAACAAGCTTGCAGCCCAAAATAAGCACATTTGAAAGACTCACAGGACAAGGGAGACTGGACCCTTGTCTCTGATTGGAGACAGAAGAGGAGTCTCCCCCCTGCCCCTGAAGTGCCCCTGCACAATAGATACGAGGTTCTAAGGCAGGAGAGAGGAGACTGGGAGAGCTATTGAAGACCTCAGAAAGACCAACCACAGGGAACTCAGAAAGGACGACCACATAAAGTTGACTCAGTCTCCCCCCCAAAAAAAAACAGTGCCACAAAGAAGGCACGAAGGGTGTTAGTCATTGGAGACTCCTCTCTGAGAGGCACTGAGGCTCTCATTTGTCATCTGGACAACCTCTCCAGAGAGGTTTGCTGCCTGCCTGGGGCCCATATTCGTGATATTATGATTACGAAGAGACTACAGAGTCTGGTGGGTCCCAAAGACTACCACGCCTTCCTACTTTTTCAAGTAGGATCAATATCCAAAAGGATTTTATGTCCCTTGGAAAGATGCTGAAGACATTGGGAGTGTGAGTAGTGTTGTCCTCTGTCCTCCCAGTTGGTGACTGGGACCCAGGAAGAAGGAGACAAACAGGGCCAAGTGAATGATTGCCTGAGTAGCTGGTGCCATGGCCAAGGTTTTGGGTTCTATGACCATGGAAGTGCTTTTGAAGGACCAGGCATGCTGATGCCAGATGGAACACAGCTGTCCAGGAGGGGCAGTAAGCTGGCTGGGCTTATCAGAAGGGTTTTAACTAGATGTGGTAGGAGAAGCGGATGCAGCTCTGAGTGAAGAAAGCATACCTGAGAACACTATCACTCTAAGTAACGGCAGGGAAATACTTGTGAATTGTCCCAGTGCAATCAGGGAGGGCTCTAGAAACGCAATATGACTGGTTGCTCAGCTGAAATGCCTCTACACCAATGTACGCGGCACGGGAAACAAGCAAGAGGAATTGGAAACCATGGTGCAATTAGACAAATATGACCTGATTACTATCACCAAAACATGGCGGGATGGATCACATAATTGGAACATTTGAACAGAAGGCTACAAAGTCTTCAGAAGGGATAGACAGGGAAGGAAGGGAGGGGGTGTTGCCCTCTACAATAAGGAAGGAATTGATTGTGAAGGGTTGTCTTTAAGAAACAGACACGGACAGGTTGAAAGCTTATGGGTGAGAGTTAAGGACCGCACCCATAAAGGACAGCTTGTGGTTGGGGTCTACCACAGGCCGCCTGATCAAGGGGAGCCTGTGGACGAGGCATGCTTGCTTCAACTATAAGAAGCATTGCACTCGCACGCTCTCCTCCTGATGGGGGACTTCAACCACCTGGATGTTTGCTGGGAAATCTACACAGCAGGCTGTGAGCAATCCAGAAGATTCGTGGAGTGCATTGAGGATAACTTCCAGGTCCAGGTACTAGACAAACCAACCAGAGGAGAAGCATTACTTTACCTGGTGCTCACCAACATGGAAGAGCTCATTAAAGAGGTCAAGACTGGAGGCAGTCTGGGCCCCAGTGACCACACCCTGGTTGAGTTTGCAATCTCGAGGAATATGGGCCTGGAAAATAGCAAAGTCAGGGCCCTGAACTTCCGAAGAGAAAACTTCAAGCTATTTAAAGACCTAGTAGCTGAGATCCCCTGGAACACTGTCCTTAGGGACAAAGGAGCTGAGCAGAGCTGGAGACTCTTTAAGGATGTTTTCCTTAGAGCACAAGAATTCTCCATCCCCCTGCATAAAAAGTGGGAAGGGAGAGCAGACAACCAGGATGGCTGAGCAAGGACCCAGCTGGTCAAACTGAGGTGCAAGAAGAAAATGCACAGGCAGTGGAAGCATGGACACGTGGCCTGGGAAGAGTACAGGGATGCGGTCCAGATGTACAGGGATGGGATAAGGAAAGCCAAGGCACAGATAGAACAGAGTTTGGCAAGGGATGCAGATAATAACAGGAAGGGATTCTATAGGTATATTGCTCAGGAAAAGAAAGGCCAAGGAGACTGTACCCCCTCTGATGGATGAGAAGGGTGAACTGGTAATGACAGACATGGAAAAGGCTGAGGTACTCAACAACTTCTTTGCCTCAGTCTTCACTGATAGTCAGGCTTCCCAAGTCTTTCATTTTCCTGAACCTGTAGATGGAGGCTGGGGGAGCAAAGTCTCGCCCACTGTAAGTGAAGAGCACGTTCAAGACCACCCGATGAAAATAAATCCATGCAAGTCTATGGGGCCTGATGACATGCATTGCAGCGTCCTGAAGGAATTGACTGATGTAGTTGCCAAGCCTCTCTCCAACCTATTTGAAAAGTCCTGGCAGTCAGGTGAAGTCCCTGGTGACTGGAAAAATGGAAACATCACTCCATTTTTTAAAAGGGTAGAAAGGAGGACCCAGGGAACTACGGAATGTTTAGCCTCACCTCTGTGCCTGGCAAGATTATGGAAAAGATCCTCCTGGAAGCAGTGTTGAGGCACATGTAAGACAAGGAGGTGATCCAAGAGAGCCAGCATGGCTTCACCAAGGGTAAATTGTGCCTGACCAATGTGGTAGCTTTCTACGATGGAGTGACTGCATCAGTTGACTAAGGAAGACCGATTGATGTCATCTACCTGGACTTCTGCAAGGATTTTGACACAGTGCCACATGGCATCCTGGTCTCCAAATTGGAGAGATATGGATCTTATGGGTGGACCATTCAGTCAATAAGGGGTTGGCTTGAAGGTCACACCCAGAAAATGGTGATCAATGGATGTATGTCCAAGTGGGGGGCGATGAGAAGTGGTGTACTGCAATGGTCTGTCCTGGGACTTGTACTGTTTAATATCTTCATGAATGACATAGACAGTGGGATCGAGTGCACCCTCCACAAGTTGGCAGATGACATCAAGCTGAGTGGTGCTGATGATACAATAGAAGGAATGGATGCCATCCAAAGGGACCTGGACAGGCTTGAAAAATGGGCCCACATGAACCTGATTAGGTTCAACAAGTTTAAATGCAGGGTGCTGTACCTAGGCCGGGGCAATCCCAGATGTGAGTACAGACTAGAAGAAGAACTCATTGAGATCAGCCCTGCAGAGAAGGATTTGGGGTTTCTGATGTATGAAAAGCTTGACACAAGTTGGCAGTGCATGCTTGCAGCCCAGAAGGCCAACTGTGTCCTGGGCTGCATCAAAAGAGTGACCAGCAGGTCACAGAATCATAGAATAGCCTGGGTTGGAAAGGTCCTTAAAGATCATCTAGTTTCAACCGCCCTACTCTGGGCAGGATTGCCAACCACTAGAGCAAGCTGCCCAGAGCTGCATCCAGCCTGGCCTTGAATGCCTTCAGGGATGGAGCATCCACAACCTCTCTGGGCAACCTGTTCCAGTGCCACACCACCCTCTGAGTGAAAAACTTTATCCTAATTTCTAACCTAAATCTCCCCTATCTTAGTTTAAAACCATTCTCTCTTGTCCTATCACTATCAACACATGTAAACAGGTGTTCCCCCTCCTGTTTATATACTCCCTTCAAGTACTGGAAGGTGGCAATGAGGTCTCCCCAGAGCCTTCTCTTCTCCAAGCTAAACAAGCCCAGTTCCCTCAACCTTTCTGAAAAGGAGAGGTGCTCCAGCCCTCTGATCAGCTTAGTGGACCTCCTCTGGACCCGTTCCAAGAAGTCCACATCCTTATCGATGGAGGTCGAGGGAGGTGATTGTCCCCTTCTGCTCTGCCCTTGTGAGGCCCCACTTGGACTACATCCAGGTCTGGGACCCCCAGTGCAAGAAGGATGTGGGGCTGTTACAACAGGTCTGGAGGAGGGCCATGAAGATGATCAAGAGGCTGGAGCACTTCTCCTACAAAGATAGGCTGAGAGAGCTGGGGCTGTTCAGCCTAAAGAAGAGAAGGCTCCGGGGTGACCTCATTGCAGCCTTTCAGTACTTAAAGGGGTCTTACAAAAAGAATGGAGGAGGACTCTTTACTCGGGTAGATAATGATAGGACAAAGAGGAAATGGTTTTAAACTAAAAGAGGGAAGATTTAGATTAGAGGTTAGAAGGAAATTCTTAGCTCAGAGGGTGGCGAGGCACTGGAACAGGTTTCCCAGAGAGGTTCTGGATGCCCCATCCCTGGAGGTGCTCAAGAACAGGTTAGATGAGGCCCTGAGCAACCTAGTGCCATCCCTGCCTATTGAACTGGGTGATCTTTGAGGTCCCTTCCAACCTAGGCAGTTCTATGGTTTTATTATTCTACGATTCTATGAAAGGGAACTGGGGGTTTTGGTTGACATCAAGTTGGGTATGAGTGAACCGTGTGCCCTGGAGGCCAAAAGGGCCAACCATATCCTGGACTGCATCAAGCACAGTATAACTAGCCAGTCAAGGGAAGTGACTGTTCCACTCTGCTCTGCATTGGTATTCCCTCACCTCAAGTACTGTGTGCAGTTTTATGGTGCCACAAAATAATAAAGTATAGAACTATTAAAGAGTGTCCTAAGGAGGGCTATGAAGATGATGAAGGAACTAAAGGAAAAGAAATATGAGCAGCAGCTGACGTAACTTGGATTGTTCAGCTTAGAGAGGAGGAGACTGAGGGGTGACCTAAAAGAAGTTTATAGCTTCCTCACAGCGGGGGAGCAGAGAGGGAGATACGGATCTCTTCTCGCTGCTGATCCAAGGAAATGACATGGAATTACATGAGGGGAGGTTCAGGTTGGGTATTAGGAAAAGGTTCTTCAACAAAGGTGAAAGGTCTAGAGGGGAAGACATATCAGTAGTGGCTAAGGTCCCAAGTTTGTTCACCCCAGAGAAGAGGAGGCTGAGGGGAGGCCTCATGGCAGCCTGCAGCTTCCTCACAAAGGGGAGTGGAGCAGCAGGCACTGATGTCTGCTGTCTGGGCCAGTGACAAGACCCAAGGGAAAGGCATGGAGCCCCTCTCTCTATAGCATTGTTTTCTTATAGTAAAGCCTTCTAGCAGGCCTTAACTGGACTGCAAGTGTAATAACCTCTACTAGAGATATTTTGGCAGTCTTAGACTACAAGTGAATGACAAGCATGTTTGGAAAGCACCACAGTCAGACTGGCTTGTAAGACACAAACCTTAGCATTTCTCATCTATTTTAAACACATTAAATAACCAGCCAGTGTTGACACATAGGAAGCCTGTTGGAAAGCAAATCAGTCACAGTAGAAGAGAGAGGAACCTATCAAAATAGATAGGATTCAAGAAGGCAAACAGTTTTGCCCAATGGAAAGTAAAGCAGAGTAGAAGGGTGAGGAGCCCTTCAAAATAGGTAGGACAACGAGGCAAAATATCCTGTTCAGGAACCTCTATCTCCTTTCCGAGTAGAATCTAACTTACCATAAAATCATAGAATATTTTGAGTTGAAGTTCCTGTGATCCCACTAGGATCAGAGGAAGTTGTGGGGAGCTGGGGGACGGCTTCTTCTTGCAGGTAACTAATGATAGGACTAGAGGGAATGGCCTCAAGTTGCACCAGGGGAGGTGTAGGTTGGAAATTAGGAGACATTTCTTCTCACAAAGAGTAGTCAGGCCTTGGAACAGGTTGCCCAGGGAAGTGGTGGCGTCACCAAGGAAAGGTTGGACCTAGTGCTTAGGGACATGGTTTAGTGGGTCACGTTGGTAGTAGGAGGAAGATTGGACCAGATGGTCTTGGAGGTCTTTTCCAAACTTAATGATTCTATTATTCTATGATACTATCGAGTCCAACTCCTGGTTCCACAAAGGACCAATAAAAAATCAGACCACATGCCTGAGAGCATTGCCCAAATGTTAATTGAACACCGTCAGGCTTGGTGCTGTGACCACTTCTTTGGCAAGCTTCTTCCAGTGCCTGAACACCAGCTCTGTGAAGAACCATTTTCTAATACCCAGCCTGGACCTCCCCTGTCACAGCTCCATGCCATTCCCTCTGGTCCCATCGCTGGTCACCAGAGAGAAGAGATCAGTGTGTGCCCCTCTGCTCCTCCTCGTGAGAAAACTATAGACAGCAATGAGGTCACCTTTCAGTGTCCTTGTCTCTCGGCTGAACAATGCAAGTGACCTCAGCCACTACTCATACACCTTACCCTCTAGCCCTTTCACCATCTGTGTAGCCCTCCCTTGGATGCTCTGTAATAGTTTCATATCCTTATTATAGTGCAGTGCCTAAAACTGTACACAGTACTCAAGTTGGGGATGCGCTAGCCTGGAGTGGGACAATCACTTCCCCCAGCCAGCTAGTTATACTGTGCTTGATGCATCCCAGGATACGGCTGGCCCTGTTGGCTGCCAGGGCACACGGTTGACTCATATTCAATTTGCTGTCAGCCAAACACCCAGATTGCTTTCTGTGGGGTTCCTCTCCAGCCTCTCGTCCCCTGGTCTGTACGAACATTCAGGATTGCCCTGTCCCAGGTGCAGAATCTGGCACTTGCTCTTGTACAATTTCATACTGGTGTAGGTTGACAAGCTCTCTCAACTGTCACAATTTCTCTTTAAGGCCTCTCTGCCCTTGAGGGAGTCAACAGCTCCTCCTAATTTAGTGCCATCTGCAAACCTAGTACGCATTCTTGTCCTGCGTCCAGGTAGTTTATGAAAACATTAAAGAGAATTGGCCCTAAAACAGAGCCCTGTAGAACCCCACTTGTGACTTGCTGCCAGCCTGATGTAACCCCATTTACCATAACCTCTTGGGCCCGACCTGTCAGCTAATTGCTCACCCATTGTATTTTGTACTTGTCTAGCTGTATGCTAGACATGGAAGGATACTGTGAGAAACACACACTGAAAGCTTTGCTGAAATCCAAAAGACCCTGTCTGCTGGCTTCCCTTGGTCAAAGAGATGGGTAATCTTGTCATAAAATGACATTGAGCTTGTTAGACAGAACTTTCCCCTTGGGAACTCATGTTGGCTATGACAAATGACTGCATTATCTTCCATGTGTTTTTCAGTAACTCCCAGAATTATCTTTTGCATAATTTTACCAGGTACTGAATTGAGACTGACAGGCCTGTAATTACCTTGGTCTTCTTTCTTGCTCTTCTTGAAAACTGGGACAACATTTGACAGCTTCCAGTTGACAGGGACCTCTCCAGATTCCCAAGATGGTTGCAAAATAATGGAGAGAGGTCTCGTGGTCAGATGAATCGTGGGGCTCCATAGGTATAAGTGCATTCAGCTGGAGCAGCAAATACCACACAAGTTCATAGCTGGCTGGGAGTTTATCATTCCTGCAGTCATGGTCCTCTAACTCAGGGCTCCTGGAGTCCTAGGGGCCATCATCATCTGTGTTACAGACAGAGGGAAAGAAGGCATCAAACATTTGTGCTTTATCTACGTCTCTATTTGTGAGGTGACCAACTTCATCAAGTAATAGACCAAAAAGAGACAAATCTCCAGTCCTCCTTTTGTTGTTAACATAATTTAAAAAGACCTTTTTTTTTACTGGCCATCTTCAACTCTAATTGAGCCTTGGCCACATGAATATTCTCCCTATGCTGGCAAACAGCATCTCTGTAGTCCTCCCTTGTTACCTGACTTTGTTTCCAATGTCCATACACTTTCCTTTTCCACCTAAGCTCTAGAAGATCCCTGCTCAGCCAAGGCAGCCTTCTTCCTTGCCTGCTTGACTTCCGATGTTTTGGAATCATCTGCTCCTATGCTCTAAAGATATAGCTCTTAAAAAGTGACCAGCACTGGTGGCACCCAATACCTTCAAAAGCAGTTTCCCAGGGGACCTTACTAACTAGTTCCCTGAGCAGCTGGAATTCTGCTCCCTCCATATCCAGGACTGAAGTTTTGCTGGCATTTTTTCTCTTCCCAGGAAAGTGTTTAAACTCAACTACTTCTTGGCTACAGTGGCCAAGATGGCTGCCAACTGCCACTTCACCCATGCACATTTCAAATATTCTCTAGTGTACCCTGTACCTCTTGGAGATGACAGAATGACCTAACTAACAAACCATTCTTTGACACAGTCTCCCATAGGATCCTACTGGACAAAATATCCAGCATATAGCTAAACAAAAACATCATACAATTGGCTGATGGGCAGGACTCAAAGGGTTGTGGTAAATGGGGCCACATCAAGCTGGTGGATGGTCACTGGTGGGGTCCCCCAAGGCTCCATTTTAGTGCCAGTCCTCTCCAATGTTTTTATAAATGATTTGGATATAGGACTAGAAGGTGTTTTGAGCAAATTTGCCGATGACAATAAACTTGAAGGAGTTGTGGACTCTGTTGAGGGTGGAAAGGCCTTGCAGAGAGACCTGGACAGGTTGGAGAGCTGGGTAATCACCAGCCACATGAAGTTTAACAAGAGCAAGTGCTGGATCCTGCACCTGGGACGGGGAAACCCTGGCTATACGTACAGACTGGGCGACAAGATGCTGAAGAGCAGCCCCCCAGAGAGGGATCTGGGGTTTGTGGTTGACAGCAAGTTGAATATGAGCCAGCAGTGTGCCCTGGCAGCCAGGAGGGCCAACCGTATCCTGGGGTGCATCAAGCATGGCATTGCTAGTCGGTCAAGGGAAGTGATTGTCCCGCTCTACTCTGTGCTGGTGTGGCCTCACCTCAAGTACTGTGTGCAGTTCTGGGCACCACAGTACAAAAAGCATGTAAAACAGAATGGAGGGGCAGGCGCTGATCTATTCTCCTTGGTCACCAGTGATAGGACTCGTGGGAATGATGTCAAGCTGAGGCAGGGGAGATTTAGGCTAGACATGAGGAAGAGAGGGTGATTGCACACTGGAACAGGCTCACCAGGGAAGTAGTCACTGCACCAAGCCTGTTGGAGTTTAAGAAGTATTTGGACTGTGCACTTAGTCACATGGTCTAAAATTTTGGGTAGACCTGTGTGGTGCCAGGAGCTGGACTCAATGATCCTTATGGGTCCCTTCCAACTCGGGATATCCTATGATTCTATGATTCTATGATTCTTCAACACTTGGCATGCCATGCCATAGCTGATCACTGTCAAGCATGATTTTATCCTTTTACTGTCTTCAAGTCTAGTTTAAAGCTCTTTCAACGGGCCTTTCTAAGTCATAAGCAAAAATTCTTTTCCCCCTTTGAAAAGGCTCATCCCATCAAGCACCAGGAGGTCCACTATCATGTAGACCATCCAGACCATCCCATGATCAAAATTATGCTGAATTTAGACAGGACAAACTAAGACATGTTTAGATACACTGTTCCCTCAGGTATAAGTGCAGATAGAGAAGATACCTAAGTAGTTAGTAAGTAGTTATTTGACTTATAAAATATACATACATAATAAAGAAGTACTCTTTTCTGTTCAAGAGTTCTTTTGAGTCACAGAAACAACTCAAGCAAAAACTTGATTAAATTCTCAAATATTTTCTTTTCAGAACAGCAGAAATTCCTAGATGTCAGCGTGAGGCATACCTGGCTGGTCATGACTGATCTCCATTACTTTGCACAAATCAAGTAAAATATTTCCCTTTTCAACAATTATTATGATGTAATTTTAATTACATCAGATAACATAGCCATTTTTTAGTCTATGTCCTTTATTACTTTGAAGAGGAAATGGGCTATCAAAGTTGCTATTACTAATATACTTTCTGAACCTTTAACTTTCACACCAGTTCTTGGTCTTTGATTCTTTCAGGTATTCATTTTGCTTGTCCAATTTTTTGGACCATTTTTTATTCCATGTAGAATCTCAGAAAAGTTGAGATTGAAAGACAGCTGTGGAAATCACCTAGTGCAACTCTCTCACTAAAGTAAGGTGAACATTATTTAGCATGTTGCTGCGGATGTTGGGTACAGAAGCATACCAGAATCACTTGTCTGAGCAGCCTCTACTTATCTTTCTTCAGGTAAAATTCACCCTGATGGTGAATTGTTATATCTGATGCCTTTAGCTTTACCAGTCTCTGTGCTTCTAAGAGATCTATAGACCAGGCTACCCCTGCTTCCAATTAGATGGCCTACATGTCATTGGTTGTCTCTGATATTGTTCTATATATTTTGAAGTACATTTTTATCTCTGGGTTGCTTACTCTGAAGAATTATTCCCTGGGAATTCTGTCCCAGGGAATAGTACAGAGATACTAGCTTGGGGATATTTGCTGTTCTGCTCTCCATAACTCATGTGTGAAGAAAAGATTTGGGTTGGGAAGAAAACTGGTTCCTTTTTTTTTTTTCTTCCCCATATTTTTGGGAGTTCTGTCTTGCTGGCACTGGGCTCTTCCAGATAAATAATGGTTTGCACATCTTTCTGCTGCAATGCAGGGTAAGCTTTCTTTGTTGGCCTGCAAAGGGTTTATCCTTGATTTTGTGTGTAGAAAGGCTTGTCTGACATCCCAGCAACAATGTTTATAGTTCTTGATACTTGATTTTGATAACATAAATCAGGGTAACAGATTATACACAGTACAGTCCACAATGTTGACTGTCAGGACAACTTCACAGAGTTTATAGACTCTCTGGAGGAAAAGAGGTTACCACCTTTCCCTTTTCAGAAGACTGAATCTTTGTAGACAAATACTGGGAACTCAGCTAGCATAGTTGTACAGACCATCCATACTGTTTCTCTTTTGGGCAATGACATGGACTTATTCTTCCTCACTTGATGCTCCTGTAGGGATGACTAACCCAAACCACAATTGCACTTGAATTATCGTTTCCCAAAAGACCTGAGGACAGGTTGGTAATGCTGAAGGTTAACGAAGTTCTTCTGAGCATGCACCACATTGATAAGTGATATCTTGCACTGCAAAGTTCAAGAAAAGTTCCCAGGTAGCTTTGCTAAATTTAGGCTTGTAAACCCTTTGGTATTAAAGATGGGAGGAACAAAGAAAATACTGCCACCATTTATTAGTGGTATGCATTTTTTTCCCTAAAACAAGATGCTGCTGCTTCCCTCAGTAACACTGATGCCACAGATGAGACCTCCCTCCAGCAGTACTCCACAGAAGACAAAGTGTGTGTGTGTGTGGGGGGGGGGAACCATATTTACCACCTCACTCCTGCTGCCAAAATTAATCCACATCTCAATGCAAAACAAGTGCTGGATAAATTATCTCCCAGGCATTCTTTTACCTGGTCAGCTGAAGGAAGTTTTTAGTCTCCTGCACATAAGAACTTATTTTCTTAATAAAGAGATCTGTGAATGTGATGAAATACACACACACACAGAAACAAGCAAACAAACAAACAAACAAACCATATTATGACAGTCATGTTCAGAAAAGTTTATGGAAGAATTAACTACTCTGTACAACATGTAGAGATTTCTTCCCAGGAACACTTCAAGCTCTGCACAGCGAAGGCAAGACCAACTCTGAAGGAAAATGTTAGAGCACCATAATTGCTGTGGGGTACATGCAGGTGTAAGTGAACACATGGGTGTATATGTGTTTAAGGAGAATAATTTCTTAAAATTAACTTAGGATATCCAAAGCAAATGTAAATCCATGAGTTCTTATATTTGGCTCAGATCATATTCCCTTTGCAGCTGCCAAAGCCAAATGTTTCACTCACTCCTCAGAGAGCTCAAAGCTCGCCCTCATATCTTAACAAGTCAGCAAAAGTCTAGCTTCTTCCTGATGAAACCCAACCCCAAGGAGCAAGCATGCTAACATCCATAAAAATAACTGTCTGCTATGGGGTCCTTAGAGAAGTGTTTGCTATTGGATTCCTGAGCCCAGTATAGAACAGGAATTTTCACAAGTAGGGCCTGTATTCCAGCTTGGTCCATTTGAAGAAGTCATTGCACACTTCACGTATGGCAGAGAGAGGAACAACTTTATCTTGTTTTCCTGTGTGCTTTAAATCAAAATGGCTGCATTTCTTGAGGATGCCCTTTGTTCTACCTACAGTAAACTCTGGTGACATGAACAGCTGAGAAATTATATTTTCTTTGAAAATGACATTGGTTATTATTACTGCCTCCCAACAGCTTTGGAACCCATTCAGGAACAGCTGAGAACAGGCCATGACATGGAGAGCTTGTAGCCCAGGTGCTGTTGCTGCCGTATCAGGACAGCCACTGCTTCCTGGGAGGGGGATGCCCCTCCACTTGCAAGGGCCAGGCAGTCCAAGCACAGGCAGCCTCAGAAATGGGTGCTGCCCATGGCTCCTGGCAGAGTGCATGCCCAAGAGGAGAAGCACTCCATGCCTCTATCCCACGTCTGCTGAGCCACAGCCTTGAGCACTCATGGTGTTCAGACACTGAGGTGTGACTGCAGCAGAGCTGGGCCTGCTGACAGATGAATGAATCCCACTTGTGGGGTGTCACGGGCAGTGGCAACACACCAGCAAGGCTCCCAGCTAGCTGCTGGAGCCAGACTAGCTGGTGTCATCTTGTTGTCTGGGCAACACAGCTTCTGATACTGGCTCCAGTCTGCTGTTGGTTTCTAGTTTACCAAGTCATCAATGTGAAATGAATGTGAGAGAGAGCCCATAGGATTGCTTTGTAAGCAACCTGCCCCATCTGAAAGCAAGTGGGTGGCTTGTCAGTGTCTCTTGGGAAGGTCTTCACTTCTCTGCAGGTTCAAAACACAGTTTTGTGGTATAACGCCAGTAGGCAGCTCAGCACCACACAGAGGCTCGCTCACTCTCTCCAGGTGGTATGGGGGACATAACTGTAAAGGTAAAAGTGCAAGAATGCATAGGTTGAGATAAAGACAGTTTACTAGGTAGGTATAGCAAAAGCCACATGTACAAGCAAAGCAAAACAGGGAATTCATGTACTACTTCCCATTGGCCAGCAGGTATTCAGCCACTTCCAGGAGAGAAGGGCTTATCATGCATAACAATTTATTGGGAAGGCAAACATTCCCCACTTCCTCCTTCTTTATCCCAGCTTTTATTGCTGAGCATGATGCCATGTGGTATGGGACATCCCTTTGGTCTATTTGGGTCATCTGTCCTAGCCGTGTCCCCTTCCAGCTTCTTGTGCAGTCCCAGTTTCCTCATTGGCAGGGCAGCATGAGAAGCAGAAGTCCTTGTCCCTGTGTAAACACTGCTCTGCAACAACTAAAAACATCAGTGTGTCATCACCGCTATTTTCATTGAAAATCTAAAACACAGCATGATGTGAGCATTTACAAGGAAATTAACTCTAATCCAGCCAAAACCATGACATGGAAACAAACATCCTTTGTCTAGGAATAAAGACTACTGACTTAATGCACATCGCCAGCATTTGGTTTAGTAAGTTGCCTGGGTTCCCAGCTCCTTGGTACAAGCTGGGATAGTAACCAAGGCCCAGAAGTGACAAAGAGCTCCAGAAGGGGGAAGTTGTGCTTGCAAGTCATGGGGAGAGAAGGAGCTGAATGACTGGGACTGATGGCAATCCTGAGACATGCTCAAGAGGATTTGGTGTTGTTGAGGAGCCAGCAAAGTGCCATATCAGAAAGGGGCAAGAGCAGTTCTGTGGCATGAACATGTGGCAGCTGGGCAGGCATTATCACCCATCCCATGGATGCCAAGCCAAGACCTTGTACGCTCACTGGGTTCAGATGCTGAGGTGTGACTGCAGCAGAGATGGGCCTGCTAACAGCTGAGTGACCCCCACTCATGGGGTACCACAGGTGGAGGAGACACACCAGTAAGGCTCACTGCAAAGCTGCTGTAGCAACCGAGTCCTCCCATCAGGAACTACAATTCATGTGTAAAATACCTTGTTCTCTGTCTCTTTGATAATGGAATTCTAATCAAGAATCCTTATGTTCAATTTCTCTCATTTTGCTCAGAGTTATTTCTGTTTTTAATTAGTCCCCTGTTTTTAAACATAAAGTCTTAGCTCCATTCAGAATTAATTTTGTCTAAATCATTAAGCCAAGACCACTTCCTGCATCTCTTAAAAATCACTATAGTGTCTCTTTCAGACAGGAAACATGAAACATATAGGTACTGATATTGCAGAATAATACCTCCTGGAGTTCAGAGGAAGCCATAGTCAAAATTATAGCCTGAAACATCATGCTTTTTCAGTATTTCATTTGCAGCATTAACATTTTTTTTTTTTTTTGGTTGATACAGCCAGAAACTGCTTCTGCTTCCTTCATGCTACTATCACATTGCATTAGTACAATGAGGCCCTTCTTCTATTGCATTCTCTACATGAAATACTGATGAACTGCAAAAAGAACAATGAAATAATGAGGCCATCAGAGTTTCTCATGGAAAATGCCAAACAAATAGCAAGACAGCAAAAAATGAACTGGGATGAATACAGATCAGTCGGCTCCTGGGCAGATGTGTTCTGCAGTGGAGCAGGGGATTGCAGCATGCTGGGGGTTTCCTGCATTGAGGCCCCTCGAGGCAGCCAAAGGAACCACCAAGACCCAGCAGCCCTCACCAGGCTGGCTGACAAGGCTCGGGGGGAGCCAGGAGCGCCCCCTCTCTGTCATACAAAGGCAGCCCCGGGGGAGCATGAGCGATGAGGAGCACGGCAAACAGAGCAGGTAGTCAGGGCATGGCATGGCAGGTCACACAGCAGTGCTCACAGGGAGGGTGAGCAGGAAGGGTACTGAAGCTTGGCCAGTTCGACCAGGGAGCAGTGGTATCCACCCAGTAGATGGCCATGGCCTCACGGAGCTCATCCCCCACCACAACTGATGCAGCCTCCTAGACGGACCTCCAGGGAGAACATGCTGCCACCCAGGTATGTCAGGCTGCCAGGTGTGCACTACTCTTAGGGCAGTACAGGATGGCAGGAGTGAGCACAGCTGTGGGAGATGTGCCTACATTGAAGGACTGCTTCACCTGGTGGCAGAGCTTCAGGATGAGGTGGGCAGGCTGAGGAACATCAGGGAGTCAGAGAAGGAGATCTACTGGTGGGGTAGAGCTTTGCCATCCCTGAAACAGGCTCCTCAGCCAGCCAGTACACAAGAAACAAAGGTTCCCCTACCCCCTCACCACCAGGCAGAGGGAGGGGACCTAAGAAACAGGGGGGAGTGGAAGCAGGTTCGAGGTCAGTGCAGCAGGTGAACCTCCCCTCTGCCTACCTCACCTTCCCAGGTGCCCTTATATGACAGGTATGAGGCTCTGAAACTTGATGGGCAAGCAGAAGATGATTTGGACAAAGGTCCATCCACACTTGTGGAGTTGCCCAGGGCAAGTCAACCTACAGCCCACATCACAACAACCTCCACCAAGAAAAAAAAAAAAAAAAAAAAAGAAAAATAAAGAAGGGTTATAGTCAGAGAGTCAGAGAGGAATCCTTTCTGAAGGAAACAGAGGTCTCAACCACTCAACCAGACTCAACCCATAGGGAAGTCTGATGTCTCCCTGGGGCTTGGGTAAGAGACATTGCTCGGAAAGTCACTTGCCTGGTATGTCCCTCTGATTATTAGCCTTTAGGGACTTTTCATGTTGGCAGTAATGAGATAGCAAAGAGAAGTCCAAGAGTGATCAAAAGGAACATTAGGGATTTAGGGTGATCGGTTGAAGGATCAGGTGCACAGGTAGGGATTCTTACCTAGGGAAAGAGAGCAGCTCCCTGTCCTCCATGGAAGCAGAAAACATGGTAATGATCTGCAAGGGCAGATCATAGAATCATTAGGGTTGGAAAAGACCTCCAAGATCATATGGTCCAACCTTCCCCCTACCACCAATATCACCCACTAAACCATGTCCCTGAACACCACATCCAACCTTTCCTTGAACACCCCCAGGGACAGTGACACCACCACTTCCCTGAGCAACCCGTTCTAATGCCTGCATACTCTTTCTGAGAAGAAATGCCTCCTAATTTCCAACCTAAACTTCCCCTGGTGCAACTTGAGGCCATTCCCTCTTCTCCTGTCACTAGTTACCTATGAGAAGAAGCTACCCCCAAGCTTTCTGCACCTTCCTTTCAGGTAGCTGTACAGTGCAATAAGGTCTCCCCTGGAGCCTCCTATTCCCCAGACTAAATAACTTTAGTTCCATCAGCCAGTCCTCATAGGACTTGTGTTCCAAGCCCTTCACCAGCTTCGTAGCCCTTCTCTTGACCTGTTCCAAGGCCACGATAACCTTCTTGTACTGAGGAGCCCAAAGCTGAACACAGTACTTGAGGTGTGGCCTCACCAGAACTGAGTACACGGGAGCAATCACCTCCCTGGTCCTGCTGCCTACACTATTCCTGATACAAGCCAGGATGCCATTGGCTTTCTTGGCCACCTGGGCACATTGCTGGCTGATGTTCAAGTGAGCACCGACCAACACCCCCAGATCCTTTTCTTCTGCAGAGCTTTTGAACCACTCTCCCCCCAAGCCTGTAGTGTTGCATGGGGTTGTTGTGACCAAAGTGCAGGACCCGGTACTTAGCTATGTTGAACCTCATCCCATTGGCCTCTGCCCGTTGATCCAACCTGTCCAGGTCCCTCTGCAGGACCTTCTTACCCTCTGGCAGATCAACGCTTCCCCCCCAGCTTGGTGTCATCTGCAAACTTACTGAGGCTGCACTCAATTCCCTCATCCAAATCATCAATAAAGATGTTAAAGAGGATGGGCCCCAAAACCAACACCTGGGGAACACCACTGGTGACTGGTCACCAGCTGGATTTCACTCCATTCACCACCACTCTCTGGGCTTGGCTGTTCAGCAAAGAGTGTACCTGCCCAAGCCATGGGCTGCCAGCTTCTCCAGGAGAATACTATGGGAGACCGTGTCAAAGGCCTTGCTGAAGTCTAGGTAGAGTATGTCAACAGGCTTTTCCTCATCTACCAGGTGGGTTATCTGGTCATAGAAGGAGATGAGGTTGGTCAGGCATTTCATGAACCCATGCTGACTGGATGAGATCCCCTGGTTGTCCTGCATACATTGTGTGATTGCATTCAAAGTGACCTGTTCCATCACCTTTCCTGGCACCAAGGTCAGGCTTGACAGATTTGTAGTTCCCTGGATCCTCCTTATGACCCTTCTTATAGATGGGTGTCACATTAGCAAGACTCCAGTCATCCGGGACCTCTCCAGATGACCATAGATGACGGAGAGCGGCCCAGCAATCACATCTGCCAACCCCCTCAACACCATCAGGTGGATCCCATCTGGCCCCATGAACTTGTGACAGTCCAGGTGGTGCAGCAGGTCTCTGTTTCCACTTGAACTGGGGGGCACTTCTGCTCCCCATCCCAGACTTCCAGGTTGTGAGGCTGTTTCCTGAAGATAAGTGGTCTGACTAGTAAAGACAGACTTAATGAAGGCATTAAGAATCTCAGCCTTTTCCTTATCCTTATTAGTCGTGTTCCCCCCTGCATCCAGTAAAGGATGGAGATTCTCTTTGGCCCTCCTGTTGCCTTTAATATATCTATAGAAACATTTTTTGTTATCCTTGAGCATAGTGGCCAGGTTGAGCTCATGCTGGGCTTTGGCCTTCCTGATTTTTTCTCTGCATATTCTGGCAATTTCCTTGTACTCTTACCGAGTTGCCTGCCCCTTCTTCCACTGGTCATAAACTCTCTCCCAAATACACAGCTGATGAGGCGTTGGCTCTGCCCACGCCCTATTCAGCTGTGCCAGTCTTCTTCCCTGGTGGCTCATCTTATGGCAAGTGGGGACAGCCTGATCCTGAGCCTTTAAGACTTCCTTCTTGAGGAGCATACAGCCTTCCTGGACCCCTCTGTCCTTGAGGACTGACTCCCAAGGGACCCTCCCTACCATTGTCCTGAACAGTTCAAAGTCTGCCCTCAGGAAGTCCAAGGCAGCAGTTTTACTGATCCCCCTCCTGACTTCACCAAGAATAGAGAACTCTACCATGTCATAGTCACTGCCCAAGACAGCTCCCTACCACCACATTTCCACCAGTCCTTCTGTCTTCGTGAACAGCAGGTCTAGCAGGGCACCCCCTCTGGTAGGCTCACTAACTGGCAGAGTCTAGAAGCTGTCTTCCATGCAGTCCAGGAACCTCCTAGACTGCTTCCTCAAGGCTTTATTGTATTTCCATCATATGTCTGGGAAATTAAAGTTGTCCATGAGGACAAGCACTGGTGATTGAGCCAGCTGCTTACAGAACGCCTAATCTGTTTCTTCATCCTGGTTTGGCAGTCTAGAACAGACCCCCACCAGGATGTCCGCCCCTTGATCCTTATCCACAAAGGTAAGGATCTACCTTTTCATTCCCAAACCCAATCTCAACAACATTGAAACACTCTCTAATATAGAGAGCCGTGCTACTGCCCCTCCTTAGCTGCCTGTCCCTTCTGAACAGCTTGTAGCCATCCATTGCAGTAATCCAGTCATGGTCCCACCACATTTCAGAGATGGCAACAAGGTCCTAGTTTGTCTGCTGCACAATTGCTTTCAGCTCCTCCTGTTTGTTGTGTATGCTGAGTGCATTGGTGTAGATGCACCTGAGTCACGCCATCACCCTCAAACCTGGGAATGCTCCCCCAGGCTCATTTCTGTCAAGTCTTAATTCCCCTCCACCCTCATTCAAACCTAGTTTAAAGCCCTCTCGATGAGCGCTGCCAGTTCCCGGGCTAGAGTCCATTTTCCTCTTTGGGACAGGCAGGACCCATCGACAGCCATCAGGCTAAGTGCCAAGTAAACCTCATCCGTGACTAAAAAAACCAAACCAAAACAAAAACAACACACACACACACACACACGAACAAAATGAAATTCCTGTGAAGGCACCAGCCTCTCAGCCATGTATTAATCAGCCAGGCCTTCCAGATCCACTCAATATTCCTCCCTACCACTGAAGGGATAGAGGAAAATACCACCTGCACACCCACTCCACCCAGTCACTGCCCCAATCCCCTTTTGTCCCTTTTTATAGCCTTCAGGCTTCTCTCAGCAATTTCATCACTGCCAGCCTGAATTATAACTAAGGGGTAATAATTGGAGGGGCGAACAAGGTCAGGAAGTTTCCTGGTAATGTCCTTGACCCAAGCCCCTGTAGGCAGCAGACTTCCCTACAGGTCTGGCTGACATATGGGGCCCTCTGTTCCCTTCTGAAGGGACCTGAAGTGGCCCTACGACCATTAGCCTTCTTTCCTTCCTGTTGGAGGAAGTCTTGAGGCATGGATTCAGCTTCCTAGACAACCTCCTGTGTGGACTTTCCCCACATCCTCACCACCCTGTCCCTCGAGCTCCAGGGCCTCAAACCTATTGCGTAAGGGCACCTGGGGAGGTGAGATGCATAGGGAGAGTGCTCACCTGCAACACTGAGCAGGAACCTGTTTCTATTCCTCTCCATCTTCCAGGTCCCCCCCCTCTGCCCAAAAGCAGCAGGGCACTGGATCCATCACTATTTTCGGTGTGTTTTTTCTGGTGCCTTTCTCTCAGGCATGGCAGGGAGTGACTCTGCTGGTCTAACTCCTGCTCACACTCCCTGATGGTCCTTAATCTCTCCACCTCCTAAAGCTCTGCCACCAGGCTGATCAGATCCTCCACCTCCTTGCACCTCATGCAGGCAGTATCTCTGCAAAACATCCATTTACAGCAACAGGCTCATACCCTCCGTGCAGCCGAAGACCTGAACAGCCGCATCTTTGGGCAAACACTCAGTCTGGGTTACCACAGCCTTTTTGATGAGCACTTTAGCGAGCACTTGCTGCCTGGCAGTGACCGTGTCTGGATTGCTGTCCCGGAAGTAGCCGGTAGGTGAGCCTGTCTCCAGAGTGGTGAGTGATCCTCCACCCTCCTTGCTCACCCTGCCTGTGGGAACTGCTGCGCAAACTGTCATGCCCTGCCCTGACTGCTGTGCCACGCCCTGACTGTTGTGCCATGCCCTGACTGCCGCGCCCTGACTTCTGTGCCACGCCCTGACTGCCCGCCCTGTTCGCCGCGCTCCTGGTTGCTCGAGCTCCCTGGGGCTGCCTTTGTACAGCATGGGGGCTGTTGGCCC
Organism: Stictonetta naevosa; assembly: GCA_011074415.1. Classification (NCBI taxonomy): domain Eukaryota; kingdom Metazoa; phylum Chordata; class Aves; order Anseriformes; family Anatidae; genus Stictonetta; species Stictonetta naevosa. Next base: position 380,759 of record CM021714.1, read on the forward strand.
TGCCCACACCTCATCAGCTGCCCTCATGAGGGCTGCAGCGTCCTGGCAGCTCCCTCAGCTGCCTATCCAAAGAGGAGGTTTTGGAACCTGCTAACTTGCCAAGAGCAGAATGCAACAGCCCTTGCAGAGTCATATGCCAGGACAGCTAACAGCTTCAGAATGTCTCAGTCCAATTTATAAATAAAAAATTATAAACCTAACTTTTCATTCATTCTCAGTATGTAAAGAATGGAAAAAGTGAAACCAGTGTTTTAAAACATTTTCAAGAATAGTTTTAAGGAACCCAAATCTGAAGAAACTATACCCAGGAATGTAATTACCAAACACATGGTAAAATATACATCAGAGGTCTCTGGAAGCACAAGGAAAGCCTGGAAATAATTATTCTCACTCTAGAAGTTCAATTAAGTCTCAGATGATTTGTTTTATTAACAAATACATACTCAAAGGATACTTTGTCTTTCCTCCTCTGGGTCACCAGTTAATCTAGATGCCTGTCTCAGGAAATGTCTAGTGTATGAAAGCATGAGCTCTCTTTTGCCCATGGAGCAAAATCAATAGTGAAATGCAAAGGCCAGATAGCTTCTCACCAACAGACAGTGCTTCAGGCAGGTGCAAAGACTCCTGTTTGGGCTCCTGTGACATCTAGCTACTCCCTAGCATCCTAAGCAATCTGTCACACTGTATGGAAGAGGTAAATTTTTGAACAGCTCAGGCACTGCTCCAAACCACAGATAAACTGTTAACAGTTAAGTCCAGCCTGCAAGAACAGGCAGCTAAAATCAGAACTAGTTCCTGGATTAGCTGTGAGAAAAGAGTTTCTGTGAGCTATCCACTGGGACATGCCATTCATGTCTTTTCTCTGAGAGCTCTGATACCCATTGTCACCCAGAATTGTCTCCTTCTGCTTTTCTCCACACTTTAGTTGCCTCCTGCTCTTTCACAGGAGTCTATTACAGGACCAGAGTTTGTTTCTCTGCTCAGCTCTACACTTAGACTCTTCATGATCATCATTGGCCCTTTTGGTTTTGTCCTCCCTCTGGTTTTGTTTATATGCCCTTCATAAAGCAGTATCTGTACTGAGTAAGAATCTTGTGATGGCAGAGAATCATCTTTCCTTGAGAATTATATCATCTGGTGCCCAAGAATTTCTGGTATCCATTGGTGTCTCTTGAGTGGATGGATTCCTCTATAACATGAAAACACATTGCATAGGTTTATGCCTCATTTGGGTGTTGAAGACTTAAATGAAAAAGAAATGTTATATTAAGATGGCTTTGGTGCTTTGCCAGCTACAATTATCTCAGTTAGATATGCTTGTGATCACACTCAGCTACTAGCATGCCTAATAGTGTAACTGTACAGGCAAAATTTGTGAAAAGAAAACTATTGTCGCCCAGCACTATAGAGTACAAGCAGATTCTTTAGGCATCCTTGGCAGAATGAGGACTAGCCACAGAGCTGTGGTTATAATTAGAGATTTATTATTACATAAATAATAATAATAATAATAAATAGTAATAATCAGCATTGGTACACAGGCTTTTCAGTTACCTGGACAGACCCTCTGCAGATTGGGTCAAATTCTGATCAACCAGCATGTGATGCAATCATCATCCAGACACAGTTTTTACATAAAATGATATTAGTCACTCAATCAGCCCTTGGAAGAAGATGACAGTGTAGGCATGCCTGGCCACAATGGGATCACTTGAAGTACCCCAGCTGGTATACTGCGTTCAGCTCTGGAGTCCCTAGCACAAGAAGAACTCAGAATTATTAGAATGAGTCCAGAGGAGGGCCACAGAGAGGCTGAAGGACCTCTCCTATGAAGACAGGCTGAGAGAGTTGGGGTTGTTCAGCCTGGAGAAGAGAAAGTCCAGGGAGATCATATAGCCACCTTCCAGTACCTAAATGGGGCCTGTAGGAAAGCTGGGGAGGGACTCTTTATCAAGGAGTGATAGAACAAAGAGTAATCACTAAAAAAAGAGGGGAGATTTAGATCAGATATAAGGAAGAAATTATTTCCTATGAGAGTGATGAGGCCCTGGAACATGTTGCCCAGAGAAGTTGTGGATGCCCCATCCCTGGGAGTGTTCAAGGGCAGGTTGGATGGATCTTGTAGCAACCCAGTCTGGTGAGAGGTGTCCCTGCCCATGGCAGAGGGATTGGAACTAGATGATCTTTAAGGTCTCTTCCAACCCAAATCATTCTATGATTCTGTGACCACAGGTTTTGCCATCCAGCTGCAGGTCAAATGTATGTCCAAGTTAGGGCTCGTGGCTGCCTGATTTTATAGGCAGTGCTCCCTGTGCTGTTTTGCTTCCCTGTTACAGGAAAAAATGTCACCATCTTCTGGCATCCCAGCACCTGGTTATTGATAATGCTGATGGGCTTAACTACCCTATGAATTGGTGCTGTCCATACACTCTTAGTGACTCAGCAATTGGGTCTTGATAACATTAAGTACCCTTTATCACCCTGACAATGGGTGTCCCCACACACTGGGGCCACAGAGGGGAGAAAGAGAAGGGGGCAGAGGTATATATTAATAGCCTGCTTACATATTATAGATATTTGCCTTATAGTTGGTTATGGTAATCATACTGCCAGGACTCAGGAGCAGGGGGGTACTGTTCATACCTGTTGAAGGAGAATTAAGCTGCTAGCTGATATGAAAAATACTCAGCTTTGTTTTGCTCATTGTGAACAGAAATTAAACACTCCTGGAGGTATGCCAAAATCCCAAGATGTCAGTGTGATACACCTGTGCCATTTTTACTGTTAAAAAAGGTGTTGAATTTCTTCAGTGATTCACTAACATTCCGTGGCTACTGCTGACCTTGTTATGGAGCATGAACTGTGCTAAAATTAATCAGCATTTTAGGAAGTCATCATAGAGACATAGAATATCTGAGCAGGAAGGGTCCCACAAGAATCAAGGGAGTCCAATTCCTGGGTTTGACCACCCAAAAAAAAAATAAAAATGAAAAAATTTAAATCAGACCATGTTCCTGAGAGTGTTATCCGAATGATTCTTGAACTCTGGCAGGCTCGGTTCCATGACCACTTCCCTGGGGAGCCTGTTCCAGTGCATGACCACCTTCTCGGTGAAGAACCTTTGCCTGATATCCAGCCATAACCTCCCCTGTCACAGCTTCAGGCTGTTCACTTGGGTCCTATTGCTGGTCACCAGAGGGAAGAGATCAGCACCTGCCTCTCCACTCCCCCTTGTGAGGAAGCTGTAGACCACAATGAGGTCTCCTCAGTCTCTGCTTGTTCAGGTTGAACAATCCTAATGATTTCAGCTGCTCCTCATACATCTTCCCCTCTAGACCCTTTACCACCTCTGTTGCCCTCCTTTGGACACTCTCTAACAGCTTCATGTTTTTTCTTTTAGTGCAGTGCCCAAAACTGCACACAGTACTGGAGGTAAAGTTGCACCAGTGCATAGTAGAGCAGGACAATCACTTCCCTCGACCATCTAGCAATGCCATGCTTGATGCACCCCAGGATACAGTTGGCCCTCCTGGCCACCAAGGAACACTGCTGGCTCATGTTCAGCTTAATGTTGACCAAAACCCCTAGATCCCTTTCTGCAGGGCTGATCTCCAGCGTCTCATCCCCCAGGCTGTATGTATAGCCAAGCTTGCCCCTTCCCAGGTGCAGAATCCAACACTTGTTCTTGTTAAACTTCATATTGTTGGTGATTGTACAGCTCTCTAATTTGTCCAGAACTCTCTGCAAGGCCTCACCACCCTCGACAGAGTCAACAGCTCCACCCAATTTGGTATCTTATGCAAACTTGCTCAAAAACCTTCAAGTCCTTCATCCAAATAATTTATGGAAACATTGAAGATTACTGGTCCTAACATGGAGCCCTGGAGAACCCCACTAGTGACAGGTTGCAAGCCTGAGGCAACCCCATTTACAAGAACATTCTGGGCCTGACCCATCAGCCAATTGTTCACCAAATGTCTCTGCTTAGTCTATGTCCCTGTTTGTGAGGAGACCATCCTCATCAGGTATCAGACCAGTGTTTGCTCTGGTCCTCCTTTTCCTGTTAACATAATTTTAAAAGCTTTCTTTATTGTCCCCCACACTGCTGGCCACCTTCAACTCAAATGGAGCTTTTGCAGCGCAGATTCGCTCCCTAAAAAGGGGAGCAACATCCCTGTATTCTTCTCATGTCATCTGACTTTGCTTCCAGAGGCCACACAGTTTCTTTTTCTGCCTAAACTCTTGAAGAAGTTCTTTGGTCAGCCAGGCTCACCTTCTGCCCCTTCTGCTTGACTTCCAGCACTTTGGAATTGTGTTGCTGCACTTTTAGGAGGTGGTGCTTAAAAAACGATCAACACTGTTAGAATCCAATGTCTTTAAAAGCAGTTTCCCAGGGGACCTCACTAACTAGTTCCCTGAGCAGTCTGAAGTCTGCTCTCCCCAAATCCAGGGTTGAAGTTATTTTGGCAGTTTTCCTTCTATCACTAAAGATTTTGAATTTGACTACCTCATGGTCACTATGGCCAAGGTGGCCACTTATCACCTCTTCACCCACCAGACTCTGTCTGTTTACAAGTGTAGTGGGTTTATGTGGCAAGGTTTTTTTTGGTAGCAGGGGGGCATAGGGGTGGCTTCTGTGAGAAGGATCTTGAAGCTGCCCCATGTTTGGTAAGGGCCCCACTGCTGACCAGAGCTGAGCCAATAAGTGATGTTGTTTTGCACCTCTGTGAGAGCATATTTAAGACGGGGAAAAAAATAAAAATAAAAATAAAAATAAAACACTACGCCACACAGCAGCTGGGAGAGTGAGAGGAGTAAGGAACAGCCTTGCAGGCGCCAAGGTCAGTGAAGAAGGAGGGGGAGAGGTGCTCCAGATGCCAGAGCAGAAGTCCCCTGCGGCCTGTGGTAAGGAGCAGATTCCGAGCTGGACCTGTAGCCCGTGGAGAGGAGACCACGCAGGAGCAGGTGACCTGGCAGGAGCTGCTGCCCGTGGGGGACCCAGGTTGGAGCAGTTTGCTCCTGAGGGATGGACCCCGTGGTGTGGACCCATATCTGGAGCAGTTCTTGAAGAGCTGCTGCCTGTGGGCAGCCCACGTGGGATCAGTTCAGCAAGGACTGCATCCCATGGGAGGGACCCCACAGCACAGGGGACAAGAGTGACTGAGAAGGAGTGGCAGAGACAAAGTGCTATAGACTGACCATAACCCCCATTTCCCGTTCCCCTGCGCTGCACAGGGGGAGGAGGTGGAAGAGGGAGGATGAGGGGGAAGATGCTTTTGGTTTCTTTTGTTTCTCATTTCTCTAGGTTGTTAGTAATAAGCAATAAATCTTACTATCTCCCTATGCTGAGTCTGTTTTGCCCGTCACGATAATTACTGCGTGATCTCCTCATCCTTATCTCAACCCTTGAACCCCTTTAATCGTATTTTCTCCCTGTTCCTCTTTGAGGAGGGGGAGTGAGAGAGCTGTTGTGGTGGAGCTCAGCCGCCCACCCGAGTGAAACCCAAGCAACAGGTCTAGGAGGGCACCTTTCATAGTTGGCTCTCTTAGTACCTGTACCAAGGAGTTATCATCAAGGTGCTTCAGGAATCTCCTGGACTTGTTTGTCTCAGCTATGTGATATTATCAGTTGCTATCTGACAGATTGAAATTCCCCATAAGGACAAGGGCAGCTGATCTAGAAGTATCTTTTCAGTTGCTTAAAGAATAATTCATCATTGTGTAGTGGGTTTATGTGGCAAGGTTTTGGTAACAGGGGGAAGAATCCAGACGCTGCCCCATATTAGGTAAGGGCCTCGCCACCGGCCAGAGCTGAGCCAATAAGCAATGTTGTTTGCACCTCTGTGAGAGCATATTTAGGAAAGGGGAGAAAACTGTTAGAAGAGAGAGAAGTGAGAAAGAGTCTGGCAGACACCAAGGTCAGTGAAGAAGGATGGGGAGAGGTGCTCCAGGCGTCAGAGCAGAAGTCCCCCTGCAGCCTGTGGTGAGGACCATGGTGAATCAGGCTGTCCCCCTACAGCCCAGTGGAGCAGGTATCCATTCTGCAGCCCATGGAGGAGACCATAGGTGGACCTGCACTGAGGGAGGTTGCAGCCCTTGGAGGACCCACGCTGGAGCAGATTCTGGGCTAGACATGTAGCCCGTGGAGAGGAGCCCATGCAGGAGCAGGTGACCTGGCAGGAGCTTGACTTCTGACATTTTGGAATTGCCTATTTGTGAGCTCTTTGGAGGTGGTGCTTAAACCGACCAGCACTGCTGTACCCCAATGTCTTCAAAACAGTCCTTAAAAAGAAGGACTTTGAAGTCTTTCTCCAGTAGGCTCTTTTACACACACTTTAAAAGTATCAGATTGTCCAACTCCTTATCTCCAGTGTCTCTTTTGTCCTGGCCTGGCATTTCATAACTGTTTGATCTAGATGGATCATTTTAACCCTTATAATATTTTGCAATTATACAAAGAATTGTGAAAATATTTAAGACCACATTAAGACCGTTAAGAGCGTTATGCATGCAAAGGAAGTGGCTCAGATGTGTGACTGGCAGAGAACCTCACAATCAGAGAAAGATCTGTGTATTATGTAGGGATTAGATAATCTAGGGATAATGTGGGTCCCTTGCTGAACGGGGGGCAGGACGGGGGGGGGAGCTGAGGGGGTGTGCTGGTAACAGGAGACACTGAGGAGGCAGGGATACTGAATGCTTTCTTTGCTTCAGTCTTTGCTTCAAGGACTCCCCCCCGGGACTCCTCAATCCTGGTGAGAGGACAAAGGGTCTAGGAAATGGAGGGCTCCCCTCTGGTTGATGAGAGACTGGTTCGGGAACGTCTGAGTGGGCTCAACGTACACAAATCCATGGGTCCCGATGGGATGCATCCACATGTGCTAAGGGAGTTGGCAGAGGTGATCACCAAACCACTCCCTATCATCTTTGAAAGGTCCTGGAGAACAGGAGAGGTGCCTGAAGACTGGAGGATAGCCAATGTCACTCTGGTCTTCAAGAAGGGCAAGAAGGAGGATCCAGGAAACCACAGGCCAGTCAGTCTCACCTCTGTCCCTGGAAAGGTGTTGGAACAGCTTCTTCTGGATGCCATCTCCAAGCAATTGGAAGAGAAGAATGTTATGAGAAGTAGTCAGCATGGATTCACCAAGGGGAAGTCATGCTCAACCAACCTCATTGCCTTCTATGATGGCATCACCAGCTGGGTGGATGGAGGAGAGCAGTGGATGTCATCTACCTTGACTTTAGCAAGGCTTTCAACACTGTCTCCCATGACATCCTGCTAGCAAAGGTGAGAAAGTGTGGGGTAGAGGAGTGGACAGTAAGGTGGGTTGAGAACTGGTTGACTGGCCAAGCTCAGAGGGTGGTGATCGGTGGTGCAGAGTCCGGCTGGAGACCTGTGACTAGCGGTGCTTCCCAGGGGTCGGTGCTGGGTCTGGTCTTGTTCAACATCTTCATTGACGACCTTGACGAGGGAATACTGTCTGCCCTCAGCAAGTACACCGACGACACAAAGCTGGGAGGAGTGGCTGACATGCCAGAAGGCTGTGCTGCCATTCAGCGAGATCTGGACAGGCTGGAAATCTGGGCAGGAAGAAACCAAATGAGGTTTAATAAGAGCAAGTGTAGTGTCGTGCACCTGGGAAGGAACAACTGGACGTATCAGTACAGGCTGGGGGACGACCTGCTGGAGAGGAGCTCTGAGGAGAAGGACCTGGGGGTTCTGGTGGACAACCGGTTGACCATGAGCCATCAGTGTGCCTTGGTGGCCAAGAAGGCCAATGGGATCCTGGCGTGCATTAAAAGGAGCGTGGCCAGCAGGTCAAGGGAGGTGATCCTCCCCCTCTACTCTGCCCTGGTCAGGCCTCACCTGGAGTACTGTGTCCAGTTGTGGGCTCCCTGGTACTAAAAAGACAGGGATCTCCTGGAAAGAGTCCAGTGGAGGGCCACAAAGATGATACGGGGCCTGGAGCATCTTCCCTATGAAGAAAGGCTGAGAGACCTGGGTCTGTTCAGCCTGGAGAAAAGAAGACTGAGAGGGGATCTCATCAATGTGTATAGATACCCGAGGTGTAGGAGACGGATGGATGTAGCCAACCTCTTTTCAGTGGTTTGTGGGGACAGGACAAGGGGTAATGGCCGCAAGATAGAGCACAGGAAGTTCCGCACCAACATGCGAAAGAACTTCACGGTGAGAGTGACGGAGCACTGGAACAGGCTGCCCAGGGAGATTGTGGAGTCTCCTTCTCTGGAGATATTCAAGGCCCATCTGGACACCTATCTGGGCAGCCTGCTCTAAGGAACCTGCTTTGGCAGTGGGGTTGGACCCGATGATCTTTTGAGGTCCCTTCCAACCCCTACAATTCTGTGATTCTGTATAGGAAAACATGGCAAGGACTTGACACTTTCCTGTGGAGTGCTTCTGAGAGTTAGAGCAAGTTCTATCATCACAGAATAGAGAAAGGTTTGTTCAGAGAATGTAAAATGATGTCAGTCCTTGCACAGAGGTAGGTACTGCTGTGCCAAGAAATCAGCCTCTATGGTTGCTCTTCTGGTGCATTGATCAAAACAGAATCATATTGATTTTTACAGGTTAATTTTCTTTATGATAAAATCAGAAAAAAAAGAGAGAGAGAGAGAGAAAAAAAACATTTGTGTTGCAAGATTAAACTGTTCTTACTCTGAGGAACTTCAAAAAATAGCTAATTAGACAAACAGTGAGTGAAAGACTGTGATTAGTATGCTAGTCTGTTGGCTGCTTCCTGTGACTCAATGCTGAACTGCTCTCTATGGTAAAGTAAGTGAAAGGAGTAATAATGGAAGAGATTAGACCTTCTTCTCAATCTAATCTGAGGTGATTATACTGAGATAAGACCCTCTGTCCTAGTCTGCATGTGAGAACCCACTACTCTTTTTTTTGGGGGGGAGATAGTAAATTACCTCAGATTTTAGTTTGAATGAAACACCAAAATTTCCATGTGCCTGAGAAAAATCATTAATTTAATTGCTAAATTATGAAGCCAAAGTATCAGCAGTGATTATTAAATATAATCAGCAAGAGCCACAGGACCCCTCTTGAAACTGAAAGCTTCATTCTGGCATTGCAGACATGATACACCTTGGAGCCAGTCAGCCTCACTTCAATCCCTGGGAAGGTGATGAAGTAGCTAATCCTGGAAACCATTTCGAGGCACATGAAGGAGAAGAAAATCATCAGGAGTAGTCAGTATGGATTCACCAAGGGGAAGTCATCCCTGAACAACCTGATAAGTTTCTATGATGAAATCACCAGCCTGATGGATGAGAGGGGAGTTGTGTATGTTGTCTTCCTGGCCTTCTCTAAGGCCTTTGACACTGTACTACTGTGGAGTAATTGCCTAAAGTAACTAGGAAAATTAAACTAATATTCAACTAATATTTTAAAGAAAATGTATAGCATTGAAGAAGCTTTCATGGTGGAGTGTAGCTGCACTACCTAAGCGTTTCCTAGGCTTTCAACCTTAGATTCTATTGCACTAGGGGAAGCTGGTGTGCTGACTCTAAGGAACAGTACAGAGCGTAGAGCAGAGTGGAGACAGTGGCTAGGCAAGTGGCAAGATGGGGACTCGATTGTTCTTGTGCACACTGAGACCAATAAGCTGCAAATTTACTACCCTGAGCCAATGACCTATCATGTTTTTGACAAAATGCTGCACTCTAGTGAACTTTTGATAATTATAATAACATTATAATACCAAAACACACCTCCATCCCAAAAGCTACCTACCCCCAAGGTGCGACCACCCCTCACTGAGCACACATTCTGAATTTCTCAGAGCCTCTATCTCTAAACAAAAGTGAGAAAGCTTTTTACCAATCATAACCAAGATATGCTTGACTAGAGTCACTCAAGCTCCACCTAAAAGATAGAAAATAATATAAATTGATTTAAGAGAAAGGGGATGTTAGGGAAGATACCATCACGAAGGATAACTTCTGACTTCTGGGATCAGTCGATGGTCTGAGCCTCTCTTCCCATTGGGACGCCATGGGGTAAGATTTGAACACTTGGTTATACCAGGGATCTCCACAGGAACTTAGAAATCTCTAGAGTCTTTGTGCCTTTTAACACATTAATAGACAGGCTATGTACCTGTATTACACTTAATTGCATTGTTCCTAGCCATGATAGTTCTCATTGAACACGACTAGAGTGAGGGTGTGTTATGTTGTTGGTGAATGTGTGACCATGATAGTTCAGTAGCGTGAATCCGACCGGACCCATAACAGTTAATTGGCTATGCCCCTTACCGTGACAACCACATAAGATCTTAATAGAAAAGCTGTTAAAGTATGGGCTGGATAAGCAGAGAGTAAGGTGGATTGAAAATTTTAATATCTTCATTTGCAGTCTGGGTAGAGTGAACCCTCAGTGAAATTGTGAATGACACAAAACTGGGGTGAGTGTATGACTCACCAGAGGGCCATGCAGACAGGCAGAGAAAGACCTTGAAAGTCTGGAGGGGTGAGCTTGTGGTGTAATGACCACACGGACACCAGGGTTCTTTTAGGTTCAGTAACTGCTACTACTTTATTGATGACATAACTTCAACTCTCTCTTATTGAGGGCATAACTTTATCTCCTACCCTGATGGCATAACTTCATCTCCCTTCTTATACCATTCGCCCCACAGCAGTACTTTTCCACTAGCTATTCATTGGTCAAACAACTTTGCCTGGCAACTGCAAACACCCAGCAACTTCCATGGCTTAACAGCTGGAGAACACGCAAGGCATTTCCTGAAGCACCCTTCTTTCTTCCCTCTAAACTCTTTACACTCCTGATGGCCTCATTGTTAAAAGTCTGATGTTATCACCAATCATGGGGCTTGTCAACCCCCATGGCCACACACACACGTGAGCAGACAAAAACCTCATGAAATTCAACAAGGGGAAATGCAAATTCTGCATCTGCTCAGGAACAACCCCAGGCATCAGGACATGCTGGAGGCCACACAGCAGGAAAGCAGCTTTGCAGAAAAGAACCTGGGAGTCCTGGTGGGCACCAAGCTGAACATGAGCCAGCTATGTGCCCTTGCTGCTAAGAAGTCTAATAGCATTCTTGGTTGCATTAGACAAAGTATCACCAGCAGGTCAAGAAAGGTGATCCTTCTCCTCTACTCAGAATTGGTGAGACCACACTGTGTCCATTTCTGGAACCCAAGGACAGATATGGGCATACAGCAAGAATCCAGCAGAGGGCCACCAAGATGAGTGGAGCACTTATGAGAAGAGGCTGAGAGAACTGGGCCTCTTCAGCCTGGAGAAGAAAAGGCTCAGGAGGGATATTATCAATATCTATAAATACCTGAAAGCAGATGTACATGGGTTACATCAATGTTATCAAAATCAAGTATCAAGAACTATAAACATTGTTGCTGGGATGTCAGACAAGCCTTTCTACACACAAAATCAAGGATAAACCCTTTGCAGGCCAACAAAGAAAGCTTACCCTGCATTGCAGCAGAAAGATGTGCAAACCATTATTTATCTGGAAGAGCCCAGTGCCAGCAAGACAGAACTCCCAAAAATATGGGGAAGAAAAAAAAAAAGGAACCAGTTTTCTTCCCAACCCAAATCTTTTCTTCACACATGAGTTATGGAGAGCAGAACAGCAAATATCCCCAAGCTAGTATCTCTGTACTATTCCCTGGGACAGAATTCCCAGGGAATAATTCTTCAGAGTAAGCAACCCAGAGATAAAAATGTACTTCAAAATATATAGAACAATATCAGAGACAACCAATGACATGTAGGCCATCTAATTGGAAGCAGGGGTAGCCTGGTCTATAGATCTCTTAGAAGCACAGAGACTGGTAAAGCTAAAGGCATCAGATATAACAATTCACCATCAGGGTGAATTTTACCTGAAGAAAGATAAGTAGAGGCTGCTCAGACAAGTGATTCTGGTATGCTTCTGTACCCAACATCCGCAGCAACATGCTAAATAATGTTCACCTTACTTTAGTGAGAGAGTTGCACTAGGTGATTTCCACAGCTGTCTTTCAATCTCAACTTTTCTGAGATTCTACATGGAATAAAAAATGGTCCAAAAAATTGGACAAGCAAAATGAATACCTGAAAGAATCAAAGACCAAGAACTGGTGTGAAAGTTAAAGGTTCAGAAAGTATATTAGTAATAGCAACTTTGATAGCCCATTTCCTCTTCAAAGTAATAAAGGACATAGACTAAAAAATGGCTATGTTATCTGATGTAATTAAAATTACATCATAATAATTGTTGAAAAGGGAAATATTTTACTTGATTTGTGCAAAGTAATGGAGATCAGTCATGACCAGCCAGGTATGCCTCACGCTGACATCTAGGAATTTCTGCTGTTCTGAAAAGAAAATATTTGAGAATTTAATCAAGTTTTTGCTTGAGTTGTTTCTGTGACTCAAAAGAACTCTTGAACAGAAAAGAGTACTTCTTTATTATGTATGTATATTTTATAAGTCAAATAACTACTTACTAACTACTTAGGTATCTTCTCTATCTGCACTTATACCTGAGGGAACAGTGTATCTAAACATGTCTTAGTTTGTCCTGTCTAAATTCAGCATAATTTTGATCATGGGATGGTCTGGATGGTCTACATGATAGTGGACCTCCTGGTGCTTGATGGGATGAGCCTGTTCAAAGGGGGAAAAGAATTTTTGCTTATGACTTAGAAAGGCCCGTTGAAAGAGCTTTAAACTAGACTTGAAGACAGTAAAAGGATAAAATCATGCTTGACAGTGATCAGCTATGGCATGGCATGCCAAGTGTTGAAGAATCATAGAATCATAGAATCATAGGATATCCCGAGTTGGAAGGGACCCATAAGGATCATTGAGTCCAGCTCCTGGCACCACACAGGTCTACCCAAAATTTTAGACCATGTGACTAAGTGCACAGTCCAAATACTTCTTAAACTCCAACAGGCTTGGTGCAGTGACTACTTCCCTGGTGAGCCTGTTCCAGTGTGCAATCACCCTCTCTTCCTCATGTCTAGCCTAAATCTCCCCTGCCTCAGCTTGACATCATTCCCACGAGTCCTATCACTGGTGACCAAGGAGAATAGATCAGCGCCTGCCCCTCCATTCTGTTTTACATGCTTTTTGTACTGTGGTGCCCAGAACTGCACACAGTACTTGAGGTGAGGCCACACCAGCACAGAGTAGAGCGGGACAATCACTTCCCTTGACCGACTAGCAATGCCATGCTTGATGCACCCCAGGATACGGTTGGCCCTCCTGGCTGCCAGGGCACACGGCTGGCTCATATTCAACTTGCTGTCAACCACAAACCCCAGATCCCTCTCTGGGGGGCTGCTCTTCAGCATCTTGTCGCCCAGTCTGTACGTATAGCCAGGGTTTCCCCGTCCCAGGTGCAGGATCCAGCACTTGCTCTTGTTAAACTTCATGTGGCTGGTGATTACCCAGCTCTCCAACCTGTCCAGGTCTCTCTGCAAGGCCTTTCCACCCTCAACAGAGTCCACAACTCCTTCAAGTTTATTGTCATCGGCAAATTTGCTCAAAACACCTTCTAGTCCTATATCCAAATCATTTATAAAAACATTGGAGAGGACTGGCACTAAAATGGAGCCTTGGGGGACCCCACCAGTGACCATCCACCAGCTTGATGTGGCCCCATTTACCACAACCCTTTGAGTCCTGCCCATCAGCCAATTGTATGATGTTTTTGTTTAGCTATATGCTGGATATTTTGTCCAGTAGGATCCTATGGGAGACTGTGTCAAAGAATGGTTTGTTAGTTAGGTCATTCTGTCATCTCCAAGAGGTACAGGGTACACTAGAGAATATTTGAAATGTGCATGGGTGAAGTGGCAGTTGGCAGCCATCTTGGCCACTGTAGCCAAGAAGTAGTTGAGTTTAAACACTTTCCTGGGAAGAGAAAAAATGCCAGCAAAACTTCAGTCCTGGATATGGAGGGAGCAGAATTCCAGCTGCTCAGGGAACTAGTTAGTAAGGTCCCCTGGGAAACTGCTTTTGAAGGTATTGGGTGCCACCAGTGCTGGTCACTTTTTAAGAGCTATATCTTTAGAGCATAGGAGCAGATGATTCCAAAACATCGGAAGTCAAGCAGGCAAGGAAGAAGGCTGCCTTGGCTGAGCAGGGATCTTCTAGAGCTTAGGTGGAAAAGGAAAGTGTATGGACATTGGAAACAAAGTCAGGTAACAAGGGAGGACTACAGAGATGCTGTTTGCCAGCATAGGGAGAATATTCATGTGGCCAAGGCTCAATTAGAGTTGAAGATGGCCAGTAAAAAAAAAGGTCTTTTTAAATTATGTTAACAACAAAAGGAGGACTGGAGATTTGTCTCTTTTTGGTCTATTACTTGATGAAGTTGGTCACCTCACAAATAGAGACGTAGATAAAGCACAAATGTTTGATGCCTTCTTTCCCTCTGTCTGTAACACAGATGATGATGGCCCCTAGGACTCCAGGAGCCCTGAGTTAGAGGACCATGACTGCAGGAATGATAAACTCCCAGCCAGCTATGAACTTGTGTGGTATTTGCTGCTCCAGCTGAATGCACTTATACCTATGGAGCCCCACGATTCATCTGACCACGAGACCTCTCTCCATTATTTTGCAACCATCTTGGGAATCTGGAGAGGTCCCTGTCAACTGGAAGCTGTCAAATGTTGTCCCAGTTTTCAAGAAGAGCAAGAAAGAAGACCAAGGTAATTACAGGCCTGTCAGTCTCAATTCAGTACCTGGTAAAATTATGCAAAAGATAATTCTGGGAGTTACTGAAAAACACATGGAAGATAATGCAGTCATTTGTCATAGCCAACATGAGTTCCCAAGGGGAAAGTTCTGTCTAACAAGCTCAATGTCATTTTATGACAAGATTACCCATCTCTTTGACCAAGGGAAGCCAGCAGACAGGGTCTTTTGGATTTCAGCAAAGCTTTCAGTGTGTGTTTCTCACAGTATCCTTCCATGTCTAGCATACAGCTAGACAAGTACAAAATACAATGGGTGAGCAATTAGCTGACAGGTCGGGCCCAAGAGGTTATGGTAAATGGGGTTACATCAGGCTGGCAGCAAGTCACAAGTGGGGTTCTACAGGGCTCTGTTTTAGGGCCAATTCTCTTTAATGTTTTCATAAACTACCTGGACGCAGGACAAGAATGCGTACTAGGTTTGCAGATGGCACTAAATTAGGAGGAGCTGTTGACTCCCTCAAGGGCAGAGAGGCCTTAAAGAGAAATTGTGACAGTTGAGAGAGCTTGTCAACCTACACCAGTATGAAATTGTACAAGAGCAAGTGCCAGATTCTGCACCTGGGACAGGGCAAT
Organism: Stictonetta naevosa; assembly: GCA_011074415.1. Taxonomy (NCBI): domain Eukaryota; kingdom Metazoa; phylum Chordata; class Aves; order Anseriformes; family Anatidae; genus Stictonetta; species Stictonetta naevosa. Next base: position 396,106 of record CM021714.1, read on the forward strand.
CCTGAATGTTCGTACAGACCAGGGGACGAGAGGCTGGAGAGGAACCCCACAGAAAGCAATCTGGGTGTTTGGCTGACAGCAAATTGAATATGAGTCAACCGTGTGCCCTGGCAGCCAACAGGGCCAGCCGTATCCTGGGATGCATCAAGCACAGTATAACTAGCTGGCTGGGGGAAGTGATTGTCCCACTCCAGGCTAGCGCATCCCCAACTTGAGTACTGTGTACAGTTTTAGGCACTGCACTATAATAAGGATATGAAACTATTACAGAGCATCCAAGGGAGGGCTACACAGATGGTGAAAGGGCTAGAGGGTAAGGTGTATGAGTAGTGGCTGAGGTCACTTGCATTGTTCAGCCGAGAGACAAGGACACTGAAAGGTGACCTCATTGCTGTCTATAGTTTTCTCACGAGGAGGAGCAGAGGGGCACACACTGATCTCTTCTCTCTGGTGACCAGCGATGGGACCAGAGGGAATGGCATGGAGCTGTGACAGGGGAGGTCCAGGCTGGGTATTAGAAAATGGTTCTTCACAGAGCTGGTGTTCAGGCACTGGAAGAAGCTTGCCAAAGAAGTGGTCACAGCACCAAGCCTGACGGTGTTCAATTAACATTTGGGCAATGCTCTCAGGCATGTGGTCTGATTTTTTATTGGTCCTTTGTGGAACCAGGAGTTGGACTCGATAGTATCATAGAATAATAGAATCATTAAGTTTGGAAAAGACCTCCAAGACCATCTGGTCCAATCTTCCTCCTACTACCAACGTGACCCACTAAACCATGTCCCTAAGCACTAGGTCCAACCTTTCCTTGGTGACGCCACCACTTCCCTGGGCAACCTGTTCCAAGGCCTGACTACTCTTTGTGAGAAGAAATGTCTCCTAATTTCCAACCTACACCTCCCCTGGTGCAACTTGAGGCCATTCCCTCTAGTCCTATCATTAGTTACCTGCAAGAAGAAGCCGTCCCCCAGCTCCCCACAACTTCCTCTGATCCTAGTGGGATCACAGGAACTTCAACTCAAAATATTCTATGATTTTATGGTAAGTTAGATTCTACTCGGAAAGGAGATAGAGGTTCCTGAACAGGATATTTTGCCTCGTTGTCCTACCTATTTTGAAGGGCTCCTCACCCTTCTACTCTGCTTTACTTTCCATTGGGCAAAACTGTTTGCCTTCTTGAATCCTATCTATTTTGATAGGTTCCTCTCTCTTCTACTGTGACTGATTTGCTTTCCAACAGGCTTCCTATGTGTCAACACTGGCTGGTTATTTAATGTGTTTAAAATAGATGAGAAATGCTAAGGTTTGTGTCTTACAAGCCAGTCTGACTGTGGTGCTTTCCAAACATGCTTGTCATTCACTTGTAGTCTAAGACTGCCAAAATATCTCTAGTAGAGGTTATTACACTTGCAGTCCAGTTAAGGCCTGCTAGAAGGCTTTACTATAAGAAAACAATGCTGTAGAGAGAGGGGCATAGCAACACTGGGGTAGCAATGGGTCTTACACTCTTCTGTTATAAGCCTCAACATTATAAATAGGGGAAAATGACCTTAATTCTCTTAAATTCAACAATTCTGATAAGAGGATTGTTAGAAGAGTATAAAAAGGCTAAGAGAAGAAAAAAAAAGTTTCTGCAAGAGTTTCTACATATATTTCCAGTCCAATTAAAGGCCATTATGCCTAGAGATTTTTTCAAAGTGCAGGAATAAAGGCACTCCACCAGTTTTTGAAGCAAGATCATAAGCCATAAATCTATGTCTTTGATTGTCATATAAGTTAGCTAGCCCACTGGTAAAGAAAGGTTCCTAACAGTACTGATATGTCTTTCAGCAGAATGACCTAAAATCCATCCTGAAAGCTAGGAAAGTATCAATATATTTTGTTAACAAAGGGTTCAGGACCCCAAGTCTTTGTACAGAGAAGGACTGATCTGAAAGCTGGATATACTCTCATAAAACTTCCTCTAACAGACATTGAAATTAAAAAATCCCATTAACTATGGCTCAAGTAATATTGAAGTTGGAACACTCCTTTTTGAAAAAGAGAGTATCCAGTTACTGATGGGGAACTGTACCTTCCCAAATAGTTAATCCAATAACCTGCACAATAGGTAAGAAGGCAGCCAATGTGGTATGAGGTTGTTCTTTGTTCTACATTCACCAATGAATTTCTGCTATTTGATTAGCCATATAGTCAAAAAGAGGAAAGGTCAAAGAGACCCACAAACCTCAATAGGAATTTATGGAATTTATGGGAAGGCAGTCCTAAGTCTTATGTACATCAAGTTGTTGTATATATTCTAATGCTATGTAATGACTGAAAATACACAATGGAACTGGAAGACCAATATGTGCCCAAGATCAATAAGTTTCAAAAAGTGTTATAGGATAAAAATACACAATGTTCTAAAAATGTGAATGCATCAATTTCAAGGGAAAACTTGAAGCTTTGAGACATGAAGGGGAGGTTGAAATAATAAATAATATTATTGATGAAATCAAAAATCCTCATAGCTACGTCATACAGCTTTTATGGATGAGTAAGTTAACAGCTTATTGTGGCATGGGTAAAAAATGTAGGCAGTAAGTTGGCTGTAGATATACTAGACCTGTTTGCCAACAGTTCAAAGGAAGCCAGCAAAAATTTATAAGCTGGGGAAAAACTAAATAGCAAGAAAATCCGTAAGTTCTTTTCAGAAGATCAAAATATGGCATTTCTTATACCAGGTTTAACTGTAAGAAGTTAATGATATTATCATTTAAGACATTTAAGTGTAGTCAGTTGAGGTGATTTTGAGAGCAGCTCTATAGAGAATGTTTGAACTAAACTTTATGTCTACTTGTATCATTCTCCTCACTAATTATTGTATCTAAGAAGTATGGGATGCTAAGCTTTTGAGCAGACTGCAGAAAATTTAACAAAGTGACAGTATCCCATTTGTAAAACAGACTTCTCAAGCTAGGCAGAAATGACTATTTCTCAATGCTGGCTTTAAGACTATTGATAAATTGTATTGAAAAAATTGTTTTCAGAAATGTCTATATTTATCGCTGACATGGGACAAGTTTAACACAACTCCTGGATAAACAACAGAATTAATTTTCAGAGATCAGTCAGCTGAGTACTGGTTCTTCCTGCTCCTGGTAGTTCATCCACAAAATGAAATCTATTATCATCTCCACTTTAAAATAAATAAATAAATAAATAAATAAATAAATAAATAAATAAATAAATAGAAGATTTGAGGTAGAATATATATTTTCTTGAGGTGATTGGTACACTCCTCTAAAAAAAACAAAAACAAAACAAAAAAAAAAGCACCCACATTTATTCTGTGATGTGCAACTTGCTAATGCTGTTGTCAGCCATACTATCAGTATTAGAAGGGCATGTGCTTGGGAACATCCATGTGGCCTGTAAACTGTCAGTGTATATGGCATGATGTATAAAACATAGTCTCATTCTGCTGTTCCCTGGGTAAAAGGAGAACTCCCAGGAATGTTGGCAGATGATAAGCAGAAATGCCAGAACGCTAATCCTTCAGAGCAAATCTCCTCATTGCTACACTTCGACTAACATGTTGCTGTGAACGGGACCTGGAAATGGTAAGGAAACACTTTCTTTATTACATTTGATAAGTATTAGATCACATTAAATTAATTGCTGAGAATACTTTCTGTGTTCCCTTAGAACATTTGTTAAACATGGACATTCATATGTTGTCTTGCCTTCTAAAAGTATTCACAAAAAATCTGTTTGAATGTTCCTTATAAAGACTTCATGTGTTGAAGAGGAAAGGAGAGGAGTTAAAAAAGATAGAATTTGAACTAATTTCTTGAGATAAATCATTAATCACAATTGTTAATGTGAGTTGTGGACTAACTCTCCAGGACTAAAGGTATTTGGGACTACTAGTTCACCTACATATGTCAATGAAAGGTGCAATGCCTGGAGCTAAATGTAAATCTCCTGAGAATATTATAGATGATGACTAGTTTGTGCTGCAGTTCAGATAAGTCAGAAGCAGATATAACCATCCTCCTTCCTAATCCTGCTCTTCAAGAATTAGTATTTGCAATACCTTGTGCATTTATAATTCAGCCTTACAGAATAAAAGGAGAAGCAAATATTCCATGTCCTGACATAGGGAATTTGGATAATGGACTTGCATACACTTGAAGACTTCTCTTTCCAGTAATAACTCTGTGTTCCTCACATAGACTGAAAGCAACTTAATCACTTGAAAATGTCCTGAAACAGTCACTAGACATAAAAGAGGTGGGTAAATATTCAGCTTGTGATTGAAAACAAGCGGTACTGTACTATTGGGGTTTACAATTCAGTCATGTCCTATTTCCACAGTAAATATTAAGTGACTTTTAGATGAAGATGGTGACATTCAGAATACCTTTTCCTTCACACATTTAAGCAGCTGAGTGACTCCAGTTACAGAATGGCTGAGAGCAGTGAAAAGGCCTAGAACTCCCTGTGTAAGTGCAGAAAGCAGAGGAATAACAGGTGGCCAAAAGTCAGAGAAGGACAAGCAGGTGGATGTAAGGGAAATTAGGGTTAATATTATGATACTAACATTAGGATGCAAATGACTCAGGAAAGGTTGTTAGGTGACATGTTCCTTAGCTGACCCTCCATCTGTCACAAAATTGGAGAGGTGTCATGAGATTATCATAATTCTGATGTGTGACTCTCAAACACTATAAATGGAAAGTACAACTAAACTGTGTTTTGCCTGAACTCTGCATGAGTATTTCCTATCCATCTAAAGTTATAAAGGCCATTTCAGTTAATCACTGCTTTGACAAGCATGCAGGTGTAACCTTTGACTTCTTCATCCATGCTGTCAATTTAGTGATGCTTTGCTGCTCCCTCAGGGATTTCTCCAGCTGGTCTATGTCCTCCTGGAGCAGGGTGACCCCTAGGGGCTTCTGGGCAAATCTGCCACAGAATGAGGGTGTTAATGCTCTGTACAGTGCTCTCTCTGCCCTGAGTATATGTTAACCTTGGACTTCACCTACTAGTACCCCCAGTCTCGGGTCTTTCTGTATGTGGAATCATATATTCCTCGGGTCTTTCTGTATGTGGAATCATATATTCCCACCAGTACACTTGTTTTCCAAAGGGCTACCCGGATGAGTAAAATAAAATGCTTTAACAGACTTCTTCCTTTCTCTTTTTCATGAGAAATACATAATCTTTCTCATCTGGTAATTACTTTCAGGGTTCAGACAGACTTGTGAAGAACTGAACTGATAAATTTGGCTTGTCAGAATTCACTGAGTAGAAGCTTCTTTCTGTAGAACAAGTTATCATAGCTCTGCGAGACTTTGCAATCCATGCAGCTCTACTAGAGTAACTAGCTGAACTTGTATTAAATTTCTCTCAGAGATGTTTCTTTATGGTAATTCTGGACCAAAGTTTTTTTTAAAGGTCAGTGACATTTGCACTACTTGCAGCTAATAGGCAGTCTGACTCCACAGGGTGTTTATACAGACTGATTCTAATATTGAAGGTATGGTATTGAACTACAAACATATGGGAAATGAAATATAATTTCATTTCTATGAATTAATGAGGTATATAACTGAAATAAATAAGAAGCAGTTCCAAATTCACATGATCTAAAAAAATATTTAGGACATGGTGTTTATTTTTTGACCTTTGGCTGGACATATGCATCCTGGTGGCACACTCAGGTCAAACAGTTGCTATTAAACATCAACATCATTGGACATGTACAGCATGTTAACAATTGATATAATATTTTACTTTTAAAAATAGTAAGAAAACTTACGTTTCTATTATAGAGTACTCATCTTCTATTCAAAAAAAGTGTCAGATCAAACACGCAAAGTCTTTGATACTTTTGACATGACAAAAAAAATTTTCTCGTCTTTGGTGTGTAAAATCTCCTTGTAAAATAATACCATGGCTTTGGATATGAATGCTATAAAGTCTGTTCATCTGTTTCCACCAAAATAATTTTTCCAGTCACTGAACAAATGGAAAGCAGACAAAAAACAAATAGTATTGTATATTGTATCAACACCAAATAATAAATGTTTCAGTTTAATAACTGAAAAAATAATTTTGGACTGACCTATATCTTTTCTCCAAATTATACTGATTACACAAAATTTTCTTTATGTCCTCAGAAATGCCAGCATGGCATTTTTTATTCAACACAAAAACCTCATCTGCTAATAGAATCATAGAATATCCTGAGTTGGAAGGGACCCATAAGTCCAACTCCTGTCACCACACAGGTCTACACTAAAATTCAGACCATGTTACTAAGTGCACAGTCCAGATGCTTCTTAAACTAAGACAGGCTTGGTGCCATGACTACTTCCCTGGTGAGCCTGTTTCAGTGCCCGACAACCCTCTCAGTGAAGAACCCCTTCCTGATATCCAGCCTGAATCTCCCCTGTCATAGCTTGACACCATTCCCTTGGGCGCTATCTCTGGTCTCTAAAGAGAATAGATCAGTGCCTGTCCCTCCACTCCTCCTCATGGGGAAGTTGTAGGCTGCAATGAGGTCTCCCCTCAGCCTCGTCTTTCCCAGGCTGAATGGAACAAGTGACCTCAGCCACTCCTCACACATCTTCCTCTCTAGGCCCTTCACCATCTTCGTAGCCCTCCTCTGGACACTCTCCAACAGTTTTACATCCTTTTGGTACTGTGGTGTACTTTGATTTATAGACATTTTCATTCATCCAAGATGCTTACAGTGACCTTATCTATTGCTTAGAAAGAAAAACAAAGATATAATCTTTCTATTGTCTGCCATGTGCTCAAATTATCTTTCATTAGTAAACTAGACGAAACATTGTTATAATAACGTAGTAATTATGGTTATAGTTGCTTTTGTATTCATAACTGTACCCGTTTTACACATTTAAAGGTAGTCTCAACCCTATCAGTTCTTAGGAAAAAAGCAGTAAATCTTCTTGTCACTGTTGCTCATTTCTGTCTCATCCTTCTTTCCCTTTCCTGTCATCCTTACCTGTAGCACTCTTCCAAGCCCATGATCTATGTTTTTCTTACTCTTCTTCCTCTAAAGCTGGCATCAATTTGCTTTTCATTCCCACATGTCCTCATCCCTTTTTTATATCCTTTCCTTTCACATATAACCTTTCACATACAATGGAACAGTTTTCTATCCCATAGCCCAGGTATTTGAGCCACTGTCAATTCTTCCCTTAGCACAGGCCTCATATGCGTATGCCCACTTCCCACAACTTCTCTGCTTACTTTTGCCCCCACTCATTTCTCTGTATATGTTTATATTTCCGTCATGCACCACATAGAGCAGATTCTGTCTCTTTATGCTCACATAGCCTAATTCATTAGGATCTTAACTTCTAACTGAGGATGCTGAATGGACAGTTCTCCTTATGTTATGCCAGACCTTCCTGCCCCTCGAGGTGAAGGTCCCCATCAGAGTCACGCTAGGACAGCCTGTTTCTATCTCAGTAGCTGTACCATAAATGAAATGTCACATTCTGGGCAAGAGACATACAGGCACCTCCTTGGAGAAGGGATCCACACAGCCAAAGTCTTGAAGCACAGCTTAAGACAAGTATCTGTTCTTCTTGGTCTTCCAAAGCTCTCTCCTTCTGCAGTTGTGGCTAGCTCAGCTCTACAGGCCAGAACAGAATTGGAGAAACGAATTCATCCCTGTCAGCAAGAGAAAGAAGATTTAAGAGCACTGCAGCAAGAGGGCACTTCTGCACCTGAAGTCTTGGCTTCACAGACTCACAGACTGGATCTTCTCCTCTGGGACAGGGACAACATCTCTGGGAGGCAGTGTCACCAAGCCCCTGCCTCACCTGGAGTCTGCACATGCCACCACAATGCAATCAGCAGTAACTGCATGCTTGGTCTTAGGGCATGTCTTCATTAACGCTTAGTGTCCCACAGTTTGGTTTCCACCACAAAGTGCAAGTTTAGTGGAAGAATCCCAGTGGAGAGGGCTGGGGCAGGAGTCAGCTCTTCATCCTGCTCACAAGTGCTTTTTGGGGGAGAGGTCACCACCCCATATATACCTTGGGTGATAAGGTCCCCAGTAGGAAAACTTACTCAGGAGTGAGGAAATGCCTCTGCCTCCAGAGACTATCCCAATTCCCTCCTGGTTCCCGGTGATACTGGGTGCAGCCTACAGTGGCACCCATAGTGGGGCTTTGCCACAGCCAACTGTGTTTTCAGTGTAGGCCTCTGGCCTGGAGCTGCTGAGTAATTTTGCCTCACTTGTATCATTTCAGTCTGGGATAATGAGGTGAATTTTACCAGGCTGATAATATTTATTGTGTTGGTACATGGCACACTAGCTTAGTATCATACTTATCATACTTTGAGAACTGGAAGATCATCTAACTTCAATCCATCTTTCTAAAGGTTGAGGACAGCTATGGAAATCATGACCTGTCTAAGCAGGCTGTTAACAATCTGTCTCTCCAAAACACTCTTAACAAAGACTAAGAACCAAGCACACCTCCTGGTAGTGCAGCCTCTGCTCATTGTCACCTGACAGCTGTGCAGAAGGATGTGCTTCATACCTTTTCCACCGAGCACATGCAGAAATCTTACAGATTTTAGGTCTACCTACAGGGTTCAGAACAGGATGGCTAGATGGTAAAGAATCTCTAGAGCAGTGAGAAACTAAAAGCAAACTGAAAACATCTTCACCCTCTTGCACATTATTCAACTTGCTCCCCCTGAGAGGCACACAGGAATGGGGAATGATGGCTGTGGTCAGTCCAGAACAATTCATCATCTGCTGCTCCAGCAAGGTCACTCTCTTCCCATGCTCCAGCATGGGGTCCTTCCCACAGGATGTAGTCCTTCCTGAACTGATCATAGAATCATAGAATGGTTTGGGTTGGAAGGGACCTTAAAGATCATCTAACTCCAAACCACCTGCCATGGGTTGCAGCATGAAGATACATTTCACCGTGGTACCCCATGGACTGCAGAGGGACAGCCTGCTCCACCATCGGCCTCTCCACAGGCTGCAGGGAAACTTCTGTCCCAGTGCCTGGAGCACCTTCTCCCCTCCTTCTTCACTGACCTTGGTGTCTGCAGGGTTGTTTCTCACTCCTCTCTTACCCAGCTGCTGTTGTGCAGCAGATTTTATCCCTTTCTTAAATATGCTCTCCCTCAGCCTGCTTTTGTAGGAAAGGTGCTCCAGCATATTGATCATCCTTTTGGCCATCCTCTGGACTCATTTAAATACTTCCATGTCCTTCTTGTGCTGGGGGCCCCAGAGCTGAACTCAGTACTCCAGGCGGGGTCTCATAAGAGATGAGCAGAGTGGAAGAATCACCTCCCTCGACATTCTGACCAAGATTCTTTTGATGCAGTCCAGGATACAGTTGTCTTTCTGGGCTGCAAAACTTCTTTTTGTACAGCTCAAGATACAGTTGCCTTTATGGCAAAGATGGCAAAGAATGTATCAGAAAACAGAGTCTGTCCTGGTCTCTCTGGTGGGGAATGAAAGCAGAGGATAAAAAAAAAAAAGTGAAAAGTTTTTTAACATGTCATGAGAAAGAAGTGCTAGGTGTTAGCTGGAATTATTAAACTCTTTGTGGCTGAAAACAGATGTAACAAGCTCATTCTCATTATTCTTTCAGATGGTGGTAGCAGAGGAGTCTTGAGTTTCTGCTCTCATCCACACTACTGACAGCAGGACAACCTCACAAGTATGTAGGTGAATTTACATCTTGGAGATGGATAATACTTACGATAATTCTGTCTTAGCCATACAGACATGGAGCTGTTGGCTGAAAGTTTCCAGCAGACTGAGTATTTCTTTGGAAGCAAAGCCCATGATCTGACAGTGGTTTCTGCATACATACTGAGGGTCCCCTGTCAGCCCTCAGCAATTTATAGGAGACCTCAAGAGCTCCACTAGCGTGCTCACCTTTGAAAGTTCTGTAGACGAAAAAGGAGACAAAGTTTTAGGAGTCCAGTGACCTCAGCACTTGACATAGCCATGGTCTGCATGTCATGACTGACCTCCAAGCAGATGATGGTTGGCTGTCACTGCATTACCCTCCTAGACAATCCAGCTCCAAGGCAACTGCAATCAAAGCTACAGCCCAAATTCCCTACGGCATTTAAGGCAAGCCCTAAACAAGGTGCTGGGCATCCAGTGGACTAGCTATGCAAAGCATAGGTGTGTAAACATGAGACCAAACCGAAAGACCCTTTTTTATTCCCAAACCACATGTTCACCCTCTGCCCCATAGGTTTTCTAACTTTGGTGGTCTTGTTCTCACTGGCAGCTTCATTTTCTGCAGCTCAGATAGAATTGGAGTGGAGGATGCCCTCTCCCTTTCCCCCAAACAGGTTTGTGCTCTGCTGTAGTTCTGTAGAGTCTACAAGAAAAGATAAAATATATCTGCTGTTACACCTTGAGTGCTCTCTGTCTTCCTGTATAGCGCTAAGACAATGTGACATGGACAGGGTTTCTGTGTAGTTGGTAGCTACTGCTAAAGTCCTCCTTCATTAGCATGTACAAGGGTCTGGGTTGACTTCACCCCCTCCTCTTTTTGCCATGAGGGAGAATTGTGCCCAAGTGAATCTTTTTGAGAGAAGAGCAGCATCTGCCTTCTTAGAGCACGGTGCAGTTGCCTACTTCTAAAATTGACCCAGGTTCAGAAGCTACGGAGGTTCATACCCTGAGTTAGATAGCCTATTCTCAGCTCTCACACAGTAGCTT
>CM021714.1:407843-508059 GCA_011074415.1 Stictonetta naevosa
TCTTTCTTTCTTTCTTTCTTTCTTTCTTTCTTTCTTTCTTTCTTTCTCTCTTTCTTTCTTTCTTTCCTTCTTTCTTAAAAATGGCTCACAGAGGTGGTAACTATGAGAATATCTCATACACGCTTGAGCATGACAGAACAGTGACAATTCTCAGCAAGGCCGTAGATTAGGAGCCTTTTTCCCTCACAGACTCAGTATTCAATAGCCTCTGTTTTATAATTGACACACCATGGTCGTCATCATATTTGGGTAGCCAAGGTTTTTCCATTGGTGGGAATAATACAGTGAAGAAAGTGATGTTTTTCTTGGAGTTAAGAAACTGCCTGTTCCTGATTAAAGTTGAACACCAAGGATCTGTGCGTGTGAAGGTAATCTAGCCTTATAGTGTATCTGTGTTCAGGAAAACTGCGTCATTCTCAGGGTTGCCTATACAATGTTATGAGGGAACACAGCTTTGACAGTAAACAGATGGATGCTTCCCTTCCAGGTCACACAAAGTTGTCTGCTGCATATTACCTGTTGGCTAGCGCTACTTGGCTCTTTCCTCAGGACAGCAGTGCTGCTGAGTCTCATTTGGCATTTACAGTTATCCTCACTGACTGGCAGGGAATTGCTGTGCCCCTGGCAGTGTTCACAATTACTCAACTTTAGAGTAACTTTGAGTGTGTGACCTTTTTTCTATTGCAATTTGCAAGTCTCTGCTTGGAAAAACAAACAAACAAACAAACAAAAATAAGATTTAAAAAAAAAAAAAGACAAATAAATGGTGACACTCACTGCCTGCACTTGGAGCTGAAGGTCATTTTTTTCCTGCAACAAAGTCACCATTTTCTCCTCCAGCTCCTTCCTCTTTGCCTCAGACTTTGCAAGTTCTTCCTTGGTTTTCTCAAACTCTTGTTTCATGTTGGCCATCTCCTTCTCAGATTCTGCACTCTTCAGCAAGGGCTTGATTTTGAAGAACAGCTTCATCCAGGGCCAGTGCTTGACATTCATGAATGCACGAACATTGTACTGGATGCAGAAGATGGCATCCCTGTAACAAAATCCCCCATGTTACTAACATACCCAGAAGTTGTAATTTAATACCCATTTAATGAAGTACCATGTGAATAGGATACATTTATGATAAATGTCTACCTCCTCTCCACCATTTTCCGATACTCCACTCTCATCAGGAAGCCCCTGCATCTGGCCTGCGTCCTGGTCATAATCTCTGCTAGCTTCTCATCTCTCATCTCCTCCAGAAGACCTATTAGCCCGGCTTTGAAGAACACCTGAAAAATGGAAGCATTGTATAGCACATCAGTCTCAGGTCATGTGTAGCGGTGGTACATAGTCTTTGAGTGCAGGACTTGTTTCTACCTTAGTGTGACCAAATCTGTACTGGGTGTGGTCCACATCGATGGACCCAAGGAGCTTCTCTGAAGCCTTCTTGCTGTCCATGAACTGTCCCTCTGGGATAGCACTTATGTTAAGCACTCTGTATCTGTAGGAGAAAACAGAACATGAAGAAATACCACTACTGCAAAAAAACTCCATAGCCTTCTCAGCAATAGCTGACTCTCCAATTGAGTATTAGGGACAGTCCACCCTTTCAGGACAGTGTAAGTGACATTTCCATACTGTTAACTCACAGTCCAAGGGAATCCTGATTCTTACCCATGAACTGATACTGAAGCATTTTTACATTTCCACTCAGTACTTTATTGTAATATTTAGGCATGTTAGGATACTCTGGCTGTTCTCAGTAACAGCTCTCATCAGATAGTTTTCAGCAACAGCTGACTACATAACTGAAGTAATCTCATTTCCAGCAACACACCCCCAAAAAACATTTTAGAAGCATTCTGTGCATACTAGGTAGAAATATGTATTTTCATTCAAATTTTGAAGTGGATTTGTGAAGGAAACCTTATTGTTAGTTACGTCATCATTTTCCAGTAGTACACTACTGTAATGTAATAGTTAGATATGATTACAGAGTGTATGCACTAAATGGTGTATTAATTATGGCACTTAAAGTAGTTTAGTATATAGAAGGCGTGGAACAGGAAAAGATTGGGCAGTAAGGCAGACCAGTCCAGACCAGACCAAACAACAATACTGCAAGCTGGAAGGGACCCATAAGGATCATTGAGTCCATCTCCTGGCTCAGAACCACCTAAAAATCAAACTCTATGTCTGAGATCATTGTCCATACATTTACTGAATTCCGTCTGGCTTGGTGCTCTGACCAGTTTCATAGGGAGCCAGTTCCAGTGCCTGATGACACAATATGTGAAGAACCTGTTCCTAACACACAGCCTGACCTTCCCCTGTCACAGCTCCATGCAGTTGCTGTCACCAGGGAGAAGAGATCAGCACCTGCTCCTCTGCTCCCCTTGCAAGGAGCTGCAGGCTGCAACGATGTCTGCCCTTTAGTCTCCAATTCTCCAGTCTGAATAAACCCAGGGACCTCAGCTGCTCCTCGTATGTCTTCCCCTCTAAACCCTTCACCACATTTATAGCTCTCCTTTGGACACTTATAGTTTTATATCCTTCTTATATAGTGATGTGTAAAACTGCACACAGTAGTCAAGGTGAGGCTGCCTCGGCACAGGGTAGAGTGGGACAATCACTTCCCTCGACTGGTTAGCAACACTGTCTGAGGCACCCCAGGATATATTTGGCCCTTTTGGTTGCCAGGGCACTCTATTGAACCATATTCAACTTGCCATTGGCCAAAACCACCAGATGCCTTTCAGTGGGACTGCTCTACAGCCTCTTGTCCCCCAGTGTGTACGTATATCTAGGGTTTCCCCTTTCCAGGTGCAGAATCTGGCACTTGAATTTGTTAAATTTCATATGGCTGCTGATTGTCCAGCATTCTAATCTGTCAAGATCTCTCTACAACGTTTCTCTACAACTGAAGGAGTCAACAGCTCCTCCTTTACTCTTACCTCTGTTTGAAGTCAGCATACAGGACTCTGCTGGGGAATCCTTTCCTGCAAATCCTGATCCCTTCCAGCACACCATTACACCGCAGCTGGTGTAGCACCAGTTCATGTTCCATAGCACCTAACAAACACCACCATAAATTACTACCCCATTGTTTGCTACTCAGGAGAAGAGCTTCTTTGGCTCAAGTTTTCACCTTGTTGGATCCACTTACCAGGTGTTTTTGTCTCATTTGGGATTATGCAGCGTACAAAATGGGGGTGAGTGCTACGTAGATTTGTCATCAACTTGTTTAAATTCTCCTGCGAGATTTCAAGATAAAGTTTAAATTAACAAATGAGTAATCTGCATCCCTGAAGTTGCCTGTATTTCAACTATGGAAAGGAGTTAATCATAGATTGTAAAATTTCCACATTCATGCACAAAAGCTTTCATTAGTCTTTGACTATTGGGCATTGCTACTAAAAGGAAATATAATTTTGTTATTTTGTCATTGTAATTTATTTATTACAAAATTGGGATATACCTCATTTGATACCCTAAGACTCATTGCTCTGAACACAATGAACAATCTCCTGTGCCTGCTCTCCTGCATCAATATATTGGTTAGACTTTTATATGCAATAAACTTAAAGTTATCCTCTGCCAAACATTCTGTTTTTCAGAACTGTTCCATTATTCACAAATGTTGCATGGTAGCAGCACTGAAATTATTCAAAAGTCTAAAGCCCCCATTTGGGAAAACATTCTGAATTTTGTGCCATCGCTGGAAGAAGATGCTATGTTACAACTTCATAATTAATCTACAAGTAAAGCTGTATGAAAGAAGATCTGGATGACAAATATTTTGAAAGAGTTATCATTTTGTTATCTTAATGACAGAAAATTGTTCCACATGAAAAAAAAAAAAAAAAAAAAAAGAACAAATTGCTCCATCATTTAAATAGAAACAAATGGATCTATACTAGTAAGTAGATCTTCAGCTGTAGGACTTCAAGAGAGTATAACTTCACTTTTCACATTTTAAATTCTCTTTCTTCAAGTAAAAAAAGACTAAGTGAGGGGACCTGTACTTACACGGAAAAGAGCTGAGACGGTCTGGAAAGAGGAACCCTTCTTCTTGCCACCTTTTTTGCCGCCAGATTCTGAATATGAAAGATAAGGAAAACTATAAGAAAATATTGACGTTGAGTATTACAAATTATAAAACAGGAAAAAAGGCTTTAAACATATTTTTTTTCCTTTTTTATTTCCTTCAGAATTGTCCTAATGCTAAAAAGAATTTCACAGAGCTGACCTGCATCTGCTCCACCATAGTTAGCAAAAAGTAAGGCCAGTGTCTTCACTGATGATTTCTGGTACAACCCAATGACAGTTTCGTTCAGGGGGTCCTTGTTCTTCTCAAGCCAGCCAGTGATGTTGTAGTCCACTGTGCCAGCATAGTGCACCAGGGAGAAGTGGGCCTCAACCTTGCCTTTGGCAGGCTTGGGCTTCTGGAAATTGCTGGACTTGCCCAGATGCTGGTCATAGAGCTTGTTCTTGAAAGAGGTGTCAGTTGCCTTGGGAAACATGCACTCCTCTTCCAGGATGGAGAAGATGCCCATGGGCTGGAAGACATTACAATGGACAGGAGGGAGAAAAAGATTAGAAAGG
Organism: Stictonetta naevosa; assembly: GCA_011074415.1. Lineage (NCBI taxonomy): Eukaryota > Metazoa > Chordata > Aves > Anseriformes > Anatidae > Stictonetta > Stictonetta naevosa. The sequence goes on from CM021714.1 coordinate 412,434, forward strand.
AGACAACACTTGGTTGGAAAGAGTCTGGAATTAGGACAGAAAACTGCCAAACAAATAAAAAGAGAAGGCTGTTTCTACACATTTCATGACAATAAGTCAGAGAAAATTATCTAAGTTCATTGTTTTTCACATTTGGTGTTTCTTTGTTGCTTGTGGAAGTGCTTTTAATCCTTGCAAGCACTGTTACAGATTACAAAAATACAGAGCAGCTTTATAACTGAAATGTAATATTTTAATTCATCATACCTCTTTTCTTTATGTATCCCTAAATAACAACAGAATTCTAGCATTAATACACCTGAACAGGAAGGATACCTTCTCAATCAATTCAATGCAGGCAGCCAGGTCCATTCCAAAGTCAATGAATGTCCATTCAATCCCTTCCTTCTTGTACTCCTCCTGCTCCAGCACAAACATGTGGTGGTTGAAGAACTGCTGTAGTTTCTCATTGGTGAAGTTGATGCACAGCTGCTCAAAGCTGTTGAACTGCCAAATGCAAAAAAAAAAAGATATAACATTTTCAAGGTGCAGCAATCACAACAAGACATTTTCCTGTGCAGTTCTAATTCACCATATGTCTCTTCAGACAAATACGTTCCCCTCCCTGTCTGTTCTCCCAATAATCCTTCAGTGGGACTGTACTTGCATTCTGAAGATAAAAAGAGACTTCTAATATATAATTAACATATTTTTTCTCTGTTATCATTCTTTTATGAATACAATATATATTCTTTAATAATGATAATTATCCCTTGTCTCTTTGGAATCTCTTAATTCTAAGGCATATTTTGGTAAATCATTTTCAGAACAATTTATCCTATCAGAACAAATGTATTAGTAGACTCTACTCCCACCAATCATGAAGACTGTCTCAGTTTGGTAATGAAATATTTTTCTGCTCTTGAGTTGGTGGCTGTAGATGTTTCTGTCCTCTGGTATGGAAGTTTTGTGGTTCTTTCAATAACTACATAAGCATTTCCTAATCTCTTTCAATAATTTCCTCACCTTTGGCCCATGTAACTTTGTCACAGATTTCTTTCCTTTTTTTTTTTTTTAAGCTTAATATTCTTGCATGCTGAGTTAGTAGTTGCTTTCCTATTAAGATCTAATTCTTCAAAAAGGTTGAAAATTTCTTTAACTGTAAGACCTCTTGATCATAGTATTTTTACAAAAGGAAAGAACACAAGTGTATTATGTCTCTGACCGTTTCAAAAAAAACTTTTAGAATTTTGTTAACACACATTTTCCCTACTATAAAGCTGCTGTGAAATTCTTGTTCCTTACATCAAAGATCTCGAAGCCAGCAATGTCCAGGACACCAATGAAGTACTGTCTGGGTTGCTTTGTATCCAGCTGTTGGTTGATGCGAACAACCATCCACAAGAACATCCTCTCATAGACAGCCTTTGCAAGAGCACCAACAGCATTGTGCACCTAAAGCAAAGGGGAAATGTTACTGCACAAAGATTTTTTTAAAAAAAGATTAACTCTCTAAAGAGATATTCTAAGCTATAACCACGTGTCTAGTAACCAATTGTTTTACCTGCTCCACAGTTTGACCCTTGGTCACATATTCATTTCCAACTTTGACTCGGGGGTAGCACAGGGCTTTGAGCAGGTCAGCTGAGTTCAGGCCCATCAGGTAGGCAGCCTTGTCAGCAACTGAAAGACAAGAGATGTGGAAAAAAATCATTCAAGAATGACTGGAATTTTATAAATGGGGAAGTCTCTTAGAAATGACTCCAATGTTTAAAATTCTTGAACTGCAAATCTTTTCATCTAATATCACAGGGAGTATATACCCAATGAAGAAAAGCTGGGAAAGCTAATGGTGTCTTTCGAAAGTAGTTATCAGTAAGAAATGTATCCTCGAATATTTTCACAAAGCTTATAAACTAAAATAACCATAAACTAATAAACTTATAAACTTCAAATAACTGTAACTTTAAAAGTACATGAAGATTACAACTTAGCAGTTTAGTCAAACTTTAAGAAAGCACTTATATTTGAATAGGCCACAGTCTGTGTGCCAATAGAAGCATGTGTGTTCCAGAGCTGATTCTAGAGCCTCTTTATGAACATAGGAAAGCTGAATTTTGAAAAGGCTTGTCAACAATCTCTGCATGCTAAATGGAAAAATGTAAAAATGCATGAACCTAGCCCATGGAAAAGGAAGGAATGTCATTCAATAAAATAGGTCAGAGACCAGAGAATCAGCTTCACAGTTTCATGGACACTAAAATAAGCATTCCTTACTTTTCACTTCATTGACTTGTAGTTTTTCCGCTGACTAAAAGCATATCTTTCCAATTTTTCTTTTTTTAAAAAAAAAAAAAATTATTAGGAGAAGAGTTGGTAGGCACCTTCTGTGCCATCTGGCTCTGCCTGCTCCTCTCGCTGTTTCTGCTTGAACTTCAAGTTCCCATAGTGCATGACAGCCCCTGTCAGCTTGTAGATGGCAGTCTTTTCATCAGCAGTGAAGCCCAGGATGTCAATGGCACTCTGCAGTAGAAACAGTCAAGTTTAATATGTCTTGAGTAAGTCACCCTGCAAGACATACACAGTTGATATCTTTTTTCTCTGTTACTCACGTCTGTAGCCATGAGCTCCTCCTGGTCATCAATACTGGGTACAGTGACCTCACCTTGACTCACGAAGTGGAAATCATATGGGTTGGTGGTAATGAGAAGCATGTCTGAAAGCAGGAAGAGGAAGGACACAGGCTTAGTGCTTTCAGCTAGATAGTAGAGGGAACAGTTGTTCAGGAATCTTCCTCAAAAACATATAATGATTCTTCCTACCAATCAACTCTGGCTTCTTGTTAGAAGTAACCTGATAGAATATGTGGTAGCTTCTTTCTGCCTTGAGCTGGAAAGTGACTCTGGACTTCTCCAGCAGATCTGGCAAAGCAGGACGAAAGAGTTAGGAATGAGACAGCACATGGAGGCAGGAATTTAGGAAGGGATGTGATCATGCCAGGATGTCACTTACAAGTTTCAATGTCAGCAGAAGCCAGTTTGCCTGTGGCCCCAAAGTGGATTCTGATGAATTTGCCCTGTTGAGGGGGAAAACAACCTTTTCAGCCTGGATGGATTCTTTTGACAGATCCTTATGTGGAATACCACTAGGTGCATCACTTGTGTCGTAAGGGGAGGGAGGGATTTTGTCCAAAGCTACCACTCACAAAGCGTGAGGAGTTGTCGTTCCTCACAGTCTTGGCATTTCCAAATGCCTCCAGCAGTGGGTTGGCGCTAATGATTTGATCCTCAAGAGTTCCCTACAGAATAATAATGATTCCTTAGTTATACTTTTCAGAAATGAATAACAGAGAAAAGTATTGTTTCAATCCAATATCTGTTAATTTACCTGCATTTTGCCAGGTTCCTCCTTCTTCTTCTCTCCACTAGCTGCAATTGTTGCAAAGTACTGGATGACACGCTTTGTGTTCACAGTCTTCCCTGCACCAGATTCTCCACTGCCAAATGAAACAGTGAAGTAGAGAGCATGTGATCAGGTAAAAAGGTCCCCTGGTACAGGGAGGCCCCATGGGGAACTGAGCAAGAAGTGTACTTACGTGATCAGGATGGACTGATTCTCACGGTCTGCAAAAAGACAGAGAGTTTTCTCAGTACTCCTGAACTGAAATGAAATCAACATCTATGAGAGAAAGTAACTGGAGCTTCTTTAGGGTGCAGGAACACTAGATAATCAATTCCCAGATAAAAGACCTGGGAATTTAGCACTTAACCTTACCACCTAAATTTAGCACTTTCAGGATTTTTTGAAGTTCTCCCTAATAAAATATGATATCTGATTTGGACTGATAGAGATAGGGGTTTGGGATAAAAAACGCTGGATTTGGGATAAAAAAGCTGGCTTCATTTTAAGAGGATTCTGTTCAAATCATGATTAATGTTTCTGTATATGAGAAAAACCCAAACTATATATATATATGTTAATATATATATTTATATATATTTATATATATATATAATGTTAACATGATTAAAGTGATTGAAAAATGTAAATTAAAATGGATAGAAACTTTCCGGGGATCTCAAAATCCTTCCAAGATCAGACCAAAGGCTCTCCTGAGTTCAAGGATTTCTTAAGCCATGTTTGGTATAATTTTATGTAATGGTTTAAAATGGACATTGCATGAATTCATCTCCTTACTTTAGTCATTAACATAGACCCTTAGGACATATGTTTTCTTTGAAAAAGGATTTCAAGAACTTAAGTATATTTTATGTGATATTTTATTCCCTTTGCCTTTTTTTAAACATCTCAATTGATGGTTTGTTTTGATGCTTTCTGGTTGCTTTACTACAAGGCAGAACAGAAGAGTAAATCCTTATCCTACTTTCTATACAACTCCTGATTTTACAAATTTCTTTCATATGTACCCTCCATTTTCTCTTTGCCGTCTTCAGTGTCCTTATCTACTTACTTGTTATTCTTAAAGAATGTATTTCATTTATTTCATGTCTTTGAATGTTCTTTTGTCCTTCAGTTAACCTTCTCCGGTTCCACTATATCATTTTCTAACATGGAAAAACTAGAACTGTCTACTTTATTCAAGATCTGAATGTTCCACTTTTTCATAGAACATCATGGTACTACTGCTATTTTGGCTCTTTTCCAAATAATTCCTACTGTTCATTTTGTTTCCTTCTGCCCTACTGTGCACTGAGCCAAAGAATTACCCATTGCAAGCCTGAGATCTTATACTTAAGAGGTAAAAGCCATTTCTTAGCCAATCATTCTACCAATCTTCCATTTTCCATTGTATCTTCTATCTCTTACTAGTACAGGCCCTAATACTGCCTTCATCTCTGGCAATCACCGTTATCATTTGGGGTTTTAAGGCAGTAAAAAGCACTGATAGTATACTTATTTGGATTTGGAACTTCAATTTATAGTGATACTTCCTTCCTTCCTGACACAGATAGTATGTTAGTAATGTTTGATTCTATACTTTATGTTAAGATACATCCCTAACAGTCCTGTAGCATTGTTGGTTCTGCTTTCCATCAAACTTTTACTCTGCAATTACAAAACTAAATATCTAGACTTCCCTCCACAACACTCCCATTATGGTCTCTGTGTCATTGATCTCATTTAAAGATGGGTATTGAAGTTCTTACTTCAATATAATTGAAGTAAGGGAGATCAAGTACTCACCATTTAACATGAATTGATAGGCATTGTCAGAGATGGAGAAGATGTGTGGAGGGGCCTCCTGGCGCTTTTTGCCTCGGTAGGCCAACACCACCTCCGGGTTGTACACGGGCAGCCACTTGTAGGGGTTGACGGTGACACAGAAGAGACCTGAGTAGGTCTGCGAGGAAGGGAGACAGCACGTTGGCTTCTGCTCAGCCTGGCACAGTAGGCCTTCCTAGCTCCCAAAGGAAAACAGCTGCTGGTACTTACGTAGATCATCCAGGCTGCATAACGCTCTTTGAGGTTGTACAGCACAGCGGGTTCGTGGAGGTGGGTCATCATGGCCATGTCCTCGATTTTATCATACTTGGGAGGATTCATGGAGAAGATTTGATCTTCCTTCACAGTCAGAGTCTGCCAAGGAAGAAAGACTGATATATGTTAGCTAAGAGCTTAGAATGGGAATTAATTACGTTCTCAAGTGTTGCTTTTCACTCACTTCTCCTGCTTCTGTCTGGACAGTGACCTTCCCTGATTCCCTGCTTTGGATTGTCCCTTTTACAAAGGATTCCTTAGGATGAGCCACAAAGACTGATGACTTGGCATCAAAAGGCTTGTTCTGGGCCTCGATTCTTTCCTTCTCTGACTTTCGGAGGTAGGGAGCTGCCTCCCCAAAGACAGCCATCTCAGCATCCGGAGAGGTCATGGCTGCACTTTATTGAAGGCACGTCAGTAGAGGACTCTGAGGGGAGAAGAAGACAGTTTCCATCAGTTAGGCTATAGTTTTCTGTGCCAGTGATGAATTCTCATACAGTTTCTATCTTTATGGTATTTAAACTAGTAATATTTCAATAACATATTGTTATTTCAATAACAGCTTATGAAAGATAGTTTTGATGTGAACACCTAAGTACCAACATCCCACTTAAGGCTGAGACAGCTTCCAAACAACTTGAGTCCTCTAAGCATTAACAGAATTTTTAATATTGAATATAATTTTTCAATTAGTGCAGGTGGTTTGGTTGCCATTTTAAAATTGGTATACTGAAAAACTAAACCTAAAGCAAATCTGTCTCTTTTCTTGTTAGTGTTGGGTTTGAAAATAGAAAATGGGGAGTGGATATAGCAAAATTACATCAAGCTAATTAACCTAACTTTTAGGCACTGTAAGGGTGTTGCATGTCATGACTTCACAGATTCTTAGTCATAGGTTACTAGCATATTAACAAGTTGGTAACTTTCTTCTTATGTTCCACTGTACTCCAGAGAGAAATTTTAAATGGGAAATATACCATGGAAAATAGATTGAAAATTCCAGCTGACAGAAGCAACCCCTTCTGGAAATGGTTATCAGAAGCAATCCGAATGCAATGAGACATGCAAGATAAAGAGATATTGCTCAGTCTCTGCAGTCCTACAGAACTCTAACACTTACCTTGAAACGTTCAGTGAGGGCAGGGCAAAGTAGTCACAAGGAGATTTTATAGGGTCTGGTATGCAGATGCTCTAGATTCTTCCTCTTTCTTCGGTCAAAGCATTTTTGGCCAACCTTCTTTGGCAAAGCATTGTTTGGCAAACTTACCTAAAGACATAATTGTCATTTGATTTAACCAGATATAATTAGAATTTTTTTATATCTTACCAACTATGTGGCTATATCTACTATAAATAATTTGACAAGAGAATTAAGGAGGGAATCTTGATCAGTTAAGGCACTTGGGGAATTTGGATACAGGACTTATGGATTCTGATGACATATTTCCTGGTGACAATCTGATCCATCCAAGACATTGGTACATGGTGCTGCAACAATTCAAACTATACAATGCATTTATCTTCTCCATGTGATGCTATGAGGTTTATAAAGAAGTACTTGAAAAACAACAGGTAACTATGCCAAAAACTAAAATTCATAAAACTCATTACTACTGAAATGAGGTATTTTTCCTGAAAACAGGAAACCAAAAACTTACCATAGCTCAGATTACTATCTGGACACTATATCAACTCTTGAAATACAGCTTGTGTAGAGCTTTTGAGATGATTTTCAAGGCCTGAACATGGAAACAGATCGATATATAGAGATGTATTTCTCTGAAAAGTGAGGTATCTAAAGACATTCTATATGTCCCTAACAATGAAAAAGGAGTTGAGAATTGTAGCTTCTATTATATAACATGAGAACAGAAGATCAGAAGGTGTCTTCTAATTTTAACAGCTAAAAATCACAGCATCCCTAAATGAACGTAAAAGTAAGAAGAGTATTCTACTGAACAAAGAAAGACAAAATACCTGATTTATAGGGTTCAGCCACAAGAAATATGTAACAGCTTTTACTTGAGCTGTTTTGAATTGTCTCAGGCCTAAACATGTTCTTCTCCTGGTCATTGGCATTTTGGTTATTAAAAGAGGTCAGTGGAAAACACAGGGACAAAGTTAGAAAAGTGATGCATAGAATCTGATGTAATATCTACAACCAGGCACTGCCCTGTGCATGATGAGCATGTTCCAAGGAGACCCTTGCACTGCAGCACCTGTTTTTTTGGTGCCTGGAGCCCAAATCCAGAACTCATCCAGCATAGGGAGGATGATTGTAACACCCTGTCCAGGATGATCTCAGAGCAAGCTGGTGTGCACAGGGGTATATCTGAAGTTTTGTCTCTTTAGGCACTGGACATTGAGGGTGACTGGCAGAGGCACCTGCCTCTGGCAGGACCAAGTGCAAATTTTCTCCCCAGATTGGGGCCAGCAGGGATTGCTGTGAGGGACTTCTATAGTGGAGTCAGTGGGGCACAGGGTTGCCACACGGTGCTCAACAACACAGCGGTTATAGGTCCCAGCCATGGAGGGGACGGGAGGGCCTTGGCAGCTCAGAGCACAGTGTTCAGAACACCATGCACAACAAACAAGGAGGAGCAGAGATGTCTGAGTGCTCTTCCAGGATGGGAGACCTAGGGATTTGTTTCCCTCAGATAGAGGTGGGAGCTCCAGTCTTCTATTTCCAGGGAAGGTGTAGCATCTGCACTGTCAAGGCAGCATCCCTCCACAGCAGCAGGCAAAGTACTGGTAGCTGCTGTTGCTTTCCTGTGAGGCCCTGCTCTCAGCAGTAGGTAGCAAGCCTGTTTTATGCAGTGCTGTCAGGCTGGGACAAAGTGCCCATCCTCAAGATGTGCCTGTGTCTCCAGGATTTATTTGAGAGCAGCTAAGTGTCTTAGGCTAGATGCCTGATTCTGGGGACAGAAAACATTGAATTTCCAGTTGCCCATGACAAATCCAGTCTCGTTAGTAGAGCTCTTCTGTGTTTTTCCTGTTGGGTTGCCCAAGTTGTGGACCCAGCTGGCAGGAGTGAGGCACATAGCCAGGCAGCTGTAGGTGTGAAGTCAGCCAAGGAAAGGCCTGGTTTGAAGAGGAAGCAGCTAGTAAATGCATATGCCTTCAATTGTTGATAGTCACTCAGCAGTGATTTGCACGTTGAATTTGTTGTCCCTACATCCCTATAAGGCAGAAACCCAAAGCATTTTATTGAAGTGCTCCTAGTTGCAAGCAATGGTAATATCTCTTATGTGAGACATACCCTCAAATGGAAAGAGATTAATTGTTCCTTACTTGCCCATCTCCACAATACCTCTCCCATTGTATGGACAACACAGTCAGTCAGCAAAAGGAGTTTTTGGAACAGCTATCAATAGAGCTTTGACGTACAAAAGACAGTGTAAGATAACTAGCACTAGAACCTCTACAGGGCTAAAAGGAAAGACCATGGTCTACTTGGGTAAACAGGATAGCTCACACAGAGAATGTATAGACATGTTTAAAAATCCAGGCTTTCAGGCTAGAAGGCTAAGGCTGTTTGGGTCTTTCTCCTGGAGCTCGGTGTAAGCAGACCGAAAACCTTCAGTATGCTCCTGGAGAGACAGATTGTTACTGTAAGTACTGCAACCTGGACCATTTAATTAATTATTAATTATTAACACATCCTGCCTCAGTTTGCAGAAGAATTTCAGAGAGGCTTGCCTTAAATTAAGGTAGTGTTTCAACATTCCCAAACAGATACGAATTTGTAGGCATGCAGCTTGGTTCCTAAATGTCTTGAAAAGCAGAACTAGGGCTTCTTCTTCATCAGAAAGCTTAATCTTGTTCTGTGTGAAGTATGGCTATGACGATGTCACTAAGTATTTTTTACTAAAATAGAATGAAGAGATCAGGATTGTCCATGTTTTACCTAAATGTGAGGTAGAAGAAGCAAAAGAAGTATAATTATAAATGGATATCTGCATGCCAGAGGAGGACATCTCAGCTGAAATGAGTTTTCTTATGCAATTTCTTGCACTAAAATATCTAGTAAGTATTACTGCGGAAGAAAGGAGGCATGTAGAAGGATCCTTCTCAGTCAGGAAAGTGTCAGCAGGAAGGTCTTGAGCAGTGTTAGAATAACCATTGTACAAATGTGAGTTTCCAGGGACGGTAATTGTTTGCGAGCAGCGATCTCATGGATTACAGTTGCTATTTTGCACACTGTATGAATTTCACATCGTGTGCACCTAAATTTGCAACTAGTAATTTGCAACCAAAAAAATCCATTTGATTAGCAGTTTAAGCTTATGGTGAGATCTAGAATTTGTACTTACACTGAGTTGGATGGCTATAACTTCACCACAAAACCAAGAGGTAACCAGCTACAGAGTGGTATAAAAGCATTTAACATCTGCTTGAATTATTTAGTATGAACACATATGAGCAAATTGTTCAGCCCTTTCATCTGTGTTTTCACAATTTTTAATAGAAATATTATTTTCCTGACAACCCCTATATATATATAAAAAAAATAAAAAATAAAAATTAAAAAAAATAAATATTTAATGTTCATTCTTCTTGCCTTGGGACTACAGGTTGTGAATTCCACTATCCCAGGCAAGCCAGGTCTATAATCATCTCATTAAAAGACAAAGGAACCTGGCATATATGAGAGCAGTGGAAAATATGCATGAGAGCTGGGCTGGTTTAGATGTGTGCATCCAGTTAATGGGTTACTTTTATCAGCATATTTGTAGAGTTATTAGAGTGAAGTGTGTTTATGACCTTCCATAGACCCTGCAAAACCAAAAGTCTTTGGAATTAATTGCATAAAATGCATTTTTTAATTTTTTTTAGAGTGCATAAAATTATGTATTATTGATGAAATATGAAAAAGGTATTGTAAAATGACAACTTTACTTTCAAATGAGCTCTTTTTACCGTTCTCTAGTACTACTGGAATTACTAAGTGCTTCTAAAGTAAGTTGATTAATACAGTGCAGTTACTGTAATACAGTGGAATGGAAGCTTTGCTTTATAACTGAGAGTTTAAAATACCATGACAAAAAGTTGGTATAGAATCACATTTAGTGAAATTCCTGAAAGTCAGCAAAATTAATCATGTGCTTGTATACTTCAGTTTGTTTTTCCAAAAAAAAATAACAACAATACTTCAAAAATATACCTGCCTTTAAGCTGTCCTTAACAGCCACACTTACTGCTTATGCCCAGTTTTTGGTTTGTTGGGTTGTGCTATTAAGGAGATAGATAATTTATTGGGCCCATCTAGAATACAGGTGTTTAAAGGATTGAACAATCAATTTTTCAATGCTTGGCATTAAACCACCCAGTGCAAATAAAATGAATGCCAGTGTTAATTCTCTTAAGTCCTGCTTTAGTGAATGGTAATTAAGAATTTCTGCAATTTACAGAAAAAAAATACATTTTCCAATTCTCATCTACCAAGAATTCCATGCTTTCCCACATATGGTATTAAAAGACATAAATTTTAAGCAAGAAAATAACGATTGATTGCAATGGCAGATGTGACAGAGTGTGTGACATTGATCACAAGATGGACGTGAATTCCCAGTGCAGGTTTAGAAAGAAAAGACCTTTCCATTTGGATTAGATTTGAAGGTGTTGGAAAAGGAAAAGAAATCAGAGGAAAATATGGCTAAAAGAGACTAAGAGGAAAAATCTATAAGGTCGTTGCTTCTATGCCAGTGACAATGTCTGTATGATTAATACTTGTAACCATATACTTTAATGTTTCCTTCTAGAGAGTAATGATAATATTAATGAACGTTTGCAGGCAGCCTATCTTTTCAAGACCCTGTTCCATAGGACAGGAAACTCCTGCAAAAAGAATAGTAGTGTTTAATCATCTAGCCACTCATATCAGTATTTGCAAAATCCTTCTGAGCTGCACAGCATTTGCCTTTCAGTCTTTCAGAAATATTTATGGTTGCCTCATGAAGGGAAGCTATTTGAATGACAGTACTTGGTAAAAGGAACTGCTGAAAGAAGCACAATACCTTAACACAAAAGAAAAAAAAAAAAAAGAAAAAAAAAAAAAAAAAAGGAAATAGATCCTGCCAGACACTAACTTTCTCCCAGTCTCATTCCTGCCTCTGCAGGAGTGGACTTTACTGCAGCTGGATGCAAAGCACAGCACAGGTCAAAAAGTGAAGAGGTGGAATTGGAGCAGTGCCTGGATACAGAATGTCCTCCACAGTAATGTGGGGTGGGCAAGGTACTATAGTGCTGACATTTCCCATAGAGGAAAAGAGACTCAGGCATGCTAAAAATAGAACTGTCTTAAGGAAGAGATTGGGCAGCTGCCTCGCTCTCTGACAGCCCTTAAGATATGACTTCTACTCAATCAAGCTCTAAGGTTAGCAGAGAAAGAGAATACTTAGCAACATATCAGTTAAAGTGAAAATATGCACATAGACACAGCCTACAGCCAGGCAGAATCTCGCAATAAATTTTGCTTTTAGATTTACCTTGTGAAAAGGAAAGTTGACTTTATTATATTCCAGTGGAACAAAACTTCACTGTCTGGTAGTGTGATGCTGTTTTCAATGCTACTATCAACTAGCTTCAATAAGATTATCATCAGTAGAAGAAATCCCATGACCCCTGTTCATGTGTCAGTCTCCTGCACAAAATAAACCCAGGAAAAGAGTGACCACAAGCCCCACATCATTATATAGGACCCTTGTATTCTACTTTACAACTTGAAAGAAGCAATTGAAGAGGAACACTGCTGGTATCTTACATTCAGCTGGGAAGATCTTTGCATCTTCTCCAGGTTAAAACTTACTATAAACAGGTTGCTCTGTGGCAGCCAGTGAATTCCTGACAGTCGAGAATAAATTGTCAGGTTGCATTTCTTATTTCATAACAGTGCAGCAGTGAAATTCTGTGCAAATAATACCTTCTGTATCATCATTTAATTCATTTGGTGGTCTCATTAGCTTCCTCTCTTTCACTAGGTTTCCCAGTACAGGCCCAAGAATTTCTGAGATGCCTTGCGGAGATTTGTTTTATACACTGTTCAATGGGCAGTAGATTAGGAAGTCCTAGTTTACAGATTCATCTCAGTCGTAAAGGGATGTCCAAAAGTTAGAAACTTCTAAATGTAAGTATCATTGTCCCTTGTACTAAAAAAATGTGACTCCTGAGTTCTGTCATGCAACTTTTCCCGAAGACTGGATGTTACAGCACTTATTCCTTGCTGACTGCAGTTTTGAAGATAATTCATTCATGACAATAAAGTATAGCAGATTCCAATATAAACTGGTTGTACTTCAATGATGAACATGGATCAAGCCTTCCAAGCTCTTTATACAGCAGAAAGATGCAGGTAGAATGAGATTTGGGGGGCTGGGGGGTGGTGTAACAAGATGCATTGCAGAGTTAAATTAGGTATAGACAACTAACTACATTCCTACTGCCATCTGATGAAGATAAAAAACATATTAGACTTTGTTACTCCAAGTAACCTACTCATTTCCCTGTCAGCATGAAGCCTGTAATTCTCACAGGACACAGCTAACAGCCCCTGCTATTGAGCCCTGAGAGGCTGTAGAAAGCTCAGAGCTGCTCAGCTTCTACTAGGTAGGAAACCTACTCTTGTGAGTCAATTGTCCTGGGCCTGAAGAACATGCTCAGGTGCTTACTCAGTGAGCAGTGCCCCTCCTGTTCTTGGGGACAGGTCACTTCAGCTACTCCTCACCCAGTAATCAGAGAGCTTGATGTCCTGACCATGAATTGTGAGGGTCTCTGGGCCACAGGAGGGACCAGGAATGCCTGTGTGGATGTGCTGCTCCTGTGACAGAGCATGGCACTGCATGAACTGAGCACTGGTGCAGCTGGGAGAAGAGGCACAGTGCCTGTGTGCCTGTCCCACCCTGAGCATGGGCAAGAGAAGGGCTGACATGCAACGCTGTGAGTGCTGTGTGAAGGAAATCCCATCAGTGACAGGTTGTAGTCAGGGGAGTGAGGGGGAGAGGAATAACGAATGTTTGAAGAAACTGAGATGCAGGAAGGCAGGACAAAGGTTGTGGAGAGACGAAGAAATGAGTGAGAAACCTATAGGGAAGGACAGGCACTGGAGAGAGAGGATGCAATATGAGTGGGTTGTATCCTAGAAGGTGATGCAGCAAAAATTTTGGGAATGGAAAGGGCTTGAGCTAATCCCAGCTGTAGCACCTGTAGAAATCTAAGAGGAAAATTTGTTACAGCACCATTAATTTCAGAATGGAGTGGACTGTTCTTTGATTGCTCAGTAACATTTTTCTCTTTAACATTTCTCTTTCAGAACCAACAAGCAAAAATATCAAGAAGAGCTGTGTCGTTTGGAGATGACAATTGTGATGAAATCCTGTCCCCTTTCATGCTGATTTGTAAGAGTACTGCAGTCACACACTTCACAGAATCACTGAATTACAGAGAATCACAGAATGTTAGGGATTGGAAGGGACCATGAAAGATCTAGTCCAATCCCCCTGCTGGAGCAGGAACACCTAAATCATGTCACACAGGAATGTGTCCAGGTGGGTTTTGAATGTCTCCAGAGAAGGAGACTCCACAACCTCCCTGGGCAGCCTGTTCCAGTGTTCTGTCACCCTCACCGGAAAAGAAGTTTTGTCTCATATATAAGCAGAACCTCATATTTTCCAGCTTGTACTCATTGCCCCTTGTCCTATCATTGAATGTCACCAAGAACAGCCTGGTTCCATCCTCCTGACACTTGCCCTTTACATATTTATAAACATTAATAAGGTAACCCCTCAGCCTCCTCTTCTCCAGGCTAGACACCCAGCTCTCTCAGCCTTTCCTCGTAAGGGAGATGCTCCACTCCCTTAATCATCCTTGTGGCTCTGGACTCTCTCAAGCAGTTCCCTGCCTTTCTTGTACTGAGGGGCCCAGAACTGGACACAATATGCCAGTTATCACCAGGGCAGAGTAGAGGGGGAGGAGAACCTCTCTCGACCTACTAAGCACAGCCCTTCTGATACACCCCAGGATGCCATTGGCCTTCTTGGCCAGAAGGGCACAGTGCTGGCTCATGGTCATCTGGCTGTCCACCAGGACCCCCAGTTCCCTCTCCCCTTCACCGCTTTCCAGCAGGGCAGTCCCAAACTTATACTAGTGTCTGGGGTTGTTCTTGACCAGATGCAGGACTCTACATTTGCCCTCATTATATTCCATTAAGTTTCTCTCTGCCAAATTATCCAACCTGTCAAGGTCCTGCTGGATGGCAGCACAGCCTTCTGGCGTGTCAGCCACTCCTCCCAATTTAGTGTCATCGACAAACTTGCTGACAGCACACTCCATTCCCTCATCCAAGTCATCAATTAATATATTAAACTACACTGGTCCCAGTATCAGCCATTGAGGGACTCCACTAGATACAGGACTCCATCTTGACTCCGTCCCATTAACCACAACCCTCTGGCTTCTTCCATTCAGCCATTTCACAGTCCACCTCACTACCCAATCATCCAGACCATGCTTTCTCAGTTTAGCTGTGAGGATGCTGTGGGAGATGGTGTCAGAGGCTTTACTGAAATTAAGATACACCACGTCCACTGCCTCTCCGTCATCTATCCACCCAGATACATCCTCATAAAAGTCTATCAGGTTGGTCAAGCACGACTTCCCCTTGCTGAAGCCATGTTGACTGCCCCTTATGACCCTTTTATTCTTGATATGACTATAAACAACACCAAGGATAAATTGTTCCATCACCTTACTAGGGATGGAGGTGAGGCTGACCATCTACAGTTACCCAGGACCTCTTTCTTGCCCTTTCTGAAGACTGGAGTGACATTTGCTTTCCTCCAGTACTCAGCAATTCTCCCAATGCCCACAACATACCAAAGATGATGGAGAGTGTCCTAGGAATGACTTCTGCTAGCTCCCTCAGCACCCACGGATGCATCCCTTCAGGATCCATGGACTTATGGATGTCCAGCTTGCTTAATCGGTCCTTAACCCAGCGCTCATCAACCAAGGCAAACTCCTCCTTTATTCCAACTTTGCCTGGGGCCTTAGGGGTACAGGACTCCTCAGGAGAACCTCTGGCATTATAGACTGAGGCAAAGAAGGTATTCAGTTACTCCACCTTCTCTTTATCTCCTGTCACCAGGGCACCTACCTCAATTCATTCATGGGCCTTCATTGCCTCTAGTGTTAGTTTTATCTGCAATGTATCTGAAGAAGCCCTTTCTGTTGTCCCTGACCCCTCTTGCAAGGTTTAATTCTAGGGAGGCTTTAGCTTTCCTAGTTGCCTCCCTACATTCTCTGACAACAGCTTTATATGCCTCCCAAATGCCCAGCCTCTCCTTCCATGATCTGTAGACTCTCCTCTTCCACTTGAGTCTGCCCAGTAATTCCCTGTTTAACCATGCAGGTCTCCTGGCTCTCTTTCCTGACTTCCTACCTGTGTGCAGTGCATTCTGTATGAACAACATAAGGGAATGAAGTGCAATCTCTGCAGTTGCAAATGGTAAGAAGTTGTCTTGGCACCTTACTTGATTATACTGATTCAGAGAAAAGAGATATCATAGAATCATAGAATGGCCTGGGTTTAAAAGGACCTTAAAGATCATCTAGTTTCAACCCCCCTGCTCTGGACAGGGTTGCCAAACACTAGAGCAGGCTGCCCAGAGCTGCATGCAGCCTGGCCTTGAATGCCTCCAGGGATGGAGCATCCACAACCTCCCTGGGCAACCTGTTCCAGTGCCTCACCACCTTTTGAGTGAAAAACTTTCTCCTAATTCCTAACCTAAATCTCCCCTGTCTTAGTTTAAAACCATTCCCCCTTGTCCTATCACTATCAACACATGTAAACATGCATTCCCCCTCCTGTTTATATGTTCCCTTCAAGTACTGGAATGGAAGGCTGCAATGTGGTTTCATCAGAGCCTTCTCCAAGCTAAACAAGCCCAGTTCCCTCAACCTTTCTGCATAGGAGAGGTGCTCCAGGCCTCTGATCATCTCAGTGGCCTTCCTCTGGACCCGTTCCAAGAGCTCCACATCCTTCTTGTGGCTGGGACTCCAGGCCTGCATGTAGTATTCCAGGGGTCTCATAAGAGCAGAGCAGAGGGGGACAATCACCTCCCTCTCCCTGCTGGCCACCCCTTTTTTAATGCAGCTCAGCCAAAACGCAACACCTTGTACTTGGCCTTGTTGAACCTCATTAGGTTTTCATGGGCCCACTTCTCCAGCCTGTCCAGGTCCCTCTGGATGGCATTCCTTCCCTCTATTATATCGACTGCAGAACTCAGCTTGGTGTCATCTGCAAACTTGCTGAGGGCACTCAATTCCATTGTCTATGTCACTGATAAAGATGTTGAAGAGCACCGGTCCCAATACCGACCCCTGAGGGACACCACTTGTGACCAGCCTCCACCCAGACATAGAACCATTGACCACAACCCTTTGGCTACGACCAGCCAACCAGCTATTTATCCACCTAACAGTCCATCCTTCAAATCCATACCTCTCCAATTTAGAGAGAAGAATGTGGTGAATGACCATATCAAAGACTGTGCTCAAGTCCAGGTAGATGATATCCATCACCCTTCCTTTGTCCACTGATGCCGTCCCTCCATCATAGAAGGCCACCAGACTGATTAGGCAAGATCTGCCTCTGGTGAAGCCATGCTGGCTGTCTCGGATGACCTCTTTATCTCGTACGTGCTTTAAGATGTCTTCCAGTAGGATCTGCTCCATGATCTTGCCAGGCACAGAGGTGAGGCTCACTGGTCTGTAGTTCCCCGAGACTTCCTTTCTCCCGTTCTTAAAAATGAGAGTAAGGTTTCCCCTTTTCCAGTCACTGAGGACTTCACCCGACAGCCATGATTTTTCAAATATGATGGAGAGCAGCTCGGCAACCACATCAGCAATCTCTCTCCACACCCTGGGACGTATACCATCTGGCCCCATGGACTTATACACATCCAATTTCATTAGGTGGTCCTGGACTTGTTCCACTGTCACAGTGGGACAGAATCCACTCCTTTCACCCTCTCCTCAAGGTTCAGGGTCCTGACAGACATAGGAAACTTGACCACCCGTGAAGACTGAGGCAAAGCACTTATTGAGTACCTCAGCTTTTTCCATGTCTGAGGAAGCCAGTTCTTCCGTCTCATTTATAAGAGGGGGAACACTCTCCTTGGCCTGTCTCCTCCTGCCTATGTGTCTGTAGAACCCCTTCTTGTTATTCTTCACATCCCCTGCCAACTTCAGCTCCATCTGTGCTTTGGCTTTCCCGATCCGTCTCTACACATCCAGATGACACCCCTATATTCCTCCCAGGCTACACAACCCTGCTTCCACTTCCTGTACATTTCTCTTTTCCCTCAGTTTAAGCTGCAGGTCCTTGCTCAGCCATGCCAGTCTCCTGCCTCCTCTGCTCAGCTGCTTCTGCTGGGGGATGGAGAGCTCTTGTGCTCTCAGAAGGGTGTCCTTAAAGAGCTGTCAGCTCTGTTCCATTCCTATGCCCTTAAGGACAGTTTTCCAGAGGATCCTAGCCAGTAATTCCTTGAGCAGATGGAATTTTGCTCTCCTGAAGTTCAGGGTTCTGACTCTGCTTTTTGCCAGACCCCTATTCCTTAAGATCACAAACTTCACCAGGGCATGGTAGCTACAGCCCAGGCAGCCTCCAGTCTTAACCTCTCTAATGGTCTCTTCTGCATTGGTGAGCGCCAGGTCTAGTAAGACTCAGGTCAGTCTGTCTATTACCTGGACCAGGAATTTATCCTTGACAGACTCCAGGAATCTCCTGGATTGTCTGGAACCCACCATGCTGCTACCCCAGTAGATATCCAGGTGGTTGAGATCCCCCATCAGGACAAGAGCTTGTGAGCACAACAGTTCTTGCAGCTGAAGCAAGAAGGCCTCATCAACAGACTCCCCCAGTGAGGTGGCCTGTAGCAGACCCCAACCACTAGATGTCCTTTACTGAACCAATCCTTGAGTTTCACCCACAAGCTCTCAACATGGTCATGGCTGTTTCTCAGGCATAGCTCTTCACAATCTACCCACTTCCTAACATAGAGGGCAACTCCTCCTCCCCTCCTTCCTCATCTATCCCGTCTGAACAGTCTGTAGCCAGCCATGGGAATCATCCCACCAGGCTTCAGTGATGGCAACTACATCACAGTTTCCTACTAGCACGGTGGCCTCCAGCTTCTCCTGTTTGTTACCCATACTGCGTGCATTGGTGTAAATGCACCTCAGCTGGGCCA
The DNA here is from genome assembly GCA_011074415.1 of Stictonetta naevosa. Taxonomy (NCBI): domain Eukaryota; kingdom Metazoa; phylum Chordata; class Aves; order Anseriformes; family Anatidae; genus Stictonetta; species Stictonetta naevosa. The sequence continues at coordinate 431,159 of CM021714.1, forward strand.
CCTTTTGGGAGGGAGAAGCCCTAATACCCTCTTGACCATACTCAGGTGTTTCCACAGTAACCAACCTCTCACCCACCCTTGTGTCCTTCCTGCAAAATGTTATGTCATCCCCCTCCTTCACCAAGCCATAAAAGACTGCAAGGTCTTGCTAGCACATTCTTCATGCACAAGAACTGGCATGTTACATTCATGCTCCTTTCTAGTAACCCTGGTATCACTCCCACCCCCCTTCATACGTATTTTAAAGCTCTCTCAATGAACCTTGCCAACGCCCATCCTAAAACCCTTTTCTGCCAGTGGAATAAGCTATTCCTGTCTGTTGTCAGCAGGCCTGGTCTCATATAAATCAAGACAAGGTCAAAAAAACCCAAACCCCCAATAGTGACACCACACTCAGAGCCAAGTATTAATCTGCTGGCTCACCATTTCCAGTCCCTCATTATTTCCTATAACTGGAGAGATAGAGGAGAACATGACTTATGCTCCCAAACCCTTGACCAGTCGCCCCTTAGAGAAGTTCTTCCTATTTTATAACTGCCTACCTGAAACAACAAAAGAAGATAATAATCCAAGGGCCATACAAGTGAAGGAAGTGTTAACTTTTTTACATCTTTAACCTGGGACCCTGGGAGGCAGCAGACCTCCCTGTGTAGCAGGTCTCCTCTGCATATCAGGCCTTCTGCTCCCTTCAGCATTGAGTCACCAATGACAATGACCCATCTTTTGTTCTTTACTGAGGAGGTTTTAATGCAGTGGGTAGTCTGATCAGACTTTGTTACCTCCAAGTAGGAAGAACCATCACCCTGACCAGTGTCCAGTTGTCCTTGCAGAGCAGTTAGTTGGCAGCTCACAGATGGGCACAAACTCATTCCTTCCCCACTTTTTCCTGTTAGAGAAGGAGCTGAATCTGGACTTCCTGTGGTGTCACTGGACAGCTCATGCTCCTATCATTCAGATGTGCCTATTGCAGGAAACAGCTAGGTTTCCATAACAGAAGTACACAGTAAGTATAAAGCCCTGTGTCTAAGACCATTAAATTCAATTAAATAGAGTGCTCTAATATGTGCTAATGGTAAATAGTGCTGGAAGGTTTATGACTAACAGTTCTAACAGCAGATCTTTATTGATCTCTTTTTCTTGTTTGGATGTTGCCTCTTTCCAAAATCTACCTGCAGTTCTTCAACAGACGTGGCAATTTAAGTTTACGCCATTTCATTTGCATCTTTTTATCAAAACGGTATAATCAAAACAATAGCTTTTAAACTTCACTGAGGTGCCAGAGTACCTCTGGCAGAACCTGTGTTAACCACAGAGAAGAAAGGATCTGGAAGAAAAACCTGACTTGGACAATGTATACAGATGGTACTCCTAGGTCTTTAACCAGCTGGAAGGAAGTCTTCCTAGCTTACATTTTTGAGACCTGAATGTCTGCCTGCTTCCTGCTATTCTGAGCAGTCCGTTGTTCTCTTGTCTTGTTGCAGGCCCCATATTCAGATCTCTCCTCCCGTCATTCTGGAAGTTATTTCATCATTTTCTTATCCTGTTTAATTGCTGCCAGATAAGGTCCATTCTTCTCTTCAGAACACCTCACCTGATCTGCACTGAAGTGGGAAGGACAGAGTTTTCCCATTTGTTCCTCAGTCACAGCCATTTAACAAAATACCACTCCATAGATTGCAGAGCTGAAGAGAACTAATAAAAAACTTTTGTTAATCTAAGCATATCAGGTTTTTCATAGGCATCCCCACATTTCATCAGTTGTTTTTTCATCACCTGTTGTTTTTTCCTTGTCATATTCTATGATTATTTTTAGAATCCAAAGTGGATGTCCTGCACTGTAGGTAGGACATCTTTTAGGTAGGGATTTGTCACTTAATAGGTCTATTTAACTTCCATTGAAGGAAAAAGGAGGCCTAGAATTCAGAATAAGACATCAAAAACTTAGAATAAATATCAGACAATAGTATTCATTCTTACACAGAGGGATGAGATGATCAGCTTCCATTATGAACAGAAATCCTGGAGTTAAATTTTACAAGTCCCTGTTGCTTTACTTAGTCATGCTTCCTCTGAAGTTGGAGAGCACAGGGTTCTGCTTCTGGCTCTTGACAAAATTCTGGTCATCTGTTCAGAAAATTAAGTGATTAAAATTAAGTAGATTCTCTCTACTGAGATGTTTCCCTGAGAAACTTCACAGCACAGAAAACTTTCTCCAAACTTTCCATACAATTCCTTTGTGCCCCAAACACTTTCAGATCTAAAGCCCCTCTTTGTAATTAAAGCCAAAACTCTCAAGGTTTGGAGGTTTAAAAGTATTCCCTCGGGTCTGGTGATAGACATAGCTTTGTTTCAGTGAACTGAAACCCAGCAAAAAAACTTAATGAGGTACTAGAGCTGGAAATCATGCCTATTTCTTCTGCTTGTTGCCAAAATATGTTGTTTAACACATAGATTTAGGAAATGGACTTAACACCCACAGAGTATATCTTGGGGATGAGAGTGATGGGATACGGCAAGTCTTCTGCTAAAGAAACCGTCAACATGCAACAAAATAGGTTGTCTCATAATGATGAAGTGCTCACAGAATGCAAAGCTAAAACACCCATGTTTCCTGTTAATAATGAAAGATGCTCAGTGTTTTTTTTTACTGTTTGGTGTTAGTTTTTACAGTAATCTTAAAGAAAATTCCTGATGGGATTTGCAGCTTGCAAATGCTGTTCTCAGCTATGCTGTTAATATTTATAGAACATGCCAAGAGGGACCTTTGTGCCTGTGGATCCTTAATGAACAGACTGAGAACGAATGTGTAGCCTCGTACCCCTGAGTAAAATAAGACCTCTCAGGAATGCTGGCATGAGACAAGGAGAAATGCCGGAACACTAATTCTCTGGTGCAAAGCTTCTCATCCAAACACTTCTGCTAAGATGTGGCTGGGCACTGGACCCTGGAGCCTGGAGATGGTAAGGACACTTTCCACATAAAAAGTTCTCTTTATTCTATTGAAAGGTGGGTGTTGTGTCAAATTAAATGGAGTATGATGAAGGCTTTCTCTGTTCATGACTTAGCTTATCTAGGCTGGGTAATTGTTTGTGGTTTATCTCGATAAGACATCCTTCAGGGATTTTAACTACCATTCCAGATGAGCAGTGCTAGAAAGGATGGAGCAGGAAAGAAGCTGGAGAGATTTATAGAGAATACCCAGTGATGGGCCCAACAAATGAAAGGATGACTAATCTGGTCATGTGAAGGGCACCTTGGGCCAGGTATTGGTTTGGCTATGGCAAAGACAAAACACATCCTAGGGTTAAGTGAGCTAACCTTTGTATCTGTTGCTGTTGCGAACCTCTCTGTACCTCAGGTTAGATGGGAATGGGCTGAGATGGCTTTAGTATCTTCTAATCTTGTTCCTTTGTTAAGAGACTAATTTCTGCAATGCTTGATACAGTTGTTATTTGACCTCACAGCAGGGGAAAGGGAAGTGACTTCTATTTGAGAAGTTTCAACTGTAGACTTTAAAACCAGGAATCTCTTTACTTTCCTCTAATAATACCTAAGTAGCTGCCAACAGTGTAGAAGTAAAATAGTCTTACAAAGAAAAGGGAAGATAGAGGGCAAATTTAGCTAGAGACAGGGAGGACATGGAACTTAATTTTGAAGAGGAACAGCTCTTGATTACGCATCAAATTTCTATGGTTACTTAAACTCATCCTATCTCCACAGCAAATGTCAGTGAAAGATATCTGGGCAGTGGGTCCTGGCCGAGAAGGTGACATTCAGAATGCCCTTTCCATCAGATGCCATAGCAGCCAAACAGCTCCAGTTACAGAGCAGGTGATTGGAGTGGACAGGCTCTGATGACAATGGAAGAGGAAGGAAAAGGCAAACAAAGTTGGAGAATGGAATGAAAGGAGAAGAAATGAGGATAGCAATATAAACTAAAATTACCAGACACTCGATTAATTGGTTTGTTTGTCCAATGAAAGTTCACCTGTAAGAGAAGCAGAGAGAGAGGTTACACTATGGAGTTTTGTTTAGATTTTTTACAACTAACATCTTGTTGCTGCAAGTGGATGTTATGATTATATCCAAAAAAATGACCTGCTTTCTTTATAAAAAATGAAAGGCTATTGAACATAAAAACCATTAAACAAGGCATTCATGACAGCAGAAATAGTATGCAGTATCATTATCACGAGATATTTTCTACTGGTTATTCCCATATTCATTAATTACTTTGAAAAAAAAGAGGTTTCTCAAAACTTATTTTCAATTTGGAGACTCATCCATAGCACAATACTTCTCACAGATGAAAGATTGTATTGGTGTTCATGTAAAATTAGCCTAATTGAATACTAACTTAATCAGCTAAAGTTGCAATGAACACTTCACTTGTTGACTGCTTTGCCAGGCAGCACAGGTGTATATCAGCTCCCTTCCAAATCAGTGTCTTCAGATCCATGGCAAGCCCCTCCAGTTGACCAGTATAATTTATGAGCAGGATGATTGTAGGGCCTCAGAGCAGAGCCATCCCATGACCTTGCATTGCTCTCTGGCTCATATATTTGCTAAGACTCCATTTTGTCTCTTGGCACCCCAATTCCAAACCCTCCTTGTGTTCTGGGTTGTATTTCTCCAAGAAGCACTGTGATGACCTCAGGAAACTACTGGCATGAAGTGGTTGTAGTGCCTGCTCTGCTTGAGGTGTAAAAGCACTGTCATGAAATCTTAACAGTAAGACTCAGGTGCTAGTTGATTTCCTTCTCTCCTCAGGCTCCTGACAGGAGCTTACAGTGTAAACTGCTAAATGTGGCTTTACTGACAGTGTCTGAAGGGGAATATTTTCAATCATTTGCTCTGCTATAACCGGAACGCTGCTTTTGCACTCAGGAGATCTCCCGCAGTCCATATATGACACAAGCTCTATCGAAGCCCATCAGCTGCATCTATTTTAAGCTTTTCTCTGTGATCTTTCTTTATGGCCATTACAGACTAATGTTTTTATCAGGACCTTTGCACTAGTACTGATCAGATGACAGACTGCTTAACTTTAAAAATAGTGCAACATTGCAAAGCAACCCTTGACCTCCACACATAGCAGATAATCACAATTCAAGAAAAAGAAATCCTTAGTTTCTTCCTGGTGCTCCACCTTTGCCCTAATAATGTAATAAATTGGATCATTACTTAACCACCACTGTAATTCATGCACAGGAGAATATCACAAATAACAGAATTGTCAAATGGTTTGGGTTTGAAGGGACCTTTAAAGATTACCTAGTCCTACACCCATATGTAGGAAAAGAATAATATATCTAAAGATTGCTTTAGGAACAGAACACCTTGACTGAGATGCTTAGTTCAAATTGAAAATTAGAGCATGTTAAGGAGCCCAAGAATTAAAAAAAAAAAAAAAAAAAAAAAAAAGAAACACAAAATGTCATATAAGAGTAATGTGAGTTTAAGTTACTACCAAATATGATAATTTTCAAGTAAGGCAGATTACATTTTTAAGGTATTTCTTATTTAACGTTAATGCTATTATGATCCTATTTTGTTCCAAATATATTTTTCAAAGTAGAGCTAGTGTTTTTCTCATATAATAAAATAATTATCAATATGTCACATAAATGTCAATCCAACACACTGAAATATGAATTGTTTCCTATTGTAGAAACTTTCCCAGTTTCCAACAATAACACTAAAACACCAATATATATAAAAAAAAATGCTAGGAACATGTTCAAAAATTTCAAATTGTCCCTTTTTTATAGCTGTCATACAATGACAACTTGTGATATATTACAATTTTCACTTCCTTTCCATAATAGTTTGGCAGCCATAAAACATGCATTTCTCTCCCTCATCTTCCAAAGTGCTTTTTTTCCTCTTCATTAGATTTCCTTCTTAATTTGGAAAAAAAATTCTACAGGTTGCCAGAGCTACTTTTAATTCTGAACCCATTTTGTCCTACCAGAGTGCTTAGATGCCCCTCTCACACAAGCTCACAAGCCCTTAACAAAGTCTGCATTGTAATGACCATCTTGGGTAATCAAACAGGTAAACAAGATCATTAATGTATGGTGAAAATGGCAGCTCATGTCATAATACTGTGTGGTTCCAAGATCTCCCAAGATCTATAAGATCTCCCAAGAGCCTTCTCTTCTCCAGGATGAACAACTCCAGCTCTCTCAGACTGTCTTTGTAGGAGAGGTGCTCCAGTCCTCTGATCATCCTAACGGCCCTCCTCTGGACTTGCTCCAATAGCTCCATGTCCTTCTTTTCTTGGGGGCCCCAGAGCTGAATGCAATACTCCAGGTGGAGTCTCGTGAGAGCAGATGGAGGGGGAGAATAACCTCTCTTGACTTGCTGGTCACCCTTCCTTTGATGCAGCCCAGGATTTGGTTGGCTTTCTGGGCTGCAAGCGCACATTGCCAATTTGAGTAGAGTTTTTCATCCACCAACACCCTCAAGTCTTCACCTCAGGGCTGCTCTCAATCCATTCTCCATCCAGCCTCTTTTTGTTCTCGGGTTTGTCCTGATCCAGGTGCAGGAATTTACACTGCCATCTTGAACTTCATGAGGTTTTCACAGGCCCACCTGTCATGGACCCTCTGTATGGTAACATTTCCATCCAGCATGTCAGCCACACCACACAACTTGGTGTCATCAGCAAACTTGCTGAGGGTGTTCTCACTGTCACTTGTGGAGGGTGGCCCGCTGTCTATGTCACCAACAAAGATGTTAAATAATGCCAGTCTCAATACCTGAATACCTGAAGAATGCCACTTGTCACAGGTCTCCACCTGGGCATCAATCTGTTGACTGCAACTCTCTACGTGCAACTATCCAGCCAATTTCTTACCCACTGAGTGGTCCATCCATCAAACCCATGTCTCTCCAATTTAGAAGTAAGGATGTCATGTAGGACAGTGTCAAATGCCTTGAACAAACCCAGGTAGATGATATCAGTTGCTCTTGCCTTATTCACGAATGCTGTAACTCCATTGTAGAAAGCCACCAAATTTGTCAGGCATGATTTGCCTTTAGTGAAGTCACATTGGCTGTCACCAATCACCTCTCTGTTTTCCATGTGCTTTAGCACAGTTTCCAGGAGGATTTGCACCATGATGTTACTGGGCACAAAGGTGAAACTCACTAGCCTGTAGTTCCCCAGGTCTTCATTTATTCCCTTTTTAAAAAACTGAGTTATGTTTCCCCTTTTCCAATCAGTGGGAACTTCACCAGGCTGCCATGACTTCTTGAATATGATGAATAGTGGCTTAGCAACTTCATCTGTCCAGTCCCTCAGGACCCTTGTATGCATACCACCAGGTCTCATGGACTTGTGCACCTTCAGGTTCCTTAGATGGTGTCAGACCTGATCTCCTTTAGTGAGCAGGTCTTCATTCTCCCATTCCCTGTTTTTTGCCTTCTGCAATTTGAGCAGTGCGGTTACTTTATATTAATACTCTATATTAGTCACTTACTGGTGAAGACTAAGGCAAAAAGTCATTCAAACCTCAGTCTTCTCCAAATTCTAGGTAACCAGGTCTCCTGTTTCCTTACAAAGAGGGCCCACATTTTTCTCTAGTATTCCTTTTATTACTGGACAGATTTAATTCTATCAGGGCTTTAGCTTTCCTACGCTGATTCCTGGCTGCTCAGTCAATTTCTCTGTATTCCTCACAGGCTACCTTCCTTGCTTCCAACTTTTGTAGCTTTATTTTTTGTCTGACTTTGTCCAGGAGCTCTTTATTCACCCACGGAAGCACCCTGGTCTTTTTGCCTGAATTCCTCTTTGTTGGGACATATTCCTCCTGTGCTTGAAGGATTTTATCCTTGAATATTAGCCAGCTTTCTTGAACCTCTCTCCATTCCAGGGATTTGTACCCTTTGTCCCATACTATACCAAGCAGACTGCTGAAGAGGCCAAAGCGTACCCTAGAGAAGACCTGTGCTGTGAGCTTGCTGTGCACCCTGAAGTCTTCTCTAAGGATCTTGAATTCCTCCATTTCATGGTCAATACAGCCAAGAATCGTAATTACTGTGAGGTGAAAATAACAGTTCATGTGTTGGTGATGCTATGTGGTTACAAAGTCTGGAACTGTTTTAAAAATCAAGAGAAATGCCAGGATAGAATGGCCAAGTGCTCTTTACTGGCCATTGTGGATTTTATCCTAGAGACTTCAGTCCCTAGAGGCAAATGTCCCTGCGAGGCTCATGCTAGGACAGTCTGTTTCCATCTCAGTGGCTGTATCATAAAGGAAATGTCACATTCTGGGCCAAAGACATAAAAACTCCTCCTGGGAGAAGGAATCCACACAGCCAAAACCACGAAGCGCAGCTCACCTAAATAAGACGGGCACCTCTGCCATGCTCCCACCTCAAACCCCCACCCCTGCCCCTGAAACCCATTGAGCCTAGGTGTCAGGTCCTCCGCACCTGATTCTGCCCCACTGATGTTCTCCTATTGTGCCACTTGCTAGAGGAGAGACAGCCTGTGGTTCCAGTGTCTGTTAGTGACTGACCCTACCTCTCACAGCATCTCTGTCTCCTAGGGAGCTGGTCCTGCTCACAGGTCTCAGAGGGCAAGGGGAATGCCGTACACAACTCTTCTCAACCCCCCCTCACTGGGCTTCCTCTGCAAGATGAAGAAGAGGGAGATGAGAGACAGGACTTCTTTCCCCACTGTGGCCCTGTTCTGCTTTTGTGTGTGAACTGTGAAGGTCCAGGCCGGCTTTAGTTGAGTTCACAGTCACTTACTTCTACAGGGACAATTACTTTGATGATGTGTATTTTGATCCTGGAGTCAGCTTAAAGGTAGACCATGGGAAACACTTCAGGCTGCAAAGGGCTTTCTCTGTTGCTCTTTGTGGCCTAAGAGTCTAAGAGATCCTCACCTGTGGAGGCAAGATCCTCATGGCCATCCTGAGATGAGTGGGGCACTCCAGAGCCCTGAGCCTCTCCTGGCACCTGCCCTCTGAAGGTCCAGCCAGAGCACAGCTGTCAAAAGAGGTGCAACAGTTGCTGCCCTCAGGCTGTGCAATCAGGTGTGTGTGTTGGAGTTGGCAGGTTTATTGGTGCTTTGTGTTGGCCTTTTGACAGTCACACACTTCAGAGCACCTACATGGAGGCTTTCTCAGCAGAGAGCCCAATGCAAACGAGGCCCTGCACAGTGACCAGTGGCTGTTACTGTCAGCTCAGCCTGTATGTCCTTTGTATCAGCATTAATGATCCCAAATTTTCTAGGCCTTCTTTGGCCCATTCCACCTGCCTTTGTCCTGTTCCGGTGAACACAGAATATAGATAGACACTAGATAAGTTGACCTATCTAGTTAGACTTCACCCCATTTGGTTGGGTTTGGCGAAAACACGTGGGTCAGCAAATTACACCAGCTTTAAATGCATGCCATTTTAAGCGAGTTCCACCTGCTGTTTTATAGCAGGGAAGGCACCCAGTGGAAGGTCCACCTCCGAGGGTCCATGCTGCCACCCGCTGGCAATTCGTGCCTTCAGCACAAATTCTGCTCTGAGCACAAATAGATGAGGTCAGGTGTTGCCTGTCTGAGTTCCCTGTGACTGACAGAAGGCTGCTGGAGTCCAGTGCTGAGAGGAAAGCTGATGGGGCCTGTGTCCTCCATGCAACAGGCCAGGTGGCAATGGGACAGGCACAGCCAACCTCCCAGCTGATGTCTCTGAGCCTTGACTTCCTCAAATTGATTTCCTATGGCAACTGTACTGTACCAGGATGCCTGCTTTCCTGAGCTCTCCAAAGAGCTAGTGAAGGCAGGCTGCAGGCAGAGTTGGGCCTCCATAACCAGCATGTTATAGCCACTGACTTGGCCAGAGGTTCTTCTGCAGTCCCCATACTGCAGTGGGATTCCTTGAAGGCTCTCCGTTGTGCAGCCCTGCTACTTTCCCTCAGTGAGTGCTGCAAAAGCACAGTCTGAGCAAGGGGAAGAGGCTTTCTGGAAGCTTCTGAAGCTTGGAGTAAGCCCTGCCTCTGGCTTCATCCTCACCACAGAGGGAGGCAGTTGTAAAATTGTGCACTTCCAGGGCTACATACCATCTTTTCATTTGTTGATGTGCAAGAGAAGGGATGCCCCCACCCACCCCAAGCAGACCACTGAAGTACCTGTGCAGCTGCCATGTTCCCGATGGGACAGCATGTCCCAGGAGAGCAGAGTGAGCACCCAGGCACTGGTTTCACTCACTGTCATTCCGCTGGCTTCAGAGGGGCCACTCTTGATTTATGCTCTTACAAGTGAGAGCACACTCAGGCCTGTTTCTGATTTTTCACGTTTCAGCTGACAAAGGAGCTGTGCCGGAGCAGGCCTTTCTGGGATAAGAATAGCATCTGCCATCTTAGGACACAGCACAGTTGTCCAGCTCCTACACGGCAATGCATTGCAGTGAGATATAGAAGGCAAGCTACCCGCTGAGGAATGTCTTCAAGTGCTATTAGTGGAAGCGTATCACCTACACAAGCAGGCATGGCTCCGCACAGGAGTCTTGCAAGAGGTGGCTATTTTTAGCTTTTGACACTGCCGATGAAGGGAGACAAATGACAAAGTGATCCTCCTGGCACAGGCAACCTCCAGAGTTCTCTGAGCAAGCCCCTTCTGCGAATGACTCTTGTCAAGGCTGCAGGACCTGAGAGTGAAGCAGATGGGGGCCAGGAGGGAGCTGTGAATTTGCTGGGGACACGAGGCTGTGCCTCGGTCCCACCAGCACTGCCCAGCTGCACTTATGGCAAAGCTCTCCCTGAGGGCGTGCACCTGTCCCTGAGCTTAGGACATTCTGCTGCCTGCTTTATTTTCAACCACATCCCTGAGCACTAGGGAGAGAACAGGGGGAATCGAACTTTGTGTAGGCGAAGGTTACGGTAGCTCAGAAGAGAACAAACACAGTTATACTCATGATCTGAGAGTTGCTTCATCTCCAGTGAATCGCCCGCCCTTTCATATCAGTACCTCTTGTAACATTTTCTTTTGTACAACTCATCAAAGAAACTATTTCCAGATGCCACACTTACCAGTGTGTCCAGGAGTCATCAGCCGGCTCACTCTTCTTCATGGCTGCTGCCTTCTCTCTTCCCTATGGCTGGCTTTTGCTGGCTACCTTGCTTTGTTCTGATGTCATGACACATCCTTGAGCTCCCATGGTGGAGCCAATGCAAAGCAAAGGAGAGTGTAGGGTCTGAAAAGAAGGATTTCAAGGAGTCTCAGAATTTTGTGCTTGTACAGAGTAGCCCTGCCGTTACAGCTAACAGAGATGCTCATGCGATGTTGTGTGTCATCTAGACTCTACCCATCCCTACCTGAAGCTTTGGAGAAGTCTGCAGCTGTGTGTGGACAGGGATTCTAGAGCCACCCAAGAGGAGCACTGAGCACTGAGCACTGGGTTTGGACAGTCCAGGCTCACCACAGAGACCCCATCCATGATGGCAGAGCCAGGCACTCTATCAGGCAAAGAGCAAGACTGCAGAGGATGAGGAGGCATGAAAAAGATTGGAGTCTGCTAGCAAGCCATGGGGAAAAATTATGCAGTGTCCTGAGAAGGGGAAACTAGTCTGGCATCTCGGCAAAGTGTTGGGTAGCTTTCTTAAGGTCCTTGTGATTGAAAACCCAAAGAACCATCTCCCCTTGCTCTCTCAGACAGTAGTGACAGCAGTGGCAGAGGTTCTGGTCTCCAGTCCTCCCTAGTGACACTGGAAGTAAGCTGGACTTCCTTGCAAGAGCTGGTGTGTTGGTGAGGCTGCACCTGGGAACCAGGTAGGGTGGATATTCATCCATGCATTGGATAATGCTGTCACAGACGTACAGCCACTGAGCTGTTGGTTGAAACTTCCCAGTGGTGTGAGTGCCTGCTTGGAGGCAGATCCCCCTCTATGGACTTCTAAAGCTTGGACCAAGAGACCAGTCTCAGTCCTTATCACTTTCCATCACCTTTAAGGATCTTCAGTGGCAAGCTCTCCATTGTAAATATTGTAAGCCAATCAGGGTTGAAAGCATTCAGGGGCTACCTGCTTGGGCACAATCGTTTTCTGCACAGCTTCCAACCCTTCAGCCCACAGCACCAGCCTCACTCCCATTCTTTCTCCCCTTCTAGGCTTAGTGATCCATGGAGGATCCACCTCTGCTTTTGAGCAGCAGCCCTTGTACAGTAGACAGAGGTGGAAACACGTGGACCCTCGCAAGCCATCAACACATACACTGTCCTCTGCTCCTGCATTGGCTTCTTGCTTCCCGTTAGTGCCAGCTGCACCTCACTCCTCTGCTGCTGCTAAGGTCTTTCTCACCCACTCTGCATCAGTCCACACCAAGGGCTCCTGTGGTCAGGAGTCAGTCAAGGTAATGGGCTGCAAACACTTCAGACAGGGGCAGTGTGGCAACAGCGAGTGCAATTGTGCAAATTTCTACTCCTTAAAGGATCACCAAATTAACTTAGAAGACCTCAGTTACCACTAACCTGTCTTTGATTCACAGTACGCACAGCCCTGCAGAGCTTTCTGACAGAATCCTCTAGGGTTGTGTGGTCTTCCTGAAAACAAGGGACAGAATTTGCTTGGAAGCACAGAGCTGTCAGTAATGTGAAAGCATTGGTTTAGGCAGACATCTCTGTGCATGTCTTTAACGTACCATCACACTCTCCATGTGCATGCCTTTTCACCCAAGGCCTAACGTTTCAGAATGCTCCAGCTGAGATGGCTGATAGAGCACATGAGACTGTACGTGCGGCTGTACATGCCCAGCGTTCCTCTTCTGTTCAGATCAGGGTCTGAATGGAAGAAAAATTATTTGCCAACTTTCCCCTTCCCTTCTGACTCCCATCGACCAAAATATTGCCAGCTTAACATGTATTTAGGCTGAAGGGGAGCTTCAGGTATCTGAGGAAGTAATGGAGGAATACAGCCATAAGCTTTCTTCTTTTCCCTTGCCTGTGGACTTGCCACGCATGGCCTGACCTTTGAGGTGACATGCTGAGGAGGTGCATTCTTGCCACACAGTGTAAGGGAAATCGGCCCTGAGGAGGCCTCCTTCCCCAGGCTGGCCTCCTTCCCCAGGTTGGCCCCAGGCAGGGCTCAGCATTTTGCCACACTGCAGAGAAACTATGAGCAGGTGGTGACAGCAGCTGAGCAAATCTAGAGTAAGAGAAATTGCACAGTTTAGAGGCACCATGGAAGAGTCATGACTGTGATAATTTCAGTGTCTGCTGAAAATTGTCTCTGCTGAGGAAATGTCTGACCCATCATAGTGCGATGCACTGTGATGTCTGATAGATTACTCAGAGTCTGGTGGTTAGGATTTGTGATTGCCAAGATCAGAAACAAAAGCAGGCAAAGCAAAGAGGAAAGGGATCACTCCCTCTTGCAACTCACGTGGGATGTAAGCTGTGCGGAAAGGACAGTAGGAGAAGTATCAAGAATATGCGAGGGCAAGAGCAGTGCTAGAAGCTTGAAAGCATCTGTAGCTGATTCACCAAGATCCTAAGCTTATTCAGGAATAAAAAACAAAGAAGCCACTGTCCGTAGTGTGTGTGCAAATTAATCTACGGTCTTTATTCTCTAGACATTGACATGGTTGCAAATACATTGCAGAAGAAAGCAACAGAGGGTTCACATTTTGTGCATCCCTCAGGCCATTTTGTTTCCTCATGACATCTTCATTCTTCATTCTTCTATCCTCCTATGAAACTCCCGGCTCTTTGCTCGTAGTTTGTTGACCTGTGACTCCGCAATGTCAGCCCGCTCCTCAGCTTCCTCCAGCTCATGCTGGATCTTGCGGAATTTGGAGAGGTTGACATTGGACAGCTCCTCCTGTGTGGGGAGAGGGAGCTGGTGGTGAGGAGCACAGGCTACAAGTTGCACTGATTTGGCTGTTCATTTCCTTCCACATAATTACCAAACTTGTCTGAATTGCAAAGTGTTCCAGGTATCTTTCATAAAAACGCTTACTTATAATTAAGCTACTTGATTTTTTTTTTGTGAATTTTTTAATACGTTGTACATGTAATGTTATTAGTAAGAATTCCTTCTTAGAAATAACATCTGTTCTATGCCCCCAGAAATGCTGCATACATTTGCCCTTTTATTTCCCTCCTTTGATCTCATTCCTTTAGTACTTAAACACTAGACAAAGATATGAACATGCCAGAGAAGCTTTGGAGTCCTTCATTATTGCCCTGTAGACTTCCCAGGTTTCCCATATGCTTTTCCTCAATTAATCCTCTTACCACCACTCAGAGTAATACTTACAGCCTCCTCAGATTGTCTCTTGTAGGATTTCACCTTCATCTGCAGCTTGTCCACGAGATCCTGGAGCCTGAGAATGTTCTTCCGGTCTTCCTCAGACTAGAGTGGTTGGTAAGCAGGAAAGAGAGAGAGTTGGTTTCCCCACACCACCAGAGAACATATCCTCTTGGAGTTAATGGAAAAATGCTTTGGCTTTCTGTGAGAAGGGTGAGTCAGCACAAAGATGCCTCCTGCCTTACCTGGTAGGTCAGCTCCTTCACCCTCCTCTCGTACTTGCGCACACCCTTCACAGCTTCAGCACTGCGCTTCTGCTCAGCATCTACCTCCCCTTCCAGCTCCCGCACCTGCAAGGAGAAGCCCATGTTTGGAGCTTTCCAAGTGGCTCCCTTCATGACATGCTCGCTTGTGCACAAATACCATCCCTACGCACCCTGGCCTCCAGCTTCTGGATTTGCTTCTTGCCTCCCTTCAGTGCCAGCTGCTCAGCCTCATCCAGACGGTGCTGCAGGTCTTTCACCGTCTGGTCCAGGTTCTTCTTCATCCTTTCTAGATGGGCACTGGTGTCCTGTTCCTTCTTCAGCTCTTCTGCCATCATGGCCGCCTGGAGAGGCAAAGCAGCAAAGCCAGGTTGGGGCCAAAGATACTTTGGGGAGAATGCATCCATCACCCTCAGTGACAGAGTTCCCCAGCTCACATCTGTGATGGCCTTCTTGGCCTTCTCTTCAGCATTGCGGGCTTCCTGGATGGTATCTTCCATTTCACTCTGAATTTGGGCAATGTCTGTTTCCAGCTTCTTCTTGGTGTTGATCAAGCTGGTGTTCTGTGCAAACAGAGATCGTAAGACTTGTATTCTGAGGCCTGAAATAGCAAAGCTATAGCCTGAGCCAACTCTTTCCTCTTCAACCTTTAAATTCAGTGTTTGGAATTCTTTATTAAAGAATTGTTTACCAAATGTCAGTGGCGGGCTTAGGTGATGGGCTGTGACCCTGTTTCCATTGTGGACAGGAGTACAGAGGCCATTCTAGACCATTGTCCCGCGTCACCCTCTACTACTATAACCGTCATCTGTGTTAAGTGTCTACACAACTGGTTTGGGCACCAAGCCCTTACCTGGGTATGGAGGAGCTGCACACGCTCGCTTGCATCCAGAAGCTCCTGCTCAGCCACTTTCCTTGACCGCTCCGTCTGCTCCAGGGCTGCCCTCAGCTCCTCAATCTCAGCCTGCAAGAGGTTTGCTCTGCGCTCCACCATGGCCACCTGCTCCTTCAGGTCTTCCTGCGTCCTGAGTGCATCATCCAAATGTATCTGGGTATCCTGTAAAAGAGGCAAGAGAAATGACAAGGCAGCACAGCACACTAGGGTGCCAAAAATGTTAGAGAAGCCTTTCTTGTATGTGTAGCTTTGCTGAACAGACCTTGAGCACTGCCTGTGTGTTTCTCAGGTTCTTTTGTGCCTCTGCAGCCACACGGTTGGCATGGCTCAGCTGGATCTCCATTTCATTCAGGTCTCCCTCCATCTTCTTCTTCAGCCGCAGGGCTTCGTTCCTGCTCCTGATCTCAGCATCCAGGGTGCTCTGCAAGGACTCCACAATTCTGAGGTGATTTCTCTTCAGCTGGTCGATTTCCTCATCTTTCTCTGCTATCTTCCTGTCAATCTCAGACTTGACCTGGTTGAGCTCCAGTTGGAGACGTAGGATTTTCCCCTCTTCATGTTCTAGGGAGGCCTGGACAAATAGTCACAAACACGTATAACATGGGTAGAGCTACTTCTTGTTTTCTTGATAATTACAGAATTTTTCAGAGAACCTGGCGTGGATGTGCTCCACTGCTAGAACAGAAGGGGAACTGTGCATTTCTTAGCCATATTTCCCCACTGCTAATGTTTCTAGTGTGGACAGCAGTGATTATGGGCACATACCTCAGCTTCCTCCAAGGCAGCCTGGATTTCAGATTTCTCCTGCTCAATCTGCTTCTTGACTTTCTCCAGCTCGTGGATCGCCTTTCCTCCCTCTGCAATCTGCTCCGTGAGGTCAGAAATCTCCTCTGTAGGGAAGGGTGAAACAAGGCATGGTCAGACATAGGGCATACAGGGAAGGGCCCTGACACACCAGGGTGACAGGTCTCTTCTCATCACTGCAGGCACACACCCGTGTAGAGTGGTGGGTAGACAAGCTTGGGGGAAAGCCTGGACAGCAGCAGAGGACCAGCAACTTACGCTGCAAGTTCTTGTTCTCACGCTTCAGTGTTTCCAGGTGGTCCAGGGACTCCTCATAGGCATTCTTCATCTTAAACAGCTCCGTGCTGAGAGACCGAGACTCCTTCTGGGAAGCTTCCAGCTCAGCCTGTGTTTCCTCATACTTCTGCTTCCACTCTGCCAGGATCTGAGGAGCAACGGGGTGTGAGTATGGATGTGGCAATTGTGAGGGGATGCTCTGCCCAGGAAGCACAGGGCCAGGGGCAAGAATACCTTGTCAAAGTTCTTCTGCTTCTTGTCCAGAGCTGCGCAGGCAGCATTTGCTCGCTCCACGTCAATCATCAGGTCTTCCACCTCGTTCTGCAGCCTCTGCTTTGTCTTTTCCAGGGAAGCACATTTGGCGTTGACAGCTTCAACGTGTTCCTCTGCATCCTGCAGGCGCTGTGCCAGCTTCTTCCTGGGAGGTGGTAAAAAGCTCATAGTTAGTGAGGAATGAGTATGCTGTTTACAATTGCATGCTTAGTCATTTTGCAGTCTGTTGACTCCAATCCATAAGATTTATAAGATAAATTTTACCACATCTGTCATCCTTCCCTAAAGCAACCCCATGACTTATTTCTTTGAATATCTTGGTCTTCGCTTCCAAGGTCCCTTCTGAATTTTCATTGCCCTTCCTGGTTCTTTGCATCCTGTCACCACATACTTGGCCTCCTCCAGCTCCTCTGTGCGCTGAATAGCGTCCGTCTCATATTTGGTTCTCCACTGAGCCACTTCGCTGTTGGCTTTGGACAGGGCACGCTGCAGCTCTCCCTTGGCTTCCTGCTCCTCCTCATATTGTTCCCGGAGCAAGTCGCAGTCGTGGCGAGCAGACTGCAAACCATGGGCCAGGGCATTCTTGGCCTGTGAAGACAATTGGATTGGGACAATGAATACCCTCTGAAACAGTGTAATTTTAATAAAGGGAAAATCATTGAAAACAATTTGAATCCAAAAGTCAAAGTCATCCCAATGAGAAAAGGTACTTGTTATATATAGATTGAAAAGGATCTTAAGGGTTCATTTATCACAATTTTGAATATTACCTCAGTAGATATGATGAGTAAATTCCAAATCATAAATATAATGCTGGGAATTATTGAATCCTTTAAAATCTGTTATAAATATCATACTGCAATTGAGAAAAACAGGATAAGAAACTCAGTTTTTATAGCTGTTTCTCAACTTTGCTTGTACATCATTGTTAATCCTAGTTGAAGACCTAATGATGTTCCTTCCTTTCTCAGTATCCATGCTGGACATTATGCCTTCCTTTCTTTTCTCCCCATACTAGAGAGGAAAGTGTCAGGATTGTCCAGCTAGTTTAGAATCTATAAAACATGATCTGGATCAAAAATCTACCTCACTATAGCAAGTATCTACCTTAATTTCTTCCTCTAGATGTCTCTTTAATTCTTCAATCTGTTGAGTAAATGCCTGCTTGCCTCTTGATAGCTGAGATATCAAAGCATCTTTTTCTTCCACCTGGCGAGAATATTCCCCTGAGAAAGTTTACAGATAGACTATAATTTAAAAAGCAACACTAAAACGAGGTGTCTTAATACCACTGCATATCATATTAGAGAGGATAAACCAATCTAAATAAAACACATCTTTTTCTTTGCAGCATTGGTTTCGGTTTTTGTTGTTGTTGTTGTTGTTTCATATTCCATAGGAGTGTGGGGGTACTTCACCTGCTTCTGTCTGAAGACGAGCTCTTTGAGTGTTGAGGTCATTGATCATGCGCTGATGCTCCTCCTCCTTTGTCTTGATCTCACTCAGCTGATCTTCCAGTGTGCGGCACATCTTCTCCAGGTTTGCCTAGGTGCAAAAAACATGTAAAGAAAAGAGAACTATCACTACATTCTGGCATGCAGTTCTTACAAAGAATAGCAAAACTAGTGGGTATGATAGCAAAATGTAATCTGAAAAGTAAAAAATCATGCATCAGGTCATGTATCATAGGTCAGTAAGCCTACAGAAATTCTGTACCTTAGCTTTGGAGACAGACTCCATGTTACTGGCCAAGTCATCTATCTCCATCTTCAGCTCACTCTTCTCCTTCTCCAGCTTCTGCTTGACTCGTTGCAGGTTGTCGATCTGCTCCCCAAGCTCAGCTGTGCTGTCTGCGTGCTTCTTCCGCAGGGCGGCAGCTGTGGCTTCGTGCTGCAGCGTGGCCTCTTCGAGGTCACGGCGCATCTTCTGAAATTCTGCCTCACGCTTCTTGTTCATATCAATCTGAGCTGCCGTAGCTCCTCCTGCTTCTTCCAGGCGCTCGCTGATCTCCTCCAGCTCCCTGGAGAGGTCAGCACGGTGCTTCTCTGCTTTTGCCCGAGAAGTTCGCTCTGCCTCAATTTCTTCCTCCAGTTCCTCGATACGGGCCTGGGAAAAATGTGAGACACTTCACACCCATGCCCTCCTTGTACTGATGTCCTTCTGAAGGGTGGAAGGGAAGGACCAGAGACTTGCCTGCAGCTCCTTGATCTTCTTCTGCAATTGCATGCCAAGAAGTTGCTCATCCTCAATTTTGCTCTGGATCTGACTGATTTCAAAGTCTTTCCTTTGCACAAAGCATACAGAATCACACTGTTAACACCTGAATAAAACTACCTAATAAATGCACCTGACCTGCACTCAGGTGTCCCACAACCACACTTACTTCTTCAGTTTCTCATCCAGCTGCTGCTTATCATTTTCCAGATCCATTATGGTATCTTGGGACAGCTTCAGGTCTCCCTCAAGTTTCCTCTTAGCCCTTTCAAGGTCCATGCGCAGTTTCTTCTCTTGCTCCAGGGACCCTTCCAGCTAAACACAACACCATTAATGCCAGGCAGATCAAACTCCATACCTGTCCTGTCTGGCTGGAGGCACGTGTGCTTACATCATCCACTTGCTGCTCCAGCTTGGTTTTAGCTTTGGTCAGTGTATTGACTTTGTCCTCTTCGGCCTGCAGGTCATCCAGTGTCTGCTGATGGGCCTCTTGGAGGGCTTTCTTCTCTTTTGTCAGCTTGGCAATGGTCTCATCCAGAGCTGCCATCTCCTCTGTGAGGTTTTTCACCTTTGACAAGAAGGGAGCAAGTGTAGATAAAAAATGTGGTTTAAAACTTTATGCTGTATAACAGACTAGAATTCTTTCTTGAGTGCGAGTGATGTCTTCTGAGTCTTACCTTGTTTTCGGTGGCATGTTTTTCCTTCTCAACCTTGGCCAAGGTTAACTCCAGGTCATCAATGTCTTTCTTCAGCTCTGAACATTCATCCTCCAGTTTCCTCTTCTTGGCTGTCAACTCAGCATTAATTTCCTCCTCATCCTCGGCCCTTTCAGTCACCTCCTTAACTTTGGCTTCCAGCTGGATTTTGGTTTTGATGAGCTGGTCACACCTTTCCTCAGCATCAGCCAAGCTGTCTGCTTCCTGATGGGAAGAGATAGATTTTCTTGGTTTATATTATGAAGTTTTCAAAATATGTGTTAAAATGGAGACTGAAATTTTCCTTCAGTCAAGAAACTCATTAACACTGAGAGGAATTTTTTTTTTCTGGGAAGGACTATACTGCTTCTCTCTGGAAAAAATATGGCTTCCTAATTTTGTTTTTTCTCTCCTAAATATGACTTGAATGTGATAGATGTGTGAAATTTACTGTCACCTACCAAGAGCAGAAAGGGGTTACAGATATTTTTTTATTTTTTTATTTTTTTTTCAGAAATACAGTATTCAATACCTTCCCTTTTATAATTGAATCCTGCTGAACACCTTATTATATGGGGAGTAATGGCTTTGTTAGTCTCCGGAATAGTTTAATGGAAGAAGATGATTCTTTCTCTAAATTTAATATTTTAGATAATAAAGACTGCTCCTTTTTTAAGTGGTGTCTTATCATTGCACATCATCTACCTATGTCTCATCTTCCCTCAGTATATCTGATTTCACATATGCTAATACCAGGTACTCTTCGTACTCTGGTGGGCTTTTTGATATCATGAATTTGCTTTTTCCTAAATAAGTTTGATATGAAAATATAAGAAAATACAATGGGATATTTATTTTTCTTCACATACTGGATAAATAGGTAACAAAGGCTTCCCATTTTCTATGGAATGTTCAAGTAACTGTTAAGTACTGTTTACTGTTTTTAGTTTCTAGTTTGTGTGATCTAATGAGTAATTTAAGATGATTTTTAAAGTGATATTTGAATACCAAATACTTTTGTGATTATTTTTAAGTAATATTCTATTTTGTGAAGTGCTGTGTGTCTACAGGGTGCTGTTCAAAATAAGTTACCATACAGCCCATACCAGAAAATCCAAGTTGGAGTTGAAAACATTGCAATGTTCAAAATATATATATATTTTTTTTTCATTATAAATTTAATTCATGAGATTGATTCATAATAGTTAAGTCTAAAGCATAAAGAGCTCTTTTGTGTAATTAACAGTGGAGGGAAGAAGAAACATCCCTGGATGGTATGACTATTTCTCAGAAATAGGAACTGTGTTTCTATATCTTCTCACCCTTGAAGAAAATGTGAAGATGTATTTCCCAGTTTCTGAGTAAATGATTAACCTTTAGTTATTAAGCAAATGGTGGATGTACTTTCCTGCAACTGAATTTACACTAGTTTCAACTCTGGCTTGCATTTACCCTCCAGAATGAATTCTTTTGTACCTTGGTGCTATGGAGATAGTTCTGCCCCTGCAGAACTCATAGAATCATAGAATATTTTGGGTTGAAAAGGACTTTAAATATCATCCAGTTCCAACCCCCTGCCATGGGAAGGGACACTTTCCACGAGACCAGGTTTCTCAAAGCCAACCTGGCCTTGAACACTTCCAGGGGAAATCACCTGCTCAGAGGGAGTTTAGTGTTCAGGCATAATTCTGCTCTGAGTATTTCATGGTCACTAGCTGTAGATGTCTTATTCCTCTGAAAGCAAAAGTTCTGACTCCAATTTGATGTTCCGTCTCTTTGCACTGACTTTTGGCAGTGCTTACTATGTAACTTGCAGACGTCTGATTCTTCAACTTTGCATTTCTGACTTTTCTATATTCTGACCTTTTGCTTGGTAAAGAACAATCTGAATGTACAGAATCATTTCCTCAGTGATAAATAAATGCTGATAAACTCACAGCCTGCACTTGGAGTTGCAAGTCATTTTTCTCCTGCACCAGCTTCACCATTTTCTCCTCCAGCTCCTTTCTCTTTGCCTCAGACTTTGCAAGCTCTTCCTTGGTTTTCTCAAACTCTTCCTTCATGTTGGCCATCTCCTTCTCAGATTCTGCACTCTTCAGCAAAGGCTTGATTTTGAAGAACAGCTTCATCCAGGGCCAGTGCTTGACATTCATGAATGCACGAACGTTGTACTGGATGCAGAAGATGGACTCCCTGAAGTGTAATTAAAATGTACTTAGATTATTTTGAATGTGATGAATGATAACACTTTCCCCCACAGGAAAGTGACTCTAACTGACGATGAGCAATGTCTACCTCCTCTCCACCATTCTCTGGTACTCCACTCTCATCAGGAAGCCCCTGCACCTGGCCTGTGTGCGAGTGATGAGCTGTGCCAGCTTCTCATCCCTCATCTCCTCCAGGAGTCCCAGCAGCCCAGCTTTGAAGAACACCTTGAGAAAGGGAATGTTGCAACACATCACTGCCAGGTGGAACAAAGCACAGGCACATAGTGATTGAGTCGGGAAGAGTTTGTACCTTGGTGTGACCAAATTTGTACTGGGTGTGGTCTACATCAATAGATGCAAGGAGTTTCTCAGAAGCCTTTTTGCTATCAATGAACTGTCCCTCTGGGATGGCACTGGCATTAAGCACCTTGTATCTGCATTAAAAACAGATAAGGATGTATTCAACAAGCAAACTACTGTTTTTATTGAATGCCTTGATATTTTTATGGAAGAAAATATAATTTTATAGAAACTATTTTAATGCTAATGAAATGTCACTCCTTCATTTTGATGAAACAGCATGTATGCATGTGTACTACTAAAGCTGATATTTATGGAAACACATCCATTCCATTAGTCTCCTTGTTGAAAAGAATGAAGAACTGCATAGTGTAATTTTAATTGGGTGGATGTACAAGGTGCTCAACACAGATAAAATTAGTAGGAAAAATGAGCCTTCTTACCTCTGTTTAAAGTCTGCATAGAGGACTCTGCTGGGGAAACCTTTCCTGCAAATTCTGATCCCTTCCAGCACACCGTTACACCGCAGCTGGTGCAGTACTAGTTCATGCTCCATGGCACCTAAAAAATCATTGCACAAGTGAATACCATTTTTCAGCACAGAGAAGAATAGCTACTTCAGAGGAAAATCTCTTTTTACTTGAGCTTCTTACCAGGTGTTTTCGTTTCATTTGGGATGATGCAGCGGACAAAATGGGGGTGAGTACTCCGTAGATTGGTCATGAGCTTGTTTAAGTTCTCCTAGAGGGACCAGTAAGTAATGTGAGTTTTGAATGTCTGGTGTTCAATGCATCAAACCCATGGCAATAAATTTTTAACTTATCAAAATTATCTAGGTTTCAGAACACTTAGGTAAAGCCACAGAAACCAAAGATTTCTTCTACTTGTAGATATTGAATATGATTATTAAAGACTGAAAGACTGTGCTAAAATAAGTTGCTTAAAGGTCTTTCATGTTGTACCTAATAAAGTCAATCTGATTGAGTAAAAATATGTTTTGGTATGGTTTGGCTTGGTTTTTAAATAAATTAAGTAACTTATTGGAGAATACTTCTAAGGAGACATTCAATTCACCAAAATACCAGGCTCATAGGAATGCAGGGATACTAAAATTATAGCTGAAGTCTGACCCAAAAAGGTGGAAAACTAAAGAACTATTATTATCTTCTCCAAACATTAACAAATATTAAAAAAGAAAATATATCAATTTTCATTATATTTGAAACCTGAATACTTATTCTAGAACAGTACATGTTAACAATTGATTCAAGATCAATTAGAAACTGATCTTGAAAAAACAGGTCATGAGATTTCCAAATAATGTTATCAACTTCACTGTAATACAAAAGTAGCCCTTTCATATTTAATATTAGCTTTCTCCCTTTCTTCATATTACAAAGAGATAAGGAAAATAGTACTATACCCGGAAAAGAGCTGAAACAGTCTGGAAAGAAGAACCCTTCTTCTTGCCACCCTTCTTACCACCACCACCAGCCTCTGCAAAGGAAAGAAAAGAAAAATACTGTTAAATATGGATGCTGCATATTGGAGAGTGCAGAACACAAATAGCATTAAATATTTAGTGTTTCCTGCTTTAATTCCCTTTGAATGTGACTAAAATACAGAATTTACAGAACTGACCTGCATCTGCTCCACCATAGTTAGCAAAGAGTAAGGCCAGTGTCTTCACTGATGATTTCTGGTACAACCCAATGACAGTTTCATTCAGGGGGTCCTTGTTCTTCTCAAGCCAGCCAGTGATGTTGTAATCCACTGTGCCAGCATAGTGCACCAGGGAGAAGTGGGCCTCAACCTTGCCTTTGGCAGGCTTGGGCTTCTGGAAATTGCTGGACTTGCCCAGATGCTGGTCATAGAGCTTGTTCTTGAAAGAGGTGTCAGTGGCCTTGGGAAACATGCACTCCTCTTCCAGGATGGAGAAGATGCCCATGGGCTGGAAGATTTTACAACAAAGAGGAGGAAGAAAGAGATGAGAAGACATCACTTGATTAAAAAGAGGATAGAGTCAAAAGAGAAGGTTGATTCTGTGCCTTTCATGACCTTAATCAGAGAAAATTAACCAAGGCCCGTCTTTTTTTCAGCATTTTTGTAAATGTCTTTGCTTATGGAAAAAAATGGTAAATACAACATTTCTAACTACTATATTCCCCATAGAACGTCTTTACTGATAGCTACATGACCATATTCTATTTAACTTTATTTTGTAATCCGGAAGTACTTTCAGGAAAAGTTCTGAAATCTCAGTAGGGTCTTTATAAACACTTCCACCCTATTGCCACTTTTAGAGGGTATGTATTTGAAACAAAACAAAACAAAACAAAAAACCATATTCTCCCACACTTCTGAAGCATATCCCTTGGCAACTGTGGAAGATCCATCATTAATGCACGTGAAGAGGAAGTATACCTTCTCAATCAGCTCAATGCAGGCAGCCAGGTCCATCCCAAAGTCAATGAATGTCCATTCAATCCCTTCCTTCTTGTACTCCTCCTGCTCCAGCACAAACATGTGGTGGTTGAAGAACTGCTGTAGTTTCTCATTGGTGAAGTTGATGCACAGCTGCTCAAAGCTGTTGAACTGTCAAATGAAAAAAAAAAAAAAAAGGGATACAAAGTGTTCTTCATGGGTGATAGTGTAAGTACAAGACCTCTTCCTGTTTGCTTTCCCTTTGTTCTTTTGTTGGAAAAACTTTGCATTTAACAAATTTAGCAAATTCAGTGTAATTAGAAGGTTGGGGGGGGAAGAATTTCAGTTCAGCAAGTAATTGTAGGAGGATAATACTAAATAATAATAAATAATAATAATAAATAATACTAAATAATAATAATAAATGCTCAGCGAGTAATTGTAGGAGGATAATAACTTTTCTCAATTGTGGCTCAGAATTCCCTTTACTCTCAACTGTCCTATTAAGAAACTGCTAGAAAAACATCCTTACATCAAAGATCTCAAAGCCAGCAATGTCCAAGACACCAATGAAGTACTGCCGGGGCTGCTTTGTATCCAGCTGCTGGTTGATACGAATAACCATCCACAAGAACATCTTCTCATAGACAGCCTTTGCTAGAGCACCAACTGAATTTTGCACCTAAAGCAAAAAGAGAGGCTTGGAGTATAGAACAGAGGAGGATCAAAGGGACCTTAATTCAAAACATGGTTCTGTATTACCACACTTCTTACCTGCTGCACAGTTTGACCCTTGGTCACATATTCATTTCCAACCTTAACTCGGGGGTAACAGAGTGCTTTGAGCAGGTCTGCTGAGTTCAGACCCATCAGGTATGCAGCCTTGTCAGCAACTAAACACCAAGAAAGAGTGAGAGGAAAAATAGATGTTGGATAGTGCCTAAAATTTTGTTCTTGAGGTATCGTCTCAAAAATAAATTTTGTTCTTGAGGTATCGTCTCAAAAATAACAGCAGTGTTCACTTTAAGGAGTTGCACAAAAATATCTGTGTCAAGGCATGAAGCTACTGTTTCTGTCATTAGGATGTAGAGTATACAACTGGTTTTGAGCTTTGGTTTCTACAAATGTTATTGAGGTTAACTCACTGCTTTCATCCTTTTTCAGACATGACTATGGTGCTTCATGCTTTCTAGTCCTGAAGCAAGAGGAGTTATCACTCAGAGAGCTGAAGGAATGGACTTTAGCTCTTACTGTACCTGAGAGAGATCAAATATGCAACTCACATCAGCGTTCTTTCCTAGTAGGTGAGGGTGAATAGAAACATATTTTCCCACCTTGTTAGAGCTGGACCACTTCGCTGTACCACAATATAGCAATGATTGCTAAGTGTATTCCAAAAAAAAAGTATGACTGACGATGTTACAGAAATTGATATCCATGGCTCCTGGCTTCCAGGCAGTGAGCACCAGATCTTTTATTAAAGTACTCACAAAATTAAAATGCAGGTATGATGATAGATGAGGTAGGTGTCTCAACTGTTACACAACCATATAACATATTTTTTTTTTCTTAGTTTAAACTTTGGCATACTAAAAGCCTGAAATCTGCCTAAGGCCCTCTTTTAGTGACAATAAAAATATCTTTTGAATAGTTTGTTGAATCTGCTGATACCTTCTGTGCCATCTGGCTCTGCCTGCTCCTCTCGCTGTTTCTGCTTGAACTTCAAGTTCCCATAGTGCATGACAGCTCCTGTCAGCTTGTAGATGGCAGTCTTTTCATCAGCAGTGAAGCCCAGGATGTCAATGGCACTCTGGTAACATAAACAGTAAAATAAGTGCATGTATAGCAGGGCTCTTTTCCACAATATGACCTGTTTTTTTACAGTACTTACATCTGTAGCCATCAGCTCCTCCTGGTCATCAATGCTGGGAACAGTGATCTCACCTTGACTCACATAGTGGTAGTCATATGGGTTGGTGGTAATGAGGAGCATGTCTGAAAGCAGGAAATAGGGAAAAACAAGCTTCAGTCATCTGGGAGACAAGATGAGTTGTTGTTTAGTGATCTTCCTCCAAAAATATAGGTAATCTTCCTACCAATTAGCTCTGGCTTTTTGTTGGACATGATCTGATAAAAAATGTGGTAGCTTCTTTCTGCCTTGAGCTGGAAAGTGACTCTGGACTTCTCCAGCAGATCTGGTAAGGAAGGTAGAAATGATGGGCACAAGACAGCACACAGAGGTAGGAATTTGGGAAGGGATGTAAATACACCAGGATGGTTTCTTACAAGTTTCAATATCAGCAGAAGCCAGTTTGCCTGTGGCCCCAAAGTGAATTCTGATGAACTTGCCCTGTTAAAGAGAAAAAGAACCACTTCAGCCTGGATGCATTTCATTGTCCCTGTACAGGAAAGGTAGAGCTGTACAAAAAATATTAAAGGAGTGGAGCGCCATTCCTGTGAGGATAGGCAGAGAGAATTGGGCCTACTTAGCTTAGAAAAGAGAAGGCTCAGGGGGCATCTTATCAATGTCTATTAACACCTTAATGGAAAGTGAAAAGAAGTCAGGCTCTTTTCAGTGTTGCCTACTGACAGGATAAAACACAATAATAAACAATACTAAGTAAATAAATAATAAGTAAGAACTGGAACATAAGAGGTTCCATCTTTACTATGTAGGTGACTAAACACTTGGACAGGTTACCAGAGAGGTACTGGAGTCTCCCTCCCCAAAAATATTCAAAAGCCTCCTGGATCTCCAGAGGTCCCTTTCAACCTCAGCCATGCTGGAATTCTCTAAGGGATTTTGTCCAAAGCTACAACTCACAAAGCGTGAGGAGTTGTCATTCCTCACAGTCTTGGCATTTCCAAACGCCTCCAGCAGTGGGTTGGCGCTGATGATTTGATCCTCAAGTGTTCCCTGCAGGACAATAATTATTCCTCGATATACTTTCCAAAAACAAGGAACAGGAAAAAAAAAAAAAAAAAAAAAAACATATTCAAAACATATTCAAAACATATTCAAGCCATTATCTATTAATATACCTGCATTTTACCAGTCTGCTCCTCCTTCTTCTTCTCTCCACTAGCTGCAATTGTTGCAAAGTACTGGATGACACGCTTTGTGTTCACAGTCTTCCCTGCACCAGATTCTCCACTGCCAAATTAAGAGGCAGAAACAGTGTGGTCAGGCAGCAGGTCTCCTGGTACAGGGCAGCCCTGCAGGGACCCGAGCATGGAGTGTACTTACGTGATCAGGATTGACTGGTTCTCACGGTCTGTGAAAAGATAGAAATTAAGAATGATCTTCCTGGTGCTCATGAATTAGAAAGAACACAAAAGCTAGGAGACAAATATGAACTGCAGCTTCTACCAGAGGGTGTAAGGACAGAAGGCAGTGAAGAGCCCTGGGAATTCCAGCTGATATGTAGCAATGCTATACAGCAGTACCATATGCATTCTAAAAAAGATCAGTAAAGACACCACTTCAGAGTAACTTTTATATTGTTTAGCCTTTCAAGATATTCTCTTTCCATCTGATTTCTCTCTTATTAGATAAGTATATGACAAAATTACTGAGATTGAGAGTTGATTACGTTTAAATTCTTCTGGAGCTAAAATCTTCCTAAGGAAATCTGGAGACCTCACAAACAACAGAAAAGCCTAACCAACCTTTTTTGCTACTTTTCATCTCTTTTATTTTTACTCCTATATGTACATAAATTATATATTTCTGAGTTAATAGGTAGACGCAGTTTATTTTTAATCTTGCTATTCATAATTTGTTTTCCAGTTTGCAAAAAAAGAACAGGAAAAGGAGATATAAATCCTGCACATCATATATTTAAATATACATACTGGAAAGAGAACATAAGAGGTGGAAATAAGAGAAGAAGACAGGTTTGTTTTTTTTTAATCTATTCTGTTTGAACACTAATGTTTTTTGTTTTCTTATGACATTGTTTTTCTGAAAGCACTAATTGTCTGATGCTTACATTTCACTATAATGAGCAATATGTCTACAGTCAGTAAAGTCTAGACCAAACACTAGGTGTCTTGCCGATGAATTTACTCCTTGTGAATGACATTCATTACATGGTCCAGGTCTTTGTTGACTGTAATGGGAACACAGCACACACAGATCCTTAAAGTCAAGCACTTTAATCTCCCATTAATTTCATGTGTGGTATTTTAAGTGTTGCACAGGATTTCCAGAGATAATTCTTATATTTCCATCTACTGAGAGATCATTGAAAGAGCAAGTCAAAGGAGATCAAGCACTCACCAGTCAGCATGAACTGATAGGCATTGTCAGAAATGGAGAAGATGTGTGGAGGGGCCTCCTGGCGCTTTTTGCCTCGGTAGGCCAACACCACCTCCGGGTTGTACACCGGCAGCCACTTGTAGGGGTTGACAGTGACACAGAAAAGACCCGAGTAGGTCTGTGAGGAAGGGAGACAGCACATTGGCTTCTGCTCAGCCTGGCACAGCTGGCCTTCCTAGCTCCCAAAGGAAAACTTACGTAGATCATCCAGGCTGCATAACGCTCTTTGAGGTTGTACAGCACAGCGGGTTCGTGGAGGTGGGTCATCATGGCCATGTCCTCAATTTTATCATATTTGGGAGGATTCATGGAGAAGACCTGATCATCCTTCACGGTCAGAGTCTGCCAACGAAATGGAAGAATATGTCTGCATATGTCAGCTAAAAGCTCAGTGTGAATCAAATGTTGATCTCAAGATTCCTTTTCACTCACCTCTCCGCCTTCAGTCTTGACAGTGACCTTCCCTGTTTCCCTGCTCTGTATTGTCCCTTTTACAAAGGATTCCTTGGGATGGGCCACAAAGACTGATGACTTGGCATCAAAAGGTTTGTTCTGGGCCTCAATTCTTTCCTTTTCTGACTTTCGGAGGTAGGGAGCTGCCTCCCCAAAAACAGCCATTTCTGAGTCTGCAGAGGCCATTTCTGCACGTTTACTAAAGGAACGTCAGCAGAGGACACTGGTGGGGAAAAAAAGGTTGTCACTCACTGGGAAAAATAGAATCTATGTCAGTGAGAAAACTCCTTACTCTTTAGCTAGTACAACAACCAGTTAAATCTACTTTGATTTGAACTTAAAGGTCCTTAAGTTCCACTCAAGAGTGAGACTTCAATATTCTAGCAGTAAATAGAAGATCTTCAATACTGTCTACAATTTGGTAATTCAGGTTGGTGAATTCTGACCAGCTTTGAGGTCTTCACATAAAAGAAGCCACAGCCAGAGAAAATCACTATCTATTCTGGTCCTTAATTATAAGCGATGAATCTTCAAGACAACACTTCCTTGTTAGAGATATTACCGTATGTGCTATAAATGAAAAGCAACTTCACTTTTTAGATATTCCCTGTTTCAACAGTCTAGCCTAAGCAAAAGTTTGCAGAAATATAGGAGGATTTACAAGAAAAAACTCATGCAGTTGTGAAAAAATCCTGTCTCAGCCTGTACTGTAGAATTTCATTATTCAATATATTACCCTTTGAGAATAAGCTTGTATCTTGGAAACTGTCCAATCCTGTAAAATAGGAATGGCAGGAGTTTCTTATTTTGGCAAGGAGTTTTAGACGCAATTTATAGATTGAAGTTATAGACATGCATTGAAATCCTATTTAACATTTTTTTTCGCATGTACAGCACCTCACATAAATGTTTGCCAGAGGCAGGAGAAACTGAGTGGAATATTGAAAAGACATTGTCCTCTTTCTCCAAGCTCACAAAACGCATGCACTTACCTTGAAGCTTTCTGTGGAGACAGGTCAGACTTGTCTGTGAGAGATTTTATAGTGTCTCATCTGCAGATGCTGCAGATGCTCCCCCTTTCTTCGGTCAAAACATTTCTGGCAAAACTTATTTGGCAAAGCATTGTCTGGCAAACTACGGGCATAATTGTCATTTGATTTGAATGATATAATTAGAATGTTTTTATATCTTACTGACTATGTGAATATATCTATAAATAATTTATCAAGTGTGTTAAGGAGAGAATCTAGACTACTCAAGGCACTTAGAGAACTTGGATGCAGGAACTTAGGGTTTCTATTGCTGGCTTTCTCCGTGGTTTGCTCCTTGACCCATGGCAGTTTGCTTGGTATGTTTATACCACAACTTTTCAGTCATTCTGTGGAGATAATAATATGTCTATGATACTTTAGGAACAGATGCATTGAGAGCAACAAGAAAAGTAGGTCTAAAACCAGTAAGTAATGTTTCTAAGAGCTACTTGGCAGTAGTATGTTCTAAAAAGCAGGAAGTCAAAAATTGCTACAGCTGCAGTTTCTGTATAGGGCAGTTTCAATAGCTGAGAGAATTTGAAATACAGTAAGTTCGAAGCCTCATCCCAGGAGGGTGTTCCAAGTAACAGTAGACTCTGGTTTGAAATGGAGCTCTTGAACACATTCCTGAGCTGTTTTTTTTTTTATTTACAGAATTTAAAATATATACTTGTACATGTATAGATAATAGACCCTTTTGTGCACATCATTAAAAAAAAATGGATTCCCTAAGAAATTCTGCTTTCTCATTGTTCACTCTCTTACACCTTTTGCTTGTATCTGATATATATATGCTCCTATTATCATCTACATAAATAACCAGTCCCCTCTTGTCAAACCAGAAATTGCATAGAAGCCTTTCCCTACCTATAACTCCCCAAAACAGTATCTCCCACACAGCCATGCTTGTACACACAAGCACATGTATTAACTCAGCACAAATCTCCAGCTACTGTGCATTCTGATAAATCCTCTGTCCTTCACTGCCTCCCATGAAAATGTGCATATTTGCATGTTCATGACCCCAGAAAAAAGTCCAACAGCACAATACTATCTATACCAGAGTCACAGAAGTAGCAGCAGTCTGGCGTAACCTGATGGTATGGGAAAAGGTTTGTTGGTAATCCAGGAGAGTAACTGATCTAGTTTTAGGAAAGGGTGTCATCGCTTACACTTCTTCAGATCCTCCATATGTAAACACATTCTTCTTTATGTTATTGCAGTGATTTTACCTTGCTGGGCAGCTGAACTCCATCACAACCACTTTCTCACTCCCTATTCTCAAAGGGAAGGGGGGAAAAAATATGATGAAAAGGGCTCAAGGGTTGAGATAAAGACAGGGAGATCACTGAACAATTATCATCATTGGCAAAAAAGACTCAGTGTAGGAAGACTAATAAAATTAATTACCTATTACTAACAAGCAAGAGCAGTGAGAAACAAACAATTAAAAAACAACTAAAAACACTTTCCCCCCAACCATCCTCTTCCAGCTCCTCCCCCAAGCAGCATAGGGCAATGGGGAATGGGGGCTGTGGTCAGATGGGGAATGGGGGCTGTGGTCAGTCCATGACATTTTATCTCTGCTGCTCCTTCACAGTCTCTCTTTGCCCCTGGTCCAACGTGGGGTACCTCCCATGGGATGCCGTCCTTTCCTTACTGATCCATCGTGGGCTTCCCAGAGCCAACAGCACTTCAAGAACTGCTCCAATATGGGTCCATACCACAGGGTCCATCCATCAGGAGCAAACTGCTTCAACATGGATTCCCCATGGGCAGCAGCTCCTCCCAGATCCCCTTCTCCTGCGTGGGCTCCTCTCCATGGGCTGCAGTATGATCTGCTCCACCATGGTACCCATGAGCTGCAGGGGGACAGCCTGCTCCACCACGGTCCTCTCCGCAAGTTGCAGGGGAACTTCAGTTCCAGTGCCTGGAACTAGGGCACTTCCTGCCCTAATCTAATACACAGCTGTTCTCAGTTACCTTCTTAACCTTCACACAGAATCATAGAATCATAGCATCATAGCATCTTAGAAAGGTTTGGGTTGGAAGAGAACTTAAAGACCATCTAGTTCCAACCCCCCTGCCATGGGCAGGGACACCTCCCACTAGAACAGGTTGCTCATGCCCTATCCATCCTGGCCTTGAACACTTCCAGGGATGGGGCATCCACAGCTTCTCTGGGCAACCTGTTCCAGTGCCTCACCACCCTCATCATGAGGAATTTCTTTCTAATATCTACTCTAAATTTCCCTTCTTAGTTTAAAGCCATTACTCCTTGTACTATATCACCACACTCCCTGGTAGAGAGTCCCTCTCCATCTTTCTTGTAGGCCCCTGTTGGGAGACCAATGTAAGGTCTTCCCAGAATGCTTAGGAATAAATATGAAGATGGTATATTTTTTGATCTTTCAAATAATGAAAGTGAGACTGAGTAGATTATAGTTTCACTGGTTCTTCTTGCCTTTTTTAAAGATCGACATAATATTATTTTTTTTCCAGTCATATGGGACCTTCCCTCTGTGTCATCGTTTTTCAAAAACAATTAACATAAGCATTACAATTACACTGGTGAACTCCTTCCGTATTTTTCTGATGAGTTGCACCCAGCCCTATAGATATGAATACATCCAACTTCTTTTAATAATTCCAGCTTCACTACGTAGTAAGCTCAGACTTCCCCACTGTTGGTTATCCCTTACTTTCTCAAACACTGTTGGAAGATGTGGTTGCCTGGGTGGAAGCTTTGTCTACAAAGACTGATGCAGAAAAGGTGCTGCATACTTAAGTGCTTTCTGTATCATAGAATCATAGAATAATGGAATCATTAAGGTTGGAAAAGACCTCCAAGATAATCTAGTCCAACCATCCCCCTACCACCATTATTACCCACTAAACCAACTTGCACTAGGTTGTCTCTCACATTCACTGGTAGACACACATTTTCCCTGAGCTTTCTTGCACATCATACCTGCAGAATTCTTATGCTTAATGTCTCCAAGTATCCAAGCAATGTTTTTGTATTACTATTTTATTGACAGTCCTTGTCTCCACCTCTTGTATACTTTTTAGCTTTGTTCATCAGCAAGTTCACAGCTAAGATGAAATTCTTAGTCTTCTTGCAGAGAGCAAGGTGGTTTGTTCTTGAGGTCTCATTAGCTTTCTTTTCAACACTCACCATCTCTCCCAAGCACAGCTGCTTCCAAGTACATTCTAACTAGTGATTCTGTGAATAAGATGAATTCTAGTCTTATTAAATCTAGAGTACTAAATTCTAGTCTTATGAAATCTAGAGTACTAAATACTAAATAAAAGCTGCTTACCTCCCCAGCTTTCCAGTAGATCCTTCACACAGTCAATATGTGGTTGCTGCAGCCTGAAATGCCATCCGGGATCATATTCATCAGTATTTTATTCCTGCTTCCAGAACTCATCATTGCCCCTCCATCATTTACATTAGGTTATTGTCTAAGAACTTCCAGCATTGCTTGTCCAGTGCTGTTGCCCTTCCAGCAGATGTCCACATGGCAGAAATCTTGCCTAAGGAAGAGAAGACTTCTGCTAGTTGTTTGCAGACATCATTTTCCATTACTTTGTCTTGATCAGGTGGTCTATAACAGACCCCATAACAACATGACTCATTTTTATCTCATCTTGATGCACATCTACAGTTTCATTTTGGAACACTACATAAAAAAGAAGTACCTTAAGAAAAAGCATAAATCCCCATCCTCATTTTCCCTGCCTATTCCTCCTAAATAGCCTGTACTCTCCCATGACCATGTTCCAATAGTGTACACGATACCACCATATCTCCATGATTCTGACCACGTTCCCCTTCTCCCTTGGGGAAATTGTATTCGCAATTTCTTCTATTTGCAGCTCCTTCCTATGATGAAGCCAGCTTCACTCATCTCTCACACTCTTGTCATCAGGTTAGCAGTTTCATTGCAAAGACCTTCCTTCTTACTCCTCAACCGCAGATGTCCAAAGATCTAGAGGAATTCAAAGATGAAGTTTCCAAACTTGGTGTGGAAGCTCCTACTTTAAAATCCATTTGGATATCACACAACTGCCAGGTGATGAATGTAATTTTATTGTACTAAAAGGGCTCATAGGGAAATCAAGGGACCTACAATGAAGTAATTCTGATGTTTGTACTTGGCAAATCAGAAGCAATGTGATATAGAGTAAGAACAATAGACACAGGAAAAAGTGACAGTCCTTCATTTGTATTTGTAAAGGGAAGTCATACTTCTCAAACTTGCTGGGTTCTTTGAAGGTCAGATAAAGTATGTAGATAAGGAGATTTAACTATTAAGACTGCATCTTCAATGCTATATAAATCTAGTCCTGAGTGCAAACTCTGGTATCAAGAAAAGTGGTATCATCAGTCTTGTATCCAGCACTCAGTGCTTGTGAGTGACCACCAGAATCATCTGGCTGTGTCAGCACAGCCTAACACTTTACTTGGGTCACTTCTTTTTAGCAAATGCCTACTTTCCATTCCATACCAACTAAATAAAGTATAAATCTGCAGCTTCTCCCCTGAATTTTTTAATAAGTGATATAAACAATGGTGTGAAAGGAAAATTGTGAACTGCAGTACTGAGATCTATGTCAATGTTGATCACAAAAAAAGTTCATTATCTGGCAGAGCAGTTTTTAATGGAAAAACCCTTATCCTTTGGACTAGAATTGGAGGTAGCAGAAACTGATAAGGGCATTGAGAGAAAATAGAAAAAGAGTGTGAGGACTATGTGGGAAGCTCAGGAGAACTCTCAGGAGAAACCATACCAAAACTATTGGTTTTCTGTTGTTGTTGTCGATTTCTTTTTACTGCATCCTCCAGTTGTTCTTTCTGGAAGATAAAGATCATATTATATCATACTGGCAGGCAAACTATCTTGAAGAATTTCCTTCCATCGATTTAAAAATCTTGGCCATAGGGGTAAAAAACATTGGTCTACACACCATGGGCTTCAGATTTATTTTAATTTATAGAGATATTCAGTCCTACCCAAGTGATAAATTTCTGACAAGACCTATTGGGCATTCCAACTTCTTGTGTAGGAATTACTCAGTAATCTGAATTACTGTATCTAGACACCACATGAGTTTATCTCCACAGTTTTCAGTGAGATAGGCCACAAAAAACTGGACCATTTCCTCTGTTCAAGTGTAGGTCAGCCAAGAAATTACCTGTCTTTGTGAAGGGAGGGATCTGCTGAAAGAGGCAGAAATTAAAACGGAGGTTTGTGTAACTGCTAAATGACAAATCAAATCACAAATCAACAGAACATATGTAAGCTTTTAGTTGGCTTTGAAAGTATTTTATTATTTTTAACTCCTTCTTCAGAGAATTTCTGCTCAGCAAACCCAAGGCAATTTTTTGCTCAGCTTCAAAAATGGCACCTGTAGACATGCACAGATCTATTTTTGTACTTTCCCAATCTGTAATTTCATTAAATATATATATATATTCATTCAATAGATAAGAGCTAGACCTGGAGAACACTTCCCTGAACACATCCTCTTGTCTCCTTGTGAACCTTCAAACCCTGTCCTATCAGGCAGTCAAATTCACGCAAGGTGCACTTGACCTCTTGCATTGGGCACTCCAGCCCTCAATACCTCAGAATTTTGAGCAACACAACCCCCAATCCAGCAGCTCAGCCACATGCAGGCTTTCAGAAGATGAAGGACCTGCCACTGATCATCCTCTCTCCCTGTCATGCAGTTCCTTGGCACTTGTATTTCAGACACAACCCAAGTTTGTCACAGCCCACCCAGCGTGGCAGCAGCAAGAGCCTCACTATGGCCACATAAAGTCTGACTGGCTCCATGGCCCCTCACTTGCTCATATCCTATTTTTGTAGGACAGCAGATTCCTGATGCTGTAATGGACATATGCCATGCAGTACTGGGAATTTCCTCTAGAAAGCATTCACTGTGGCCGTGAGTCCTTCACTACTGCATCACAGCTCTTCCTGGAGCACAGAGTACTTTGCTTTTCCATCTCTAATTCCTTGAAAAGCAAAGAAAAATTCACACAGCAGGGAAAAAAAAACAAAGCACCTTAAATAAGAAAATATTGGTCAAATTCCCATTTAAACTACTTTGCTCAACTCATTTTTCATGCTAAAATCCAGCAGAAACAGCCAAACACATCTGTAATGGCAGTTATTTTTCAGCACCAAAATAACCCATTCCTCACAGGCACTCAGAGGCCTTACCAAACACAACTGCACTATTTTAGAAACACCAGCTTTTGGCTATGATATGACTTGCCTTGCGTTCAATGAGTATGAGCTGAGAAGATACAGGAACTCATGAGCTCTGTTTAAGTATGACGGTGGAGCAACATCAAAGACTCCTGAGTTTGTGGCCCAATGCTCTGCTTCTTAGAACAACAGCATTAACCTTGTAATCTGTCTTGTAATCTGTAGAAGGAAATTCCACATCCAGTATCTCCATGTCATTATCATGAAACCATCTATAGACTTCCTATTTAGGTCCTCTCCTCCTTCTACCCTGGACCAATCTGAGCAGGACCTCCTAGCTATTTGCAATGACAGGAAAAGATGCATGGCTGCAAGTCACTGGCCTGGCCTCCTCTTCAGACCCATTTGTCTTCTTTTCTGCCCAGAGAGAAGCAAGCAAAGTCATCCCAGTTGGACCATGTGGGAATAAACAAGGAAAGTTCAAGAAGGCATCTTATTAGGAGTCAACATGTTTTATGTAAGATTTAACCTTAGCAGCTGGTTAATTCCAGTAGAGAAAAGAATCACAGAATCACAGAATAGTCTAGGTTGGAAGAGACCTCCAAGATCACAGAGTCCAACCTCTGACCTAATGCTAACAAGTCCTCCACTAAACCATAGCCCTAAGCTCTACATCTAAACATCTTTTAAAGACCTCCAGGGATGGTGACTCAACCACTTCCCTGGGCAGCCTATTCCAGTGACTAACAACCCTTTCAGTAAAGAAGTTTTTCCTAATATCCAACCTAAACCTCCCCTGGCGCAATTTTAGCCCATTCCCCCTCATCCTGTCACCAGGCACGTGGGAGAATAGACTAAACCCCACCTTGCTACAGCCTCCTTTAAGGTACCTGTAGAGAGCGATAAGGTCACCCCTGAGCCTCCTCTTCTCCAGGCTAAATAGTCCCAGCTCCCTCAGCCACTCCTCGTAAGACTTGTTCTCCAGACCCCTCACCAGCTTTGTAGCCCTTCTCTGGACTCGCTCAAGCGCCTCCATGTCCTTTTTGTAGTGAGGGGCCCACAACTGAACACAGTACTCGAGGTGCGGCCTCACCAGAGCTGAGTACAGGGGGACAATCACTTCCTTGGACCTACTGGCCACACTGTTTTTTATATAAGCTGTTGGTGAGCTCTCATCTAAGTCTTCGAAGCAGAACAGCATCAAGGTCACCATCACACAGTCTGTGCTTTCACAACAATATTGGGTACCTTTGATACAGTCATTAGATTCCTTTAGCCATGTAGTCATCCTAAAGCAGCTGCACAGTGGACATTTTGTGGAGATATATTCAAGTCAGGTGGGCATCCAGTCAAGGACTGGAAAAATGGGACATAATGATCCATGAAGTCTCCCCAAGAAATGGAGGTTGCTTTTCAAAAGATAACTAGTTTCTTCCTTTGCACTGAGAGATCCACAAGCTCTCTCACACTGTCATGGAGCTTTTCTTGATCAGCACCAGTGGTATAAATATTTCACCTGACTTCAAAGATGAAGAGAATTCATTCACATCAGAAATGAACAGGAAATCTGAAGATGGCACTGATTTCACCCTGTCCCTTCAAAGTCATGTCACCAGCAGTTCCCCCTGCAAGAGACATGGCAAATTTTGCTCTTCTCCAAGTGGAGCTTGATGTAGGAGAAGTAGGAGAGCCAAAGAGTGCCTAATTGTCACAGCCTGCAGCTTTGACCATGTTACCCCACCTGTACTAGTGAATGGAATTAATTTCTTGGTCTTCTCACTTGCAAGTGATCTGCAAGCCTCCTATGCAAAGCCTTTAATGACTCTTTAAATATAGGTCCCCTTTCACCTCCTGCTAGTCAGACATGGAAAGACAGAGAAAGCTTTTCTTAGCTCAGTATCTGCACTTCCAAGGGGTGGTAGATCACAAACTCCCTCGGCAGCCTTCACTATATCTCATCCATAAGAACAAATATAGGAAGGAAAGCTGAAAAGATCCACAGAATCAGCACAGCTATGCCACAAGCAAGAAGCAACTCATTTGTCCTCCAGTTCCTAACAGGGGTTTGCGCAGTTGTTATTGCATCCCTTAGGCTGTTATTACCACAGCACCTTGCAGCCCCTATGCTACTTCACTATTGTAGTTAAACCCTGGTAGGCAGCTAATTGCCACACAGCTGATTGTTCACTCCCCTGTGAGATAGGGGAGAAAATTGGAAAGATAAAAGTGAGAAAACTTTTGTGTTGAGATCAAGACAGTTTAACAGATAAAGTAAAAACTGCACATGCAAGTTAAAAGCAAAATAAGGTATTAATTCACTACTTCCCATCATTAGGCAGATGTTTAACCACTTCCAGTAAAGCAGGACTCCATCACATATAGCAGTTACTTGAGAAAACAAATGCCTTAACTCCAAACCTACCCCTTTCCTCCTTCTTTCCCCCAGCTTTTATTGCTGAATATGATATCATATGATATGGGATGTCCTTCTGGTCAGTTGGGATCAGTTGTCCTGGCTGTTTCCTCCCAACTTTCTGTGCACTCCAACCTGGCAGGGCATGGTGCAGAACAGGAAAGACATTGACTCTGTGTAAGCACTGTTCAGCAACAGCTGTAACATCAGTTTGTTATCAACACTGTCACCAAAAATCCCAAACACAACATCATATAAGCTACTATGAAGAAAATAACATTTGTTCCAGGAAAACAAAACAAAACAACAAAACACCAGTACCCTCATCAAAAAGATCTCAAGGAGAGCTGTTCTAAGACAGTGACTGTATTACTAGGAGCTATGCACTCAGAAATAAGGAATGGTGTCTGATGTGTTTCCCACTCCATTAACATGTGGAGATTGAGCACCTGTCAACTATTGTTTGTAAGAATCACAGTTCCCTCTTCTACAGCATCTGAGCTGTGAGCCCAAGGCTTCTGCCTCCATTGAGTCCACACACAGAAAACCTGGGTTGTCAGAGATTTTGAATCGTCCTAGTACCAACTAAAGAGTAAATTGCCTCACAAGACATATGACACTCGAGAGTTTGGGTTCAGCTTCTAGCATTAGCCTCCTACTATTTTTGAGAATGCCTGCAAAGTGGGAGAAGTGAAAACCAGCACAAAGGATAATGAGTTCAGAGTAGAGCAGAGAATCCCTAATCTACAAAAGTCAGCCCCAACATTAACTACCTTCTGCCTGTTAGCCCCATGGATAAAGCATTTTCCCAGGAATTCAGTCTGTGCTCAGCACTCTCCTCAGCACAGAAGGGATGTGCGTGCTCAGCACTCTTAACTTGCTTCAGAAATCTTGGTCCTAGTTTCCACAGGGGCAAGTGCACTGAGATGCGTTCCTCCTGTCTCATGCTTACCATTTTCCTGGGTAGCTAGCTCTGGCACTAGTTGGCTTCATGATTGCCTATATCATGTGAGATGATTTCCTGAAGTGTTTCCAGACTTGAACGGTGCTGGGTGGTGAACTTTTTTGGAGCTGAAAAATCTCTGAGTACAGTGTGGAGGTCTTCCATGCTCTTAGCTGTACTGAAGAGGACTAGACATCTGTTTCTTAAACATAGGTGTCCAAGAACTTACTCTGTCTCTCTTCTCTTCTGGCCTTTCTGCCACCCACTGTGCCCATGTCCCACTGGATGCAAGAAGGCCTTCTTTGAATTTAGCAAAAATCATAAAATCATAGAATGGCTTGGTTTGGATAGGACCTTAAAGATCATCTAGTTCCAACACCTCTGTCAAGGGCAGGGATGCCACGTATTAGATCAGGTTGCTCAGGGCCTCGTCCAACCTGGGCCTGAACACCTCCAGGGATGGAACATCCACAACCTCTCTGGGCAACCTGTTCCAATGCCTCATCACCCTCTGAGTGGAGAAGACCTGGATGAGAACAGCATCCATTACTTTCAGCCTATCTCTTAAGTTTCCGCATGTGTAGAGGTTGCTGTGTGTGTGCAGTGGGGCTGTGTGGGCATATGGGTCATGTAGATCATCTTTGAGGACTGTGATAGGGGAGAAAGGAGAATCTATCAGGCTGCTCTGTTCCTGCTGCCCTGGCCATTCTCATTAGCTGCTTCTTTCCCAGGAGCTCTTCCATCTATTTAGTCCTTCCTCCACCAATTTCTCCAGTTAGGCTTTCCTTCTTTACATCCACATCCCCCTGCTGCTTATGCTCTGCTGGCAGCTCTAGCTAGCTGCTCCAATTAATCCCTTCAGCACTGATGACTGAGTTGCTTCTTCAAGGTCTTCTGACTTGAGCAAGACCCATGGAGCAACCAGAAAGGAAAAAGTCTCTCCTACTGAATGGGTGTGGATGAAAGAAACCAATGAACCCACACAAAACAATAATACCTCTCCGTGCATCCTGAGGTACTTGTCTCTTGACAACACCACCACATTATTCCAGCTCATGTACTGCAGGCTGATGGCAGAGCAGAAGATTTTCAGCCTGCCCTCTACCATGAGTGAGGATGTCTGGTTTATTTCATGTGAGAAGCACTCAGGAAGAGGTCAGGTCAACCGGGTCTGTGATTACAAACCTGGAAAAAAATGATGCAGATAAATTAGCATGATATTTTGTCCTCATCTGGGCTGAACTTGGGCAGGATTTTCACAGGTTTAGTCTTCTTCATCCTTGATCCATCAGGTGTGTTGCAGCTATTAAAGCCTTTTGACTCTTGCCCTCTTTTTGGAGCTGAAAGCTACCCTGGTAAATTGGCAATCTCACTCTGTATAGGGTCAGCCTTCTTGTGGTACTTCCTCCAAGTTCTTCCCCTCCTTTCGCCTTTTCATCCAAAATCCACCTACCAGAAAAATTGAGTTTCTGCTCCTCATTTAGTGCAAAGGAAGTTTGCACTATCCATTGCTTTTAGGATGCGACTGCTGATGTAAATCCTGCCACTGGTTTTGCCTGAGACTGAATGCCTTTGAATCTTTCTTCAGCCTGAACCAGGCTTCATATCCCTGATTCAGCTTATTTAGCATTTTGAGTAACTCTCCCCAGGTGATCTGGGATTGTTCCTCAAAAGCTTCTGAATCCATTAGTTCACATATGTAGGCTATTAGGTGTTGCTGCACAGACCTCCCAACAGTTTCTCATCTGTGAGAGTACAGGCAGCAGGGAACAAGTTACTTAGCATGAGGAACAATCATTCTGATTTCTTTTTCTGCTTTTATTTCTGTATG
The DNA here is from genome assembly GCA_011074415.1 of Stictonetta naevosa. NCBI lineage: Eukaryota > Metazoa > Chordata > Aves > Anseriformes > Anatidae > Stictonetta > Stictonetta naevosa. The sequence continues at coordinate 472,974 of CM021714.1, forward strand.
CTCCTTAACTTTAGGATGCAGAGACACTGCCCTCATCTCTTTCATTTCCCCTGCATCTGCTAAACTTTTTGGCAATGTGTCCTTAACAGTAAATGGCAGCCATTTCCTAAGCCCTCCTCTCAGCAGTCAGTATTTTCACAAATTTTTCAAAAGGAATGTTAGGTGTTTTATTTTTAAGTGTGGATTCCCTAAATTCACTCCTACCAAGGAACAAGCATTGAATAACATTCTTGTTATATTCTATCTTGTTATATAGATAATATGTTTCAGTGCCTTGATTCTGCCAGAATATGTATGGTAATGTGAGGTCTAGTTAATAAAAGACCACTTTCTGGTCTTCTACTTTTTCCTCACAAGATTATGTAATTCATACAAGGTGGAATAGTATCTCCCCAGAATCAAGGGCATTCTTTCTATTCTGGAATGAGGGTATTAATATATAGCACTTTCCAGGTAAAATAATAAACCATTACCCCAAAACAGCAGAAGCTGAAATAGTGACAGACCCTCTCCCAGGGTAATGTGGAATAGTCAATACTTGTGACTCTTGCAGGACACTTACAGAATGGACTCTGAAGTTCACAGAATCATAGAATGGTTTGTGTTTGAAGGGACCTTAGAGATCATCTAGTCCCAAGGCCCCTGCCAAGGTCAAGGTTGCCACCCACTAGATCAGGTTGCCCAGGTCCTCATCCAACTAGGTCTTGCACACCTGCAGGCATGGGACATCCACAACTTTTCTGGGCAACCTGTTCCAGTGCCCTACCACCCTCATAGTAAAGAACTTCTTCTTTATATCTAATCTAAACCTAGCCTCTTTTAGTTTAAAGTCATTTTTCCTTGTCCTATATCACTACACTCACTGAAAAAGAGTCCCTGCCCAGCTTTCCTGTAGCCCTCTTTAGGTACTGGAAGGTCACTATAATGTCTCCCAAGAGCCTTCTCTTCTCCACACTGAACAACCCCAGCTCTCTCAGCCTCTCTTCATGGGAGAGGTGCTCCAGCTCCTTGATCATCTTTGTGACCCTCCTCTGGACTTGTTCTAACACGCCCATGTCCTTCTTGTGCTAGGGGCCCCAAAACTGAATGCAGTGCTCCAGGTGGGGTCTCACAAGAACGGGGGGGAGAGGTGGGGGGGTGGAGGGGAATCACCTCCTTCACCCTGCTGGCCATGCTTCTTTTGATGCAGTCTAGGATATGGTTGGCTTTCTGGGCTGCAAGTACCTGTTGTGAGCTCATGTTGAGCTTCTCATCAACCAGCACACCCAGGTCCTTCTCATCAATGCTGCTTTCAGTCCATTCTCCACCCAGCCTGCATTTGTGTTTGGGTTTGCCGCAGCCCAGATGCAGGACCTTGCACTTGGCCTTGTTGAACCTCATGAGGTTCACACAGGCCCACCTCTCAAGCCTGCCCAGGTCCCTCTTGATGGTGTCTCTTCCCTCCAGCATGTCAACTACACCAGACAACTTGGTGTCATCAGCAAACTTGCTGAGGGTACACTCAATCCCACTGTCCACATCACTAAGATATTAAATCATGCCGGTCCCAATACTGACCTCTGAGGAACACAATTCATTACTGATCTCCAGCTGGACATTGAGCTGTTGACCACAACTCTTTGAGTGTAATCATCCAGCCAATTGCTTACCCACCAAGTGGTCCATCCATCAAATCCATGTCTCTCCAATTTACAAATATATCATGGAGGACAGAGTCAAATACTTTGCACGAATCAAGGTAGATGATATCAGTTGCTCTTCCCCTATTCACAATGCTCTAACCCCATCGTAGAAGGCCACCAAATTTGTCAGGCACAATCTGCCCTTAGAGAAGCCCTGTAGGCTGTCACCAATCACCTCCTTAACAAGTTCCCTGTCTTGGTCATGATTTAATAATAATAGTAATAATAATAACATCATCATCATCAACAACAACAACAACTCTTTGCAGGATTTCCAGCTTGCAAGTGTTGTTGGTGGCCATGCTGTCATTATGCTAGGATTTTCCTAGACACATCAGTTGGCTCTGTAGCTCCTGCTGAACATTATGACAGAATGTCCAAGCTCTGCTCTAGCAGCATTTCTGCTGCCCTCAGTGTAAAATGAGAGCTTGCAGGAATGTTAGCACAGGACAAGCAGAAATGTCAGAGCACTGCTCTGTAGAGAAACAGCTCATCCCTACACTTCTGCTAGGATGTGGCTTGACACAACCCTGGAGATGGTAAGAGCACATTTTCCATATTAAAAAGATATTTATCAATTCAGTGTAGGCCTCCTAAGGTGCATGCTTTCAGTGTTCTCTGCAGAATATGCTTAGTCCATATTTTTGATGTTGCCTGGTTAGGAAATGTGCCATTAAACTAACATTTCTGGTAAATGTGCCTGAAGAAATGGGGTGAGAGAATTGCTGGAAGCAATAAATAGTTTCCCACAAAGAGTTACTTAGGATCATAGTGAATGAGACTTAAAACCCACAGGTTGAAAGTAGTGTGTGTTGCCCGTTCTTTACCATGGTGAATACAATCAAAAATTTCTGTTTACACATGAGCACTTGTGAAGACAGACTAAAGTCACAGGCTGGTTATGAAGGAATGATGATGTCCTTGTTATCCCCTCACCTTTGCACTCTACTTAGAAACTAATTTCTGCAGTTCCTAATGCAGTTATGATTTACCTTCACTGCATGTCAAGGAAGATGAATGTGTCTGTCATAGGAGGCACACTGGTGACAGATTTGTTGGTAAGTAGCTTCTGACAGAGTGCTACTCTTGGAAGTTCCTAGAATGAGTTAACTGAACATTAAAGGCAAATAAACCACACAGCTAGTGATTAGAGAATTGGCAGCTTTCAGATATGCACCACAGGTGCACCATTATTCAAATTCCTCTTGTCTGCACAGCTAACATCAGTGGAAGAGATCTGGGCAGCACTTTCTGGACAAGAAAATTATATTCAGGGTGCCCTTTCCATAATTCAACAAAGCAGCTGAGGGGCTCCTGTTACAGAGCAGGTGAGTGGGTTTCACAGGCTAGGAGACTACTTGATAGAAAAAGTGATGGAAACAGCAAGTGGCAGGAATCAGAGAGGAGGAAGTAAGGGGAAGGAAAGGAAAGTAGGGAAAGAGAATGACATTAACCCCTGCAGGCAACATAAAATAAGTGGTACTAATGATATCAAAAGTCCATGTGGCTCAACTTTCTGTCTTTATAAGTAAATCACAGGAAGGAGAGGCATCTTGCATAAGGCAACATAGAGTGACAATTCATTAAAACTCTCCCAGCAGTTTGTATTTATGGAATCACTGAGCAAGACATGATGTCTGGGTATTGCTCATGATGTATATTAACTGATTAGTTGGTCTAACATTTTTTGAACTAATGAAATGTTCTCTGAATGTATGGCATATTGTTGTGATCCTCAGCTGAGGCTGTCAGAGAAAAGCAGACATCCACACATGTATTTTTATTCACTTTGTTATTATCTCTGACTGAGTGCTACAAATATATATATTCTTCTCACTTCAAATTTTCATATGAAGTCACACATTTGAGGAAGTTAAAAAAAAAAAAAAAAAAAACTATTAAACTACAGAAAATATCTGCCAGGTGCCAGAGTAGTCTGTGCTACAGTTATATCTGCAGTACATCTTTATACTACAGCATGATGTGTTCTTTTCTTGAAGTATTTTCTAGATCATCTTTTTCCAAACACTAAGGCTCTTATCACATCAGAGACTCTCCCACAGCCTCCTATGTAATGTTAGCAGATAGATTTCCTAGGTGGTCAGCCTAAATGTTTTTTAATTGCTTTCTACATCCATCTGAGATGCAGAGGGAAGCATACAAGTCCCTGCTCCCTCTGAAGACCAAATCAGACCAGCTCCAGCAGCAGATGGTGATGGTGCTGTGCCATCACATAGCCAGCAGCCAGGGTGTCAGGGTACTGGTGCCCTGTGTGGAAGATCAGCTCTTGGGGGTCTAACTGTGCTTACATTCCCTGTCCTGTGGAGATTACCTGCCCATCCCACTAAGGTCTTTTAGGGACAGATCTTTCTCTCCAAGGGGGTTGTCCCAAGGTACTTGAAAAGGTTTGAGTTCATCCCAAAGGGGAATCGAACATTGAGCCCAAAGGAAAAGAGAAAATTACTTTGCATCTCAGGGAGGACTGTGGCCTGAAAAAATATATGTCTAATCTGCTTCATCTCAAGGTGCAGTGCCAACTTCAGTCAGTTACTGTTTTGTCAAGCAATACAGGTGCATGTTGCCTTGCTTCCAAATAAGTCTTTCAGGTCCCTTAAAGTGCTTGCTTCTCCCTCAGAAGTCTTTCCAGATAGTCTTCTTGGTTGTAGGGTCTAAGAGCAGAGCCATCCCAAAACCCTGCACTGCTCTCTGTCTCATGTATTTGCTAAGCTTGGATTTTTCCTCTTAGTACTCTGACATATATATGTTTTTCATAGTCCTATCTGTCTTGAATCTCTACTCTTAGAAGCACAGTTCTGAATTCAAGGGAAATGGGAGAAAGAAACAACTTTTTTTTGTAGGCCTTTTTCCTGGGTGCATGCCAGATTTTTTGGTAAATGCAAGGAGAATTCTGCTGCTGAATCAATTTTTTTTTCCTCAAATTGTCAGGAAGTTTCTTCCTCTAATACAGAGAACTTCCAATACTGCTTCAATACTGTTATTGGAATAGTGCTTACATACTCAGGAGGAACATGTCCTTCTAGCCCAGGAGTTCACAGATCAGAGGTCCTCTGCAGTGGGGCAGAAGCTCTGCTGGAACATATGCACTGTATCTATTTTAAACTTTCTCTCAGAGATCGTCCTTTATGGCCATTTTGGAGCTGTGTTTTCCCCATCATCAGTTAACATCTGTCAACTGCCAGGCAGCCCAACTCCATAAATAGCATGTCAATGCAAAAGGTTATCCTTCTGCAGTTATGGCAATAAGTATGTAAGAGGAAAGAACCCTTGGTTTCCCTCCCCCTGGAATGCTATTTGGACCCTGATGATTTATCATAATTTATGGTCTCCCCTACATGAATAGTACTGTTAGTTCATCAGAAAACAAAACCTGAGAATATGACTTATTTCCCTCATGTTCTATCTATATGTAATGTTTGTTGTTTAGACTAGCACACTGACATATGGCACCACTAGAGAGATTTGTTTTCACCAGTTAAAATATTCTGAAAATAATAATAATAATAATAATAATAATAATAATAAAACATTAGCCTAACAGGTCCATAAAAAGAACAAAGAGTTATCCTTTTCAAGGATGTTTACAATCTTTATTAAATTAAAGGCAAATGATTAAGTTAACTATTTTGAAAGTTGATGTTTTTATATACCTCAGAGTGTTTTTCCCAAACTATCCTTGCTATTCAGGTAGGCAGTAAACAGAACCCCAAAATGGGAATTCTTTCTATCTGGAAAAAGAAGCTTTTTATAGATAAAATTAATATTTCAGAAATTAACACTTCTACAAAATTTTGATGGGTATTGCAAGGAAAAGTCAGACATATGCACCTTCTCAGAAATTATAGCAATTTTTCTAGACAGGAATAGTAACTGTGAAATATAAGCATAAAAATAGACATGAGGATCATCACAGTTTCAGTTGCAAGAAAGCTATTGAATTACTTGTTATTTTTCTATAAAAGTTCATAAGATACCATTTGTTATCTAGACAGTCCTTGAGAGATGCTTGTCTAATCCTTTAAAGCATAGGCTAAAGGAGATTATGGAAGACTGTGTTAATATATTCTGTACTAATATACAGTATAGCTTATTCAAATATTTCCTAAGTCTTTACTCCACATACTCTTTACTGCAATACAAACGTTATGGTCTTGGCCATAGAACCACCTATGTCCCTTTAAAAAAATAAATAAATCTTTTCCATGTGAGAAAATTATTTTCATACTCTCATACCCAGTCTTCACATCTCTCATCTCTTGACTTAACAATGAGCATCTGTCTATAAATCTTCCTATATGTTCTCTTTATATTTGTCATTCTAGCTCCTCTCCTCCCTACAATGTGGAAAGATTTTCTCTCAGAAGAGTTTTACAAAAATGATCTATGCAATGCATCATATCACAGAATCACAGAAGCACAGAACTGTAGGGGTTGGAAGGGACCTTGAAAGATCATCGGGTCTAACCCCCCTGCCAAAACAGGTTCTTCAGAGCAGGCTGCCCAGGTAGGCATCCAGATGGGCCTTGAATATCTCCAGAGAAGGAGACTCCACAACCTCCCTGGGCAGCCTGTTCCAGTGCTCCATCACCCTCATCGTGAAGAAGTTCTTTTGCATGTTGGTGGAGAACTTCCTGTGCTCTATCTTGCGGCCATTGCCCCTCGTCCTGTCCCCACAAACCACTGAAAAGAGGTTGGCTACATCCTTCTGTCTCCCACACCACAGGTATTTATACGCATTGATGAGATCTCCTCTCAGTCTTCTTTTCTCCAGGCTGAACAGACCCGGGTCTCTCAGCCTTTCCTCATAGGGAAGATGCTCCAGGCCCCGTATCATCTTTGTGGCCCTCCACTGGACTCTTTTCAGGAGATCCCTGTCTTTTTTGTACTGGGGAGCCCACAACTGGACACAGTACTCCAGGTGAGGCCTGACCAGGGCAGAGTAGAGGGGGAGGATCACCTCCCTTGACCTGCTGGCCATGCTCCTTTTAATGCACGCCAGGATCCCATTGGCCCTCTTGGCCACCAGGGCACACTGATGGCTCATGGTCAACCTGTCGTCCACCAGGACCCCCAGGTCCTTCTCCTCAGAGTTCCTCTCCAGCAGGTCGTCCACCAGCCTGTAGTGATACACCCTGTTCCTTCCCAGGTACAGGACTCTGCACTTGCTCTTATTAAACCTCATTTGGTTTCTTCCTGCCCAGCTCTCCAGCTGGTCCAGGTCTCACTGAATGGCAGCACAGCCTTCTGGCGTGCCAGCCACTCCTCCCAGTTTTGTGTCATCGGCATACTTGCTGAGGGCAGACACTATTCCCTCATCAAGGTCATCGACGAAGATGTTGAACAAGACTGGACCCAGCACCGACCCCTGGGGAACACCACTAGTCACAGATCTCCACCTGAACTCTGTGCCACCAATCACCACCCTCTGAGCTCGGTCAGTCAGCCAGTTCTCAACCCACCTTACCGTCCACTCCTCTACCCCACACTTTCTCACCTTTGCTAGCAGGATGTCATGGGAGACAGTGTTGAAAGCCTTGCTAAAGTCAAGGTAGATGACATCCACTGCTCTCCTCCATCCACCCAGCTGGTGATGCCATCAGAGAAGGCAACGAGGCTGGTCGAGCATGACTTCCCCTTGGTGAATCCATGCTGACTACTCCTTATAACATTCTTCTCTTCCAATTGCTGGGAGATGGCATCCAGAACAAGCTGTTCCAACACCTTTCCAGGGACAGAGGTGAGACTGACTGGCCTGTAGTTTCCCGGATCCTCCTTCTTGTCCTTCTTGAAGACCAGAGTGACATTGGCTATCCTCCAGTCTTCGGGCACCTCTCCTGTTCTCCAGGACCTTTCAAAGATGATAGAGAGTGGTTCAGCAATCACCTCTGCCAGCTCCCTTTGCACACATGGATGCATCCCATTGGGACCCATGGATTTGTATGCGTTGAGCCTATTCAGATGCTCCCGAACCACTCCAACCAGGGGGGAGCTCTCTGTTTCCCAGACCCTTTGTCCTCATGCCAGGATCGAGGAGTCCCAGGGGGGAGTCCTTGAAGCAAAGGCTGAAGCAAAGAAAGCATTCAGTATCTCCGCCTTCTCGGCGTCTCCCATGACCAGGACACCCCCCTTGTTCAGCAAGGGACCCACATTATCCCTAGTCTTCCTTTTGCTGTTCACATACTTGAAAAAAAAAACCTTCTTATTATCCTTTATCTCTTTTGCAAGCCTCATCTCTAGGTGGGCTTTAGCCTTCCTCATCGCGTCCCTGCAGGCCCTGACAGCATCTCTATACTCCTCCCAAGAGGACAGGCCCTTTTTCCACATTTCATAGGCCTTCCTCTTTCTTTTGATCTTATCGATGAGCTCCTTGCTCATCCATGCAGCTTTCCTGCCCCCCTTCCCTGATTTCCTACTCTTAGGGATGCACTGATCCTGAGTTTGGAAGAAGTGCTGCTTAAATGTTGCCCAGCTCTCACAAGCATCCTTGCCTTCTAGCAACCTAGCCCATGAGATACTCCCAAGCAGGTCCCAGAAGAGGTCAAAGTTGGCTCTCCAAAAGTCCAGGGTAGCAATCCTGCTTTTAGCCTTACTTCTTCCACCAAGTTCCATCTTGAACTCCACCATCTCATGGCCGCTGCATCCCGAGCTGCCCCCAACCTTCACATGCCTAACAAGCCCATCCCTGTTGGTAAGAACAAGGTCCAGGAGCATCCCCCGCCTCATCAGCTCCTCTACCACCTGAGTCAGAAAATTGTCCTCAACGCATTGTAGGAACCGTTTGGACTGCGCGTGCCTGGCTGAGTTGCTTACCCAGCAGATGTCTGGGTAATTGAAGTCCCCCATGAGGACCAGCACCCAGGATCATGAAGCTACTAGCAGCTGCTTGTAGAAGGCCTCATCGACTTCCTTCTCCTGATCTGGTGACCTGTAGTACACCCCCACAACAGTGTCCCGCATGCCAGCCCACCCCTTAATTCTCACCCACAAGCTCTCCACTTGTCCTTCACCCTCTCCCAGGAGGAGCTGGGTACACTCTAATTGCTCCCTCACACAAAGGGCAACCCCACCCCCTCGCTTCCCCAGCCTGTCTTTCCTAAAGAGGACATAGCCCTCCATGACAGCGTTCCAGTCATGTGAGCTGTCCCACCACATCTCTGTGATTGCAACAAGATTGTGGCCCTGTGACCGAACACAGATCTCGAGCTCATCCTGTTTATTTCCCATGCTCGGTGCATTGGTATACATTGGTATACACACGTATACCAATATGATATATTGGTATATATCATATACAATCACTAAGATAATCCATTGCTGAGGAAAGCAAATATTTACTTCTAGCACCACAGAAACAGTACTTAGACTAATATAATAACTAATATGATAGACTAATATAATTAAAGGAATAATATAATGAGATATAATATTTTTGCAACTGTTTGACATTGATGAATGTGTATAAGCTTCTGCCCCCACTTCCTTTTCTCCCTGCCTCAGCTGAAATAATGCGTGTATGTCTCTGTCTGCTGTTGTCCTCCCAAAAGCAATTTCTTTCCATTTAGTAAATTTCCTTCCTAAAATTTTAGACAATTTATCCAGTTTGAAGAGCTAACTGTTCTGATTGTATTTTGTCCTGCCAAAGTGCTCAGATGCCCCTCCCCCACAAGCTCTAAAACATTTCTTGAAGTATGCAGTGTAACAGCCATCTGAGGTAATAACATCAGGTAATCATAAAATCATAGAACTGTTTGGGATGAAAGGGACCTTAAAAACCATCTTAGTTCCACCCATCCCCACACACCCCCAATAAGCCTGGAAGTGATCCACTAGATCAGGTTGCTGAAAGCCCCATTAAGCCTGGCCTTGAACACCTCCAAATATGGGTCATCCACATGTTCTGTGGGCAACCTGTTCCAGTGCTTCACTGTACTCACTGGGAAGAATGTTTTCCTAATATCTAATCTAAATCTCTCCTCTTTTAGAATAAAGCCATTACCTCTTGTACTATCACTATACTCCATGATAAAAAGAATCCCTGACCAGATCTGTTCTGTAGTCCCCCTTTCAGTACAGGAAGGATGCTATAAGATCTCCCAAGAGCCTTCTCTTCTCCAGGATGAACAACTCCAGCTCTCTCAGACTGTCTTTGTAGGAGAGGTGCTCCAGTCCTCTGATCATCCTAACGGCCCTCCTCTGGACTTGCTCCAATAGCTCCATGTCCTTCTTTTCTTGGGGGCCCCAGAGCTGAATGCAATACTCCAGGTGGAGTCTCGTGAGAGCAGATGGAGGGGGAGAATAACCTCTCTTGACTTGCTGGTCACCCTTCCTTTGATGCAGCCCAGGATTTGGTTGGCTTTCTGGGCTGCAAGCGCACATTGCCAATTTGAGTAGAGTTTTTCATCCACCAACACCCTCAAGTCTTCACCTCAGGGCTGCTCTCAATCCATTCTCCATCCAGCCTCTTTTTGTTCTCGGGTTTGTCCTGATCCAGGTGCAGGAATTTACACTGCCATCTTGAACTTCATGAGGTTTTCACAGGCCCACCTGTCATGGACCCTCTGTATGGTAACATTTCCATCCAGCATGTCAGCCACACCACACAACTTGGTGTCATCAGCAAACTTGCTGAGGGTGTTCTCACTGTCACTTGTGGAGGGTGGCCCGCTGTCTATGTCACCAACAAAGATGTTAAATAATGCCAGTCTCAATACCTGAATACCTGAAGAATGCCACTTGTCACAGGTCTCCACCTGGGCATCAATCTGTTGACTGCAACTCTCTACGTGCAACTATCCAGCCAATTTCTTACCCACTGAGTGGTCCATCCATCAAACCCATGTCTCTCCAATTTAGAAGTAAGGATGTCATGTAGGACAGTGTCAAATGCCTTGAACAAACCCAGGTAGATGATATCAGTTGCTCTTGCCTTATTCACGAATGCTGTAACTCCATTGTAGAAAGCCACCAAATTTGTCAGGCATGATTTGCCTTTAGTGAAGTCACATTGGCTGTCACCAATCACCTCTCTGTTTTCCATGTGCTTTAGCACAGTTTCCAGGAGGATTTGCACCATGATGTTACTGGGCACAAAGGTGAAACTCACTAGCCTGTAGTTCCCCAGGTCTTCATTTATTCCCTTTTTAAAAAACTGAGTTATGTTTCCCCTTTTCCAATCAGTGGGAACTTCACCAGGCTGCCATGACTTCTTGAATATGATGAATAGTGGCTTAGCAACTTCATCTGTCCAGTCCCTCAGGACCCTTGTATGCATACCACCAGGTCTCATGGACTTGTGCACCTTCAGGTTCCTTAGATGGTGTCAGACCTGATCTCCTTTAGTGAGCAGGTCTTCATTCTCCCATTCCCTGTTTTTTGCCTTCTGCAATTTGAGCAGTGCGGTTACTTTATATTAATACTCTATATTAGTCACTTACTGGTGAAGACTAAGGCAAAAAGTCATTCAAACCTCAGTCTTCTCCAAATTCTAGGTAACCAGGTCTCCTGTTTCCTTACAAAGAGGGCCCACATTTTTCTCTAGTATTCCTTTTATTACTGGACAGATTTAATTCTATCAGGGCTTTAGCTTTCCTACGCTGATTCCTGGCTGCTCAGTCAATTTCTCTGTATTCCTCACAGGCTACCTTCCTTGCTTCCAACTTTTGTAGCTTTATTTTTTGTCTGACTTTGTCCAGGAGCTCTTTATTCACCCACGGAAGCACCCTGGTCTTTTTGCCTGAATTCCTCTTTGTTGGGACATATTCCTCCTGTGCTTGAAGGATTTTATCCTTGAATATTAGCCAGCTTTCTTGAACCTCTCTCCATTCCAGGGATTTGTACCCTTTGTCCCATACTATACCAAGCAGACTGCTGAAGAGGCCAAAGCGTACCCTAGAGAAGACCTGTGCTGTGAGCTTGCTGTGCACCCTGAAGTCTTCTCTAAGGATCTTGAATTCCTCCATTTCATGGTCAATACAGCCAAGAATCGTAATTACTGTGAGGTGAAAATAACAGTTCATGTGTTGGTGATGCTATGTGGTTACAAAGTCTGGAACTGTTTTAAAAATCAAGAGAAATGCCAGGATAGAATGGCCAAGTGCTCTTTACTGGCCATTGTGGATTTTATCCTAGAGACTTCAGTCCCTAGAGGCAAATGTCCCTGCGAGGCTCATGCTAGGACAGTCTGTTTCCATCTCAGTGGCTGTATCATAAAGGAAATGTCACATTCTGGGCCAAAGACATAAAAACTCCTCCTGGGAGAAGGAATCCACACAGCCAAAACCACGAAGCGCAGCTCACCTAAATAAGACGGGCACCTCTGCCATGCTCCCACCTCAAACCCCCACCCCTGCCCCTGAAACCCATTGAGCCTAGGTGTCAGGTCCTCCGCACCTGATTCTGCCCCACTGATGTTCTCCTATTGTGCCACTTGCTAGAGGAGAGACAGCCTGTGGTTCCAGTGTCTGTTAGTGACTGACCCTACCTCTCACAGCATCTCTGTCTCCTAGGGAGCTGGTCCTGCTCACAGGTCTCAGAGGGCAAGGGGAATGCCGTACACAACTCTTCTCAACCCCCCCTCACTGGGCTTCCTCTGCAAGATGAAGAAGAGGGAGATGAGAGACAGGACTTCTTTCCCCACTGTGGCCCTGTTCTGCTTTTGTGTGTGAACTGTGAAGGTCCAGGCCGGCTTTAGTTGAGTTCACAGTCACTTACTTCTACAGGGACAATTACTTTGATGATGTGTATTTTGATCCTGGAGTCAGCTTAAAGGTAGACCATGGGAAACACTTCAGGCTGCAAAGGGCTTTCTCTGTTGCTCTTTGTGGCCTAAGAGTCTAAGAGATCCTCACCTGTGGAGGCAAGATCCTCATGGCCATCCTGAGATGAGTGGGGCACTCCAGAGCCCTGAGCCTCTCCTGGCACCTGCCCTCTGAAGGTCCAGCCAGAGCACAGCTGTCAAAAGAGGTGCAACAGTTGCTGCCCTCAGGCTGTGCAATCAGGTGTGTGTGTTGGAGTTGGCAGGTTTATTGGTGCTTTGTGTTGGCCTTTTGACAGTCACACACTTCAGAGCACCTACATGGAGGCTTTCTCAGCAGAGAGCCCAATGCAAACGAGGCCCTGCACAGTGACCAGTGGCTGTTACTGTCAGCTCAGCCTGTATGTCCTTTGTATCAGCATTAATGATCCCAAATTTTCTAGGCCTTCTTTGGCCCATTCCACCTGCCTTTGTCCTGTTCCGGTGAACACAGAATATAGATAGACACTAGATAAGTTGACCTATCTAGTTAGACTTCACCCCATTTGGTTGGGTTTGGCGAAAACACGTGGGTCAGCAAATTACACCAGCTTTAAATGCATGCCATTTTAAGCGAGTTCCACCTGCTGTTTTATAGCAGGGAAGGCACCCAGTGGAAGGTCCACCTCCGAGGGTCCATGCTGCCACCCGCTGGCAATTCGTGCCTTCAGCACAAATTCTGCTCTGAGCACAAATAGATGAGGTCAGGTGTTGCCTGTCTGAGTTCCCTGTGACTGACAGAAGGCTGCTGGAGTCCAGTGCTGAGAGGAAAGCTGATGGGGCCTGTGTCCTCCATGCAACAGGCCAGGTGGCAATGGGACAGGCACAGCCAACCTCCCAGCTGATGTCTCTGAGCCTTGACTTCCTCAAATTGATTTCCTATGGCAACTGTACTGTACCAGGATGCCTGCTTTCCTGAGCTCTCCAAAGAGCTAGTGAAGGCAGGCTGCAGGCAGAGTTGGGCCTCCATAACCAGCATGTTATAGCCACTGACTTGGCCAGAGGTTCTTCTGCAGTCCCCATACTGCAGTGGGATTCCTTGAAGGCTCTCCGTTGTGCAGCCCTGCTACTTTCCCTCAGTGAGTGCTGCAAAAGCACAGTCTGAGCAAGGGGAAGAGGCTTTCTGGAAGCTTCTGAAGCTTGGAGTAAGCCCTGCCTCTGGCTTCATCCTCACCACAGAGGGAGGCAGTTGTAAAATTGTGCACTTCCAGGGCTACATACCATCTTTTCATTTGTTGATGTGCAAGAGAAGGGATGCCCCCACCCACCCCAAGCAGACCACTGAAGTACCTGTGCAGCTGCCATGTTCCCGATGGGACAGCATGTCCCAGGAGAGCAGAGTGAGCACCCAGGCACTGGTTTCACTCACTGTCATTCCGCTGGCTTCAGAGGGGCCACTCTTGATTTATGCTCTTACAAGTGAGAGCACACTCAGGCCTGTTTCTGATTTTTCACGTTTCAGCTGACAAAGGAGCTGTGCCGGAGCAGGCCTTTCTGGGATAAGAATAGCATCTGCCATCTTAGGACACAGCACAGTTGTCCAGCTCCTACACGGCAATGCATTGCAGTGAGATATAGAAGGCAAGCTACCCGCTGAGGAATGTCTTCAAGTGCTATTAGTGGAAGCGTATCACCTACACAAGCAGGCATGGCTCCGCACAGGAGTCTTGCAAGAGGTGGCTATTTTTAGCTTTTGACACTGCCGATGAAGGGAGACAAATGACAAAGTGATCCTCCTGGCACAGGCAACCTCCAGAGTTCTCTGAGCAAGCCCCTTCTGCGAATGACTCTTGTCAAGGCTGCAGGACCTGAGAGTGAAGCAGATGGGGGCCAGGAGGGAGCTGTGAATTTGCTGGGGACACGAGGCTGTGCCTCGGTCCCACCAGCACTGCCCAGCTGCACTTATGGCAAAGCTCTCCCTGAGGGCGTGCACCTGTCCCTGAGCTTAGGACATTCTGCTGCCTGCTTTATTTTCAACCACATCCCTGAGCACTAGGGAGAGAACAGGGGGAATCGAACTTTGTGTAGGCGAAGGTTACGGTAGCTCAGAAGAGAACAAACACAGTTATACTCATGATCTGAGAGTTGCTTCATCTCCAGTGAATCGCCCGCCCTTTCATATCAGTACCTCTTGTAACATTTTCTTTTGTACAACTCATCAAAGAAACTATTTCCAGATGCCACACTTACCAGTGTGTCCAGGAGTCATCAGCCGGCTCACTCTTCTTCATGGCTGCTGCCTTCTCTCTTCCCTATGGCTGGCTTTTGCTGGCTACCTTGCTTTGTTCTGATGTCATGACACATCCTTGAGCTCCCATGGTGGAGCCAATGCAAAGCAAAGGAGAGTGTAGGGTCTGAAAAGAAGGATTTCAAGGAGTCTCAGAATTTTGTGCTTGTACAGAGTAGCCCTGCCGTTACAGCTAACAGAGATGCTCATGCGATGTTGTGTGTCATCTAGACTCTACCCATCCCTACCTGAAGCTTTGGAGAAGTCTGCAGCTGTGTGTGGACAGGGATTCTAGAGCCACCCAAGAGGAGCACTGAGCACTGAGCACTGGGTTTGGACAGTCCAGGCTCACCACAGAGACCCCATCCATGATGGCAGAGCCAGGCACTCTATCAGGCAAAGAGCAAGACTGCAGAGGATGAGGAGGCATGAAAAAGATTGGAGTCTGCTAGCAAGCCATGGGGAAAAATTATGCAGTGTCCTGAGAAGGGGAAACTAGTCTGGCATCTCGGCAAAGTGTTGGGTAGCTTTCTTAAGGTCCTTGTGATTGAAAACCCAAAGAACCATCTCCCCTTGCTCTCTCAGACAGTAGTGACAGCAGTGGCAGAGGTTCTGGTCTCCAGTCCTCCCTAGTGACACTGGAAGTAAGCTGGACTTCCTTGCAAGAGCTGGTGTGTTGGTGAGGCTGCACCTGGGAACCAGGTAGGGTGGATATTCATCCATGCATTGGATAATGCTGTCACAGACGTACAGCCACTGAGCTGTTGGTTGAAACTTCCCAGTGGTGTGAGTGCCTGCTTGGAGGCAGATCCCCCTCTATGGACTTCTAAAGCTTGGACCAAGAGACCAGTCTCAGTCCTTATCACTTTCCATCACCTTTAAGGATCTTCAGTGGCAAGCTCTCCATTGTAAATATTGTAAGCCAATCAGGGTTGAAAGCATTCAGGGGCTACCTGCTTGGGCACAATCGTTTTCTGCACAGCTTCCAACCCTTCAGCCCACAGCACCAGCCTCACTCCCATTCTTTCTCCCCTTCTAGGCTTAGTGATCCATGGAGGATCCACCTCTGCTTTTGAGCAGCAGCCCTTGTACAGTAGACAGAGGTGGAAACACGTGGACCCTCGCAAGCCATCAACACATACACTGTCCTCTGCTCCTGCATTGGCTTCTTGCTTCCCGTTAGTGCCAGCTGCACCTCACTCCTCTGCTGCTGCTAAGGTCTTTCTCACCCACTCTGCATCAGTCCACACCAAGGGCTCCTGTGGTCAGGAGTCAGTCAAGGTAATGGGCTGCAAACACTTCAGACAGGGGCAGTGTGGCAACAGCGAGTGCAATTGTGCAAATTTCTACTCCTTAAAGGATCACCAAATTAACTTAGAAGACCTCAGTTACCACTAACCTGTCTTTGATTCACAGTACGCACAGCCCTGCAGAGCTTTCTGACAGAATCCTCTAGGGTTGTGTGGTCTTCCTGAAAACAAGGGACAGAATTTGCTTGGAAGCACAGAGCTGTCAGTAATGTGAAAGCATTGGTTTAGGCAGACATCTCTGTGCATGTCTTTAACGTACCATCACACTCTCCATGTGCATGCCTTTTCACCCAAGGCCTAACGTTTCAGAATGCTCCAGCTGAGATGGCTGATAGAGCACATGAGACTGTACGTGCGGCTGTACATGCCCAGCGTTCCTCTTCTGTTCAGATCAGGGTCTGAATGGAAGAAAAATTATTTGCCAACTTTCCCCTTCCCTTCTGACTCCCATCGACCAAAATATTGCCAGCTTAACATGTATTTAGGCTGAAGGGGAGCTTCAGGTATCTGAGGAAGTAATGGAGGAATACAGCCATAAGCTTTCTTCTTTTCCCTTGCCTGTGGACTTGCCACGCATGGCCTGACCTTTGAGGTGACATGCTGAGGAGGTGCATTCTTGCCACACAGTGTAAGGGAAATCGGCCCTGAGGAGGCCTCCTTCCCCAGGCTGGCCTCCTTCCCCAGGTTGGCCCCAGGCAGGGCTCAGCATTTTGCCACACTGCAGAGAAACTATGAGCAGGTGGTGACAGCAGCTGAGCAAATCTAGAGTAAGAGAAATTGCACAGTTTAGAGGCACCATGGAAGAGTCATGACTGTGATAATTTCAGTGTCTGCTGAAAATTGTCTCTGCTGAGGAAATGTCTGACCCATCATAGTGCGATGCACTGTGATGTCTGATAGATTACTCAGAGTCTGGTGGTTAGGATTTGTGATTGCCAAGATCAGAAACAAAAGCAGGCAAAGCAAAGAGGAAAGGGATCACTCCCTCTTGCAACTCACGTGGGATGTAAGCTGTGCGGAAAGGACAGTAGGAGAAGTATCAAGAATATGCGAGGGCAAGAGCAGTGCTAGAAGCTTGAAAGCATCTGTAGCTGATTCACCAAGATCCTAAGCTTATTCAGGAATAAAAAACAAAGAAGCCACTGTCCGTAGTGTGTGTGCAAATTAATCTACGGTCTTTATTCTCTAGACATTGACATGGTTGCAAATACATTGCAGAAGAAAGCAACAGAGGGTTCACATTTTGTGCATCCCTCAGGCCATTTTGTTTCCTCATGACATCTTCATTCTTCATTCTTCTATCCTCCTATGAAACTCCCGGCTCTTTGCTCGTAGTTTGTTGACCTGTGACTCCGCAATGTCAGCCCGCTCCTCAGCTTCCTCCAGCTCATGCTGGATCTTGCGGAATTTGGAGAGGTTGACATTGGACAGCTCCTCCTGTGTGGGGAGAGGGAGCTGGTGGTGAGGAGCACAGGCTACAAGTTGCACTGATTTGGCTGTTCATTTCCTTCCACATAATTACCAAACTTGTCTGAATTGCAAAGTGTTCCAGGTATCTTTCATAAAAACGCTTACTTATAATTAAGCTACTTGATTTTTTTTTTGTGAATTTTTTAATACGTTGTACATGTAATGTTATTAGTAAGAATTCCTTCTTAGAAATAACATCTGTTCTATGCCCCCAGAAATGCTGCATACATTTGCCCTTTTATTTCCCTCCTTTGATCTCATTCCTTTAGTACTTAAACACTAGACAAAGATATGAACATGCCAGAGAAGCTTTGGAGTCCTTCATTATTGCCCTGTAGACTTCCCAGGTTTCCCATATGCTTTTCCTCAATTAATCCTCTTACCACCACTCAGAGTAATACTTACAGCCTCCTCAGATTGTCTCTTGTAGGATTTCACCTTCATCTGCAGCTTGTCCACGAGATCCTGGAGCCTGAGAATGTTCTTCCGGTCTTCCTCAGACTAGAGTGGTTGGTAAGCAGGAAAGAGAGAGAGTTGGTTTCCCCACACCACCAGAGAACATATCCTCTTGGAGTTAATGGAAAAATGCTTTGGCTTTCTGTGAGAAGGGTGAGTCAGCACAAAGATGCCTCCTGCCTTACCTGGTAGGTCAGCTCCTTCACCCTCCTCTCGTACTTGCGCACACCCTTCACAGCTTCAGCACTGCGCTTCTGCTCAGCATCTACCTCCCCTTCCAGCTCCCGCACCTGCAAGGAGAAGCCCATGTTTGGAGCTTTCCAAGTGGCTCCCTTCATGACATGCTCGCTTGTGCACAAATACCATCCCTACGCACCCTGGCCTCCAGCTTCTGGATTTGCTTCTTGCCTCCCTTCAGTGCCAGCTGCTCAGCCTCATCCAGACGGTGCTGCAGGTCTTTCACCGTCTGGTCCAGGTTCTTCTTCATCCTTTCTAGATGGGCACTGGTGTCCTGTTCCTTCTTCAGCTCTTCTGCCATCATGGCCGCCTGGAGAGGCAAAGCAGCAAAGCCAGGTTGGGGCCAAAGATACTTTGGGGAGAATGCATCCATCACCCTCAGTGACAGAGTTCCCCAGCTCACATCTGTGATGGCCTTCTTGGCCTTCTCTTCAGCATTGCGGGCTTCCTGGATGGTATCTTCCATTTCACTCTGAATTTGGGCAATGTCTGTTTCCAGCTTCTTCTTGGTGTTGATCAAGCTGGTGTTCTGTGCAAACAGAGATCGTAAGACTTGTATTCTGAGGCCTGAAATAGCAAAGCTATAGCCTGAGCCAACTCTTTCCTCTTCAACCTTTAAATTCAGTGTTTGGAATTCTTTATTAAAGAATTGTTTACCAAATGTCAGTGGCGGGCTTAGGTGATGGGCTGTGACCCTGTTTCCATTGTGGACAGGAGTACAGAGGCCATTCTAGACCATTGTCCCGCGTCACCCTCTACTACTATAACCGTCATCTGTGTTAAGTGTCTACACAACTGGTTTGGGCACCAAGCCCTTACCTGGGTATGGAGGAGCTGCACACGCTCGCTTGCATCCAGAAGCTCCTGCTCAGCCACTTTCCTTGACCGCTCCGTCTGCTCCAGGGCTGCCCTCAGCTCCTCAATCTCAGCCTGCAAGAGGTTTGCTCTGCGCTCCACCATGGCCACCTGCTCCTTCAGGTCTTCCTGCGTCCTGAGTGCATCATCCAAATGTATCTGGGTATCCTGTAAAAGAGGCAAGAGAAATGACAAGGCAGCACAGCACACTAGGGTGCCAAAAATGTTAGAGAAGCCTTTCTTGTATGTGTAGCTTTGCTGAACAGACCTTGAGCACTGCCTGTGTGTTTCTCAGGTTCTTTTGTGCCTCTGCAGCCACACGGTTGGCATGGCTCAGCTGGATCTCCATTTCATTCAGGTCTCCCTCCATCTTCTTCTTCAGCCGCAGGGCTTCGTTCCTGCTCCTGATCTCAGCATCCAGGGTGCTCTGCAAGGACTCCACAATTCTGAGGTGATTTCTCTTCAGCTGGTCGATTTCCTCATCTTTCTCTGCTATCTTCCTGTCAATCTCAGACTTGACCTGGTTGAGCTCCAGTTGGAGACGTAGGATTTTCCCCTCTTCATGTTCTAGGGAGGCCTGGACAAATAGTCACAAACACGTATAACATGGGTAGAGCTACTTCTTGTTTTCTTGATAATTACAGAATTTTTCAGAGAACCTGGCGTGGATGTGCTCCACTGCTAGAACAGAAGGGGAACTGTGCATTTCTTAGCCATATTTCCCCACTGCTAATGTTTCTAGTGTGGACAGCAGTGATTATGGGCACATACCTCAGCTTCCTCCAAGGCAGCCTGGATTTCAGATTTCTCCTGCTCAATCTGCTTCTTGACTTTCTCCAGCTCGTGGATCGCCTTTCCTCCCTCTGCAATCTGCTCCGTGAGGTCAGAAATCTCCTCTGTAGGGAAGGGTGAAACAAGGCATGGTCAGACATAGGGCATACAGGGAAGGGCCCTGACACACCAGGGTGACAGGTCTCTTCTCATCACTGCAGGCACACACCCGTGTAGAGTGGTGGGTAGACAAGCTTGGGGGAAAGCCTGGACAGCAGCAGAGGACCAGCAACTTACGCTGCAAGTTCTTGTTCTCACGCTTCAGTGTTTCCAGGTGGTCCAGGGACTCCTCATAGGCATTCTTCATCTTAAACAGCTCCGTGCTGAGAGACCGAGACTCCTTCTGGGAAGCTTCCAGCTCAGCCTGTGTTTCCTCATACTTCTGCTTCCACTCTGCCAGGATCTGAGGAGCAACGGGGTGTGAGTATGGATGTGGCAATTGTGAGGGGATGCTCTGCCCAGGAAGCACAGGGCCAGGGGCAAGAATACCTTGTCAAAGTTCTTCTGCTTCTTGTCCAGAGCTGCGCAGGCAGCATTTGCTCGCTCCACGTCAATCATCAGGTCTTCCACCTCGTTCTGCAGCCTCTGCTTTGTCTTTTCCAGGGAAGCACATTTGGCGTTGACAGCTTCAACGTGTTCCTCTGCATCCTGCAGGCGCTGTGCCAGCTTCTTCCTGGGAGGTGGTAAAAAGCTCATAGTTAGTGAGGAATGAGTATGCTGTTTACAATTGCATGCTTAGTCATTTTGCAGTCTGTTGACTCCAATCCATAAGATTTATAAGATAAATTTTACCACATCTGTCATCCTTCCCTAAAGCAACCCCATGACTTATTTCTTTGAATATCTTGGTCTTCGCTTCCAAGGTCCCTTCTGAATTTTCATTGCCCTTCCTGGTTCTTTGCATCCTGTCACCACATACTTGGCCTCCTCCAGCTCCTCTGTGCGCTGAATAGCGTCCGTCTCATATTTGGTTCTCCACTGAGCCACTTCACTGTTGGCTTTGGACAGGGCACGCTGCAGCTCTCCCTTGGCTTCCTGCTCCTCCTCATATTGTTCCCGGAGCAAGTCACAGTCGTGGCGAGCAGACTGCAAGCCATGGGCCAGGGCATTCTTGGCCTGGGGTTAAAAGTATTGCAATAAGTAGTAGCTGTATTCTGGGAAATCTTATCATACTGGCATTTAAACACTGGAGTATCTTCAAGGGAAACAGCAGTGTACAAAAATATCAAGCCACAGGCGGATATATTCCAGGAATCTAGGAGTCTGCACTGACAGAGTAGTGAGATATAAATTTTATAAAATTAATATATATGAAGTGTCTTCACCTTTATCTCTTCCTCCAGTTGTCGCTTCAGTTCCTCAATCTGTTGGGTGAAGGCCTGTTTCCCTCTAGAAAGCTGAGAAATTAAAGCATCTTTTTCCTCAACCTGGCGTGCATATTCACCTGGAAAAGTTTGTATTTAGAAAATATTTTAACAGCCAAATTAAATAAATTTTAAATGAAATAAAGCCATTTAAATGATTCTTCCATTTCCAAACTGGAGATTTATTGCCTTACCAGATTCTGTCTGTAGACGAGCTCTTTGAGCACTGAGATCACTGATCATGCGTTGATTCTGCTCTTCTTTTGTTTTAAATTCACTTAGTTGGTCTTCCAGAGTGCGGCACATCTTCTCCAGGTTTGCCTAGATGAAAAGCATATATTTAAAAATGTGTTAGTACCTGGACTCTGCCTTATTTACAGCAAGAAAATGTAGCCAGCAGATGCAGTTTACATATCTATGGACAACATGCATAAACCCAGGATATATACATTAGATTAGAAGAAAAAAGTTGTATTGTAACGTGGTGATGTTTAAGTGCAAAGATAAAAATAAGTATTACATTGTTTACAAAGTGCTAATAAAAGTATTTCAGTACCTTGGCTTTGGAGACAGACTCCATGTTACTGGCCAAGTCATCTATCTCCATCTTCAGCTCACTCTTCTCCTTCTCCAGCTTCTGCTTGACTCGTTGCAGGTTGTCGATCTGCTCCCCAAGCTCAGCTGTGCTGTCTGCGTGCTTCTTCCGCAGGGTGGCAGCTGTGGCTTCGTGCTGCAGCGTGGCCTCTTCGAGGTCACGGCGCATCTTCTGAAATTCTGCCTCACGCTTCTTGTTCATCTCAACCTGAGCTGCTGTAGCCCCTCCTGCTTCTTCCAGGCGCTCGCTGATTTCCTCCAGCTCCCTGGAGAGGTCAGCACGGTGCTTCTCTGCTTTTGCCCGAGAAGTTCGCTCTGCCTCAATTTCTTCCTCCAGTTCCTCGATACGGGCCTGGGGAAAATGCAAGACCCTTCACACCCATGCCCTCCTTGTACTGATGTCCTTCTGAAGGGTGATGGGGAAGGACCAGAGACTTGCCTGCAGCTCCTTGATCTTCTTCTGCAATTGCATGCCAAGAAGTTGCTCATCCTCAATTTTGCTCTGGATCTGGCTGATTTCAAAGTCTTTCCTTTGCACAAAGCATACAGAATCACACTGTTAACACCTGAATAAAACTACCTAATAAATGCACCTGACCTGCACTCAGGTGTCCCACAACCACACTTACTTCTTCAGTTTCTCATCCAGCTGCTGCTTATCATTTTCCAGATCCATTATGCTATCATGGGCCAGCTTCAGGTCTCCCTCAAGTTTCCTCTTAGCCCTTTCAAGGTCCATGCGCAGTTTCTTCTCTTGCTCCAGGGACCCTTCCAGCTAAACACAACACCATTAATGCCAGGCAGATCAAACTCCATACCTGTCCTGTCTTGCTGGAGGCACGTGTGCTTACATCATCCACTTGCTGCTCCAGCTTGGTTTTAGCTTTGGTCAGTGTATTGACTTTGTCCTCTTCGGCCTGCAGGTCATCCAGTGTCTGCTGATGGGCCTCTTGGAGGGCTTTCTTCTCTTTTGTCAGCTTGGCAATGGTCTCATCCAGAGCTGCCATCTCCTCTGTGAGGTTTTTCACCTTTGACAAGAAGGGAGCAAGTGTAGATAAAAAATGTGGTTTAAAACTTTATGCTGTATAACAGACTAGAATTCTTTCTTGAGTGCGAGTGATGTCTTCTGAGTCTTACCTTGTTTTCGGTGGCATGTTTTTCCTTCTCAACCTTGGCCAAGGTTAACTCCAGGTCATCAATGTCTTTCTTCAGCTCTGAACATTCATCCTCCAGTTTCCTCTTCTTGGCTGTCAACTCAGCATTAATTTCCTCCTCATCCTCGGCCCTTTCAGTCACCTCCTTAACTTTGGCTTCCAGCTGGATTTTGGTTTTGATGAGCTGGTCACACCTTTCCTCAGCATCGGCTAAAGCATCAGCTTCCTGATCATGGAAATGCACTTTTTTCAGGATATGTCTTTTGGGGCGATATTGTGGTTCTCACCTTAATAATTTAGAATCTTAATAGTTATTTTATGGTTAAACATTTGTTTTATATTCCAACAGAAAGTATTTGCCTGTAGGAGGTTTAAGGAGCAGAGCAAAATCTTTCTCGATGCAACAGTCTGCAGCTTCCTCACAAGATGGAACAGCAGGGAAGGTGGTGATCTATTTTCCCTGGTGACCAGCAATTAGACATGAGGGAATGGCATGAACCTGATTCAGGGGTGGTTCAGACTGAGTATTAGGAAAAGAATCTTCACCAAGAGAGCAGTCAGGCACTGGAACAGGCTCCCCAGGGAAGTGGTCACAGCACTGAGCCTGCTGGAGTTCAAGAAGTGCTTGGGCAATGCTCTCATACATAGCGTTTTATTTTTGGGTGGTCCTGTGTGTAGCCAGGAGTTGGACTTGTAAATCAACTGTATGAAATTCAACAAGGCCAAGTGCCCGGTCTTGCACCTGGGGCACAACAACCCCAAGCAGTGCTACAGGCTGGGAGATGAGTGGTTAGAAAGCTGCCTGGCAGAGAAGGACCTGGGAGTATTGGTTGATAGTCAGCTGAGTATGAGCCAGCAGTGTGCACAGGTGGCCAGGAAGGCCAACAGCATCCTGGCTTGTATAAGAAGCAGTGTGGCCAGCAGGGCTAGGGAAGTGATTGTCCCCCTGTACTCACCTCTGGGGAGGCCGCACCTCGAGTACTGTGTTCAGTTTTGGGCCCCTTGCTACAAGAAGGACATTGAGGTGCTCGAGTGAGTCCATAGAAGGGCTACAAAGCTGGTGAGGGGTCTGGAGAACAAGTCTTATGAGGAACAGCTGAGCAAGCTGGGATTGTTCAGCCGGGAGAAGAGGAGGTTCAGGGGCGACCTTATCACCTTAAAGGAGGCTGTAGCAAGGTGGGGACTGGTCTATTCTCCCACGTGCCTGGTGGCAGGATGAGGGGGAATGGGATAAAGTTTTGCCAGGGGAGGTTTAGGCTGGATATTAGGAAGAACTTCTTTACTGAAAGGGTTGTTAGGCATTAGAATGGGCTGCCCAGGGAAGTGGTTGAGTCACCATCCCTGGAGGTCTTTAAAAGAGGTCCTGGAGGTCACTACATGTTTAGATGTAGAGCTTAGTGATATGGTTTAGTGGAGGATTGTTAGTGTTAGGTCTGAGGTTGGACTAGGTGATCTTGGAGGTCTCTTCCAACCTAGATGATTCTTTGATCCTCATGGGACCTTTCCAACTCAGGATATTCTATGATTCTATGTCTCACCCATGATATACATAAAATCATGGAATGCCCTTACTAGAATTTTCTGACAGTACCTAGCTATGTTTTTAAAAGCATAATTTAATGAAGTACAAAGTAATTGATTTAAATTTTACTTGTTATGTTTCTTTTGAAAATTTAATTGTAAACATCAGCCTTGTAGCCACTGTTAAGTTAGAGGGAGGCACACTGGTCCTACTCACAGCCTGCACTTGAAGCTGCAGATCATTTTTCTCCTGCACCAGCTTCACCATTTTCTCCTCTAGCTCCTTCCTCTTAGCCTCAGATTTTGCAAGCTCTTCCTTGGTTTTCTCAAACTCTTGTTTCATGTTGGCCATCTCCTTCTCAGATTCTGCACTCTTCAGCAAGGGCTTGATTTTGAAGAACAGCTTCATCCAGGGCCAGTGCTTGACATTCATGAATGCACGAATGTTGTACTGGATGCAGAAGATGGACTCTCTGAATGGTAAGTGAAATAAATATTAAAAATTTAGGCACAGATGACAAAATATACCAAATGCAGTGAACTTGATTTAAATAAATGTTTACCTCCTCTCCACCATTTTCTGGTACTCCACTCTCATCAGGAAGCCCCTGCACCTGGCCTGTGTGCGAGTAATGAGCTGTGCCAGCTTCTCATCCCTCATCTCCTCCAAAAGGCCTATCAGCCCAGCTTTGAAGAACACCTTAGGTAAGAACATAAAAATAGGTACAGTCTATGTGCTTGCTGTTCACAGTAGCCCATATCCTGTCTGCCATGGCAGATTATATGGGAAGTTAAGAGAATGAGCAAAACCACAAAGAATGTATGCAGTGATGGATCCTCTTTTATATCATCAAGCATCCTGGTCTGGCTATTACAGTCATATAACTGCAGTTGAGAAACTATAATAGCCAGATCTTATTCATTTGTTTTTATTAATCCTTGATTCTTCTATTCCACAACTTTGTCTTCAGTTAGGAACCCTGAATTAGAATAATCCTACGACAACGAATTTCACTGTTTTATTGAAGTGGTGAGTCAAAAAGTATTTAGTTGATGTGTTTTAAACACGTCAGTGTCTGATGATTTCATGTGCTTTCTGAAGTATCTCAGTATCATTCTTAGGCTGCACAAAACAAAAACACGCATTACTTGAAACAAACAGTTTTGGTACCTTGGTGTGACCAAATTTATATTGTGTGTGGTCTATATCAATTGATCCAAGAAGTTTCTCACAAGCCTTCTTGCTGTCAATGAACTGTCCCTCTGGAATAGCACTTGCATTTAATACTTTGTATCTGGGGGAGAAAATGGTAATATAAGGAGGTCTGTTGTTGAGACCAATTGACTGATACACTACAAGAAAGAGAATATAACTCCACTGCTAAATGTAAATGTTAGAGAAGGTTCTATTCACCAGAGGTGAATTTTAAATTTCGTAAGCTACTTAAGATGGCCAAAATGATCCAGGAAGGGGAAGCAGTCTGACCTCTGTTTAAAATCTGCATACAGGACTCTGTTGGGAAATCCTTTCCTGCAAATTCTGATCCCTTCCAGCACACCATTACACCGGAGCTGATGCAGCACCAGCTCATGTTCCATGGCACCTAACAATGCAGAGCACAAATGAATGTTGTATTCTGTAATGCATCAGGGAATACCTGCACCATATTGAAGACTTTCTGTATGTGAGTCTCTTACCAGGTGTTTTTGTTTCATTTGGGATGATGCAGCGTACAAAATGGGGGTGGGTGCTTCTCAGATTTGTCATCAGCTTGTTTAAATTTTCCTGGGAGAGTCATTAACAAAAGTTTATATTAGCAAATGTAATTTCCACTGTAAGCATCAAGCAATCTGTACTGAGATAATTTGTTATCAGTTATTAGCTTGCAGAATCCTGAACTGAAGCCACCTGCACCAGTTTTCTGACTTTCCACATATCTTTGTTATTATTAACTTAAGGTATTAAGTTTGTCTGTTTAGTCTGTAGGAACTCTGTACTTGTTTTGACATTTCACTGACTCTAGTGAAATACCTTCAATAGAAATTATATCCATCTTCCACTATATGTTCCAGGAGAGATATACTGATACTTCTGTGATGCAGTTTGAAACATACTACAGCAGACATTTAAGGTGGGTCATATGGTTCACACTACATAGAACCTTCCTATTTTCTCCACTAAAAGCAAATGGAACAGGCTGAATTTTATGTGTCTCGATTTCATGTTTTCCTTGTAAGGTAAGGTGAGATGAATTCCAGGGCTGGTCTGTAACTAATATCTGTATAATTATTTATAAATAATTATTGTCTATAATTAGGGTAGGGAGGCAGGTACCTCCAGAGGACATTTCAGACTACCTAAGTTAAGTAGTCCAAACATTAACATGTCTAAACTTTAAAATGCCTAAACCAGCAGGATATAGGAAGAAAGTCTGAAAACTTAAGAGCAATGCAACCTAAATGCAGCAAGGTTCACTTCTTACTTCTTCAAGTATTATGAGCTTAAACATGGGCTTATTACATTATTTTTGAATGATATGTGCTGGCAATAATTTCCTACTTGCAAGGCAAAAGCCTTGCAAACATAGCCTAGATCTATGATTATTTATCCTAGGTTGTATACACAAAGTTCATGTCATGTTTCAGAGTACTGGCTAGAGGCTATGTCAGGCGATCAAGAATCATATGACAACAGATATGTAGGAGGAATTAGGCTGCATCAAGAAGAGAGCCCTAAGTGAATATCATAGTAAGTGAATATCATAATAAATAGCCTCAGGAGACACTCAGCATTTTACCTGACAGAAGTGTATGGAGCAGCCAGGCAGCAAAGCTTGGTTATGAGAAAAAATTGCCACATCTTAAAAATTCATATCCCAAGGTTTATTTCAATCATAACTGATCCATGAATCATGGAAAAAATACTAGAGATACAAATGAAGCAAACAGCTTGCCTCCAGACCTCTGGGCAGAAACACTGTTGTTACAGAGTAATAAAAGGTTCTGAAGCAGAGGTGGGCATCTAAATGAAATCTGTGTCTTCTAGGTATATTTTAGAAGATTTCTGGAGAAGTTGTTACAGCCAAATGTTGTGCATTCAATGGAAAAGAGCATAAATTAGTTACAGTGGATTTGCTCCTATGGCCCAAGAACATCAACTATTTTTTTTACACAACTAAGCCAAAAAAAGACAGGCTATTTTAAGTGATGAATTTCCTCCTTATATTAGGAAAAAAATATTGAACTTTGTACTGCACCCGGAAAAGAGCTGAGACAGTCTGGAATGAAGAACCTTTCTTCTTGCCACCTTTCTTGCCAGCACCAGCACTAGCCTCTACAAAATTAAAAATATATAAAATAGGTTTTATATTTTTGTTATTGCCTCTTACAATTCCTTTCTCTAAGTTGTACATCAATGCAAATATGACTTTCATAGATCTGACCTGCTTCTGCTCCACCATAGTTGGCAAACAGTAAGGCCAATGTCTTCAGTGAAGACTTCTGGTATAACCCAATGACAGTTTCGTTCAGGGGGTCCTTGTTCTTCTCAAGCCAGCCAGTGATGTTGTAGTCCACTGTGCCAGCATAGTGTATCAGAGAGAAGTGGGCCTCAACCTTGCCTTTGGTAGGCTTGGGCTTCTGGAAATTGCTGGACTTGCCCAGATGCTGATCATAGAGCTTGTTCTTGAAAGAGGTGTCAGTTGCTTTGGGAAACATGCACTCCTCTTCCAGGATGGAAAAGATGCCCATAGGCTGGAAGAAACACACAAGAGAGACAAATTGCAATTTAGTTTTATGGGCAATTATGGTCTTTACGTAGTCAGAGTAGCAGAACACAGGCATAAGTGCTCATCAGAAAAAGTTATTTTTCAGTCACATTTTATGCTAGAAAATGTGATTAAACATATTGATAGTTATGGTTTTTACACCAAATGATTCATAATGATAAATGGAAATTTCTTTAGTTTGTGTTGAAAAGCTTATTTATGTAACCAGGGCACTACCTTCTTATTCAGAGGAACACAAACATATACAGATGCCATAAAAGTAATTGAATAAAAATGAGTATACTGTACACCCCTACAGAGAAGGCAGGCACCTATCCTGTGCATCATTAAGAAGAATAATATCATCAGGTTGAGGGAGGTGATCCTTCCTCTCCACTCAGCTCTGCTGAGAAACATCTGAAGTGCTTTGTCCAGTTCTGGGCTCCCCAGTACAAGAGAAGCATAGACATACCAGAGTAAGCACAGTGAAGGGCCACTAATATATTTAGACTGGAATAGCTGACATACAAGCAGAGGCTGAGAGAGCTGAGAGTTCATGGCTGAGTTCAGCCATGAGAAGAGAAGGCTCAGGAGGATCTTACCAATGTGAATAAATACTTAATGGGAGGTGGGAAGGAAGATGAAGCCAGTCTCTTTTCAGTGGTTCTCAGTGACAGTACAAGGTGCCACAGGCACAAATCGAATTACAGAAAATTCCTTTTAAATGTAAGAAAATGTTTTTTTACTGTGAGAGTGGTCAACAGTTGGAACAGATTGCCCAGAGTATCTGTTCCTAGAGTATCATCTGAGATATTCAAAACCAAGCTTTACGTGGTCCTGAGAAACCTCTCCAGTTAACCCTGCTTTGACCAAGGGAGTTAGATTAAATGATGTTACAGTTCTATTATTATAATTTCTTATCATCCTTACAGCCAATGAACATTAAATTCCATGTTCAATATGAATGCCTTCTTATTCTAAGTCAAAGGATGCACATTAAGTGCGACTGTTTACAATCAGTTATGCATTTCCATCTTCTATGCTTATTTTACAAACGATATATCTATTTTGCTGTAGGAGCACAAGTCTGTTGGAGCTGAAACGTGAGCTGGAGACTTTTAACTGGAAACTGTTTCTATCTGTTGTTTCAAAAAAAAAAAAAAAAGTCTCATTTGACAGATAAAATAAACTAAGCAGCTAAGTATTCTTGAATAACAAAAGCTGAATATTTGGACATGAACATGAACAATCCCTTTGAAAAATTAGACCAAGTAATTATAATATTCCCATGCCCATACCTTCTCAATGAGTTCAATGCAGGCAGCCAGGTCCATCCCAAAGTCAATGAACGTCCATTCAATTCCTTCCTTCTTGTACTCCTCCTGCTCCAGCACGAACATGTGGTGGTTGAAGAACTGCTGTAGTTTCTCATTGGTGAAGTTGATGCACAGCTGCTCAAAGCTGTTGAACTGGAAATAGAATGAGAAAGATCCATCTCTTCAAGATGCAGCAGTAACTGCAAAACCTTATCCTTTAAAAATAAGGAATGCAGTTACTTTGGTTTCATAGTGACTGAGCATTTCTTCAGTCAGCTTTAGTTCTATATAACAAAATAGAGAAATGCATGACATTCATTGTTCACTATTATATTTTTCTCCTTGATAAAACTGTGAAAATAGAATGCATTTCCTATGTTATCTTAGAACAAATTACAGAAAAAAAATAAAATAAAATACAAAGTTAGGCCTATTATGATGTATGATGTTTTATTCTGTCCTGAACTTGAACATTTAAACTAAGAAATTTTTCTGCTTGGACCTTTCTGCTCTTTTGAGTTTGCACATCTTGAAAATGAGAGTAATTGTTATAATAAAAGTCCTTTCAAAAGTCATTTTTTACTTCATGAAAAAAAGGCAATTAGCTACAAAAAAAAAAAAAAATGTTGATCATATGTGTTCTTTAAAAATATGTCTGAGAGTTGTAAGAACACCCAGCTGTCATTTCTAAGCAGCTCTTACCAAATCTTTGTTACTTACATCAAAGATCTCAAAGCCAGCAATGTCCAAGACACCAATGAAGTACTGCCTGGGCTGCTTTGTATCCAGCTGCTGGTTGATACGAACAACCATCCACAAGAACATCCTCTCGTAGACAGCCTTTGCCAGAGCACCTACAGCATTGTGAACCTAAAACAAAAGTGAATACCTGAAGTTACAACACAGAGCAGAGAAGAATCAAAGGGATACTAATTCAAAGCATGGATCCAGGTTACCATGTTTCTCACCTGCTGCACAGTTTGACCCTTGGTCACATATTCGTTCCCAACTTTGACTCGAGGGTAACACAATGCCTTGAGCATGTCAGCCGAATTCAGGCCCATCAGGTATGCAGCCTTGTCAGCAACTAAATGGCAAAGATAAAGAGAAAAAATAATAATAATAATTTTGTGTCATATAGTTTTTGGATCTCTAAGGGCTGCAGTGTTCAGGCTTCTGTTCTTTGAAATATGTTGAAAGACTGTCACAGATATAATCTGTGTAGCATCAAAGGCATAATTTTGCATGTTGAACTTTTCTGAAAGAACTTATGTTTGAAGGTCTTCATTGAAGCATGCAAAATGCAATGAAGTTTTCAAAAAATTCCTGGCACAAAATTGAAAACTGCAGCTTGTTAATCTGAATATTTCTAGTATGTGTGTGGCTCAGAAGTTGCAGTGACCTGAGTGAGGTAATGAGCTATACTCAGAAGGTGATCAAAAACACACAAATATTTAGAGTGGAACACACAGAGGATCTCTCTGTACTGTAGGATTCAGCATCTACAACCCTTTCTGAGCTTTGGTTCCTACTTCTGATCTTCCATAAAATTCAGTGGTTTTCATCCTTTTTCAGACATGACTATGGCACTTTCCAACTTCTGCCTAGTTCTTTAAAAAGAGAAGACTCAGAAAACTGGAGGCATGGGTTCTAGCTCCTGCTCTGACAGAGAGGAATCAAATCCATCTCTCTCATCAGAGTTCCCTGGACATCTGACAGGTGAGGGTGAATGAAAATATGGCCCCCTATCCTGTTAGAGCTGAATCACTTTATTGTTCCACAATGATTGCAAGGCATTCCCAATAAAAATATGACTAATAATGTTACAGTAAAGGTATCCATGGCTACTGGCTTCCTGGCACTGTTCAGAAGGCAGTTTAAACTGTTAATTTTTCATTGTATAAGATACATAAATCCAGAGATTATACATCAGAGAAAATGATGTACTGTGAGGAAAAGTGAGATTTTTTTTCTCACTTGCTGTTTTTCTTGAAATCCTAAAATCTAACTTCAGATGATTCTGTGTCTTTCACATATAGGGTGGCTCAGAGAATATTTAATTTCTGAGTTTGACAATACCTTCTGTGCCATCTGGCTCTGCCTGCTCCTCTCGCTGTTTCTGCTTGAACTTCAAGTTCCCATAGTGCATGACAGCCCCTGTCAGCTTGTAGATGGCAGTCTTTTCATCAGCAGTGAAGCCCAGGATGTCAATGGCACTCTGGTAGTAGAATCAATAAAGTGGAATATTTGCCTGTTATATGATATATGACCTGTACCAGCTTACCTTTTTCATAAATTACTTACATCTGTAGCCATCAACTCCTCCTTGTCATCAATGCTGGGAACAGTGATCTCACCTTGACTCACAAAAGGGTAGTCATATGGATTGGTGGTGATAAGGAGCATTTCTGAAAACAAATGTTGATGGGTTAAATTTCATTGTTTCTATAGTGTAATTCATTGTTGCTCAGTGATCTTCCTCCAAAAAAAAGCTCAGTGATGCCTCCTACCAATTAGCTCTGGCTTCTTGTTGGAGGTGACCTGATAAAAAATGTGGTAGCTTCTTTCTGCCTTGAGCTGGAAAGTGACTCTGGACTTCTCCAGCAGATCTGGTAAGGAAGGTAGAAATTATAGGCACAAGACAGCACATGGAGGTAGGAATTTAGGAAGGGATGTGATGATGCCAGGATGTCACTTACAAGTTTCGATGTCAGCAGAAGCTAGTTTGCCTGTGGCCCCAAAGTGGATTCTGATGAATTTGCCCTGTTGAGGGGAAAAAGAACCACTTCAGCCTGGATGGATTCTTTTGACATCTCTTTATGTAAGAATGCCACTAGCCTCATCACTACTGTTAGGAGGGATTTTGTCCAAAGCTACCACTCACAAAGCGAGAGGAGTTGTCATTCCTCACAGTCTTGGCATTTCCAAATGCTTCCAGCAGAGGATTGGCACTGATGATTTGATCCTCAAGTGTTCCCTACAGGACAATAATTATTCCTCGATATACTTTCCAAAAACAAGAAACAGAAAAAAAAACATTGATTCAAGCCACTATCTGTTAATGTACCTGCATTTTGCCAGACTGCTCCTCCTTCTTCTTCTCCCCACTAGCTGCAATTGTTGCAAAGTACTGGATGACACGCTTTGTGTTCACAGTCTTCCCT
Source organism: Stictonetta naevosa (assembly GCA_011074415.1). Lineage (NCBI taxonomy): Eukaryota > Metazoa > Chordata > Aves > Anseriformes > Anatidae > Stictonetta > Stictonetta naevosa. The sequence goes on from CM021714.1 coordinate 505,732, forward strand.
GCACCAGATTCTCCACTGCCAAATGAAATAGAGAAGCAGAGAGAGTGTGGTCAGGCAGCAGACACTCTGGTCCAGGGTAGCCCTGCAGGCACCCGCGCAGGGAGTGTACTTACGTGATCAGGATTGACTGATTCTCGCGGTCTGTGAAAGAGGCAGAATGAAAGTTTTTAGCCATTGTCCTGAATAGAACTGAGTAAGTTGACTGAAAAGTAAATCTGTAAATGTAAGTTGGGTCTTCTCCAGAAAGTCGAGGCAGTAACTCCTAGAAGACAGTACTGAATTTCCTTCCACATTCCAACAGTAGTAAGATCTGCTGGATCCATACAACTCTCAGATGCACATGGTCCTCAGACAAACTGTGTATGCTCCTACCTTTCACACAGTTCTCATCAAGGAATCAGATCAAACTGACTACCTGTGTTCAAAGCAAAGATTGTATGATATCATACAATCATACATACCATATTTTATGGTATGCATACAAAGATCATATGCTTTCTGTTCCCTCATTGAAAAAAAAAAAAAAAAAGGAAAAGAAAAAGGAAATTATGAGCTCAGTATTATATCTGTGATGGGAGAGTGTAGAACTGGCTACAATAGTACACAGTGCTGAATCTATGCATGCTTCTGGTACAGCTTGGCTTGCAATTGTCAATTTCTCTCACTCAGCTCCATGGTGTTTGTAGCTGCCTTGTCACATGCTCCAGTAAGAGCCATTAGGCTTTTTGGTTTAGATTGCTTTGAATGAGATCAAGCACTCACCAGTCAGCATGAACTGATAGGCATTGTCAGAAATGGAGAAGATGTGTGGAGGGGCCTCCTGGCGCTTTTTGCCTCGGTAGGCCAACACCACCTCTGGGTTGTACACCGGCAGCCACTTGTAGGGGTTGACAGTGACACAGAAGAGACCCGAGTAGGTCTGCGAGGAAGGGAGACAGCACATTGGCTTCTGCTCAGCCTGGCACAGCTGGCCTTCCTAGCTCCCAAAGGAAAACTTACGTAGATCATCCAGGCTGCATAACGCTCTTTGAGGTTGTACAGCACAGCGGGTTCGTGGAGGTGGGTCATCATGGCCATGTCCTCAATTTTATCATATTTGGGAGGATTCATGGAGAAGATTTGATCATCCTTCACGGTCAGAGTCTGCCAACGAAATGGAAGAATATGTCTGCATATGTCAGCTAAAAGCTCAGTGTGAATCAAATGTTGATCTCAAGATTCCTTTTCACTCACCTCTCCACCTTCAGTCTTGACAGTGACCTTCCCTGTTTCCCTGCTCTGTATTGTCCCTTTTACAAAGGATTCCTTGGGATGGGCCACAAAGACTGATGACTTGGCATCAAAAGGTTTGTTCTGGGCCTCAATTCTTTCCTTTTCTGACTTTCGGAGGTAGGGAGCTGCCTCCCCAAAGACAGCCATCTCAGCATCTGCAGAGGCCATGTCTGTGCTTTACTGAAGGCACGTCAGCAGGAGACTCTAATGGCTAGAAGTAACATGTCATTGATTATTTATGCCTGTTCTGTAAGATTGGGAAATCTTTCATATCCTGTTCTTTGTTTTCTCATCACAATCTAATATTTGGAATATCTATAATGACCTAACTGAAGATTCTAATCTTTAGGTTACTTATAAAATGAGGATGTAATTGATGTAGCCTAGGTCTTCAGACTTCTAGGAGAGCAATATTTAATCACCTTGCACAACTGAAAATTTGGCGTTTTAAGAATACCATGTCTGTAAGATGAGAGTGAAGCTACTTAGCAAGTTTTAATAAGACATCACTATTAGAAGTAGAAATACAGGTGGAAAATTTTGTTGAAATGAGTATAAGTGGAGAAACATTTCTGACGAGGTGTAGTATAGGAGACCTACAGTTCTGGAAAATATTGAACCAATGGGGCATTTGCTTATTAACTCTGATGGTAAAAGGAAGACCATGGGAAATTAATGAATTTTGCTACTGAAGTTGCCAACAGAAGAAAAGGGCAAGTCTTGTACCTTTTAATACTCTGCCATAATTTAATTTGTTTATACATTTGTCATTCTTAAGTGCAATATCTAAATAATCCCAGCCCCGAAGTTCTGACTTGAGTGAAATAAAATTCAAGCACTGAAATTGGAATTGCTATGCTTGTATGAAGCTCCCAAATAAATACTTCCTTAAAAAAACATCCAGGAGGAGGTGAGTTCTCCAAACTTTAGAAAATAAGAATATTTATTTAGATGCTTTGTTAAACATGTGGATAGCTAAGTTAGCCAACTGCACTTGAAAATTCTCTAGCTACATTAGTGAAATTTATTCCCTCTGTTCAACAGTTAAGAAGTCTC
>CM021714.1:508159-570400 GCA_011074415.1 Stictonetta naevosa
GGTCTGGATTAAGAAAATGGGTACCTGAGAGAGCCTTGCATTTTGCAAAGATGGTTAGAATCTTTGTATGCTCAGATGATTTATTAATTCATACATTCTGAGGTAGGATGTACAATTTTGCACTTTTTCCACCTTTGTTCACCTTGGTCCTGTTCTATTGCTGCCATAACAATGATGTGAAGCCAGCACACCTCACTCCCTGTTTGGTCAGTTAAGGTGAAGAATATCCCCATGGGAATTTTCTGGTCTTACATCAGTTGTCAGAGGATTCAAACACAGCCACTTGAAAACCTTACCAGCTTTGGTACCCCACCACCTGCCTACTGTAATCATCCTGGTTTTGAATATAGGGTGAAACAGTGACCATTCATGCAGCCATACAGAAATCCCACCCAAAAAGATCTTTCTCTGCCCTCTAAGAATTAATAAATCAAATTCTTACCTCTCGTGACACCAGGTGGGTGGCTTGCACCCTGGCAGCTGGTCAGTACTGCAAAACACAAATGGCAATTCCCTACTTACTGCTGCACAGAATTCCAGAGTGAAAATGTGCAGGTGTCTTTAAAGCAGATTTAAAACTTGATCTGAGAAATTGAGCCCATTCATGGAAATGAGCACTGGAGGCACAAAGAATGCTGTGGTACATAAGGGCACCATTCCCTTCCCGCAAGCCCGCAGACCCCATACACTTACCTTGAAGCTTTCCGTGAAGACAGGGCAGACTTGCTGCAGGGACATTATATACTATCTCATCTGCAGATACTACAGATGCCTACTCTTTCTTCGGTCAAAAAATTTTTGGCAAACCTTCTTTGGTAAAGCATTGTCTGGCAAACTGAACTAAGGGCATAATTGTCATTTGACATGACTAGATATAATTAGAAAATTTTGATGTCTTACTGACTATATGAATACATCTTCTATAAACAATCTGACAAGGGTGTTAAGGAGGGAATCTGGACTAGTCAAGGCACTTAGAGAACTTGGATGCAGGACTTATTGCTGACTTTCCCACCAACTCAGTGTATGACCCAGGGAGGATTGCTTGGTATGTGCATGCTGCAGCTAACCCAGCAGTACAATAGATAAAACAGGATGTTAAAAGACAAATTAGCATTTTCAAAAGCTTTGGCAGTTGTGATGGTAAAATCCTGAAAACAGAAGTGCAGGCATAGAACGTCTTACAAGGGTTAAAAGTACAGCAGCATGTTCAGCCACAAGCCACAGTAGTGAGAGACTTGGTCCTATCTGGGTTTTTAGGCTGGTGTCTCTGAGAGAGATGTGAGGCAACTTCAGAGGTATCAGGAAGAGCATGCACACTGAGACGTGTGTATTTGTGCCTCTGTACACGCTTCAGATTGCAAAATTTGAGAGATTATCCAAGAAATGTTGTTGTGACTTTATGCACCAACTCGTGCTGTAGGAGAGGTTACAGCCTCCTGAGACTTCTGATTTTCAGGTCAATGCCAGCGAGCAAGAGGTGCTCCATTCTTTTGCCAAAAACCTTTAAGCTTATCCAGGTGTTACCTGCCTACAACCCAAGGAAATATAACTCTGATCTAGCAAAAGGCCCCCACAGCTTTTTTCCTACCTACAATTGACAGAAAAATCCCTCTAGTCAGTCACACCTATAGAAATAATTAAACACATACACACATATTTCACCTCAGCATGCAGTCCCAGATGCTCTGTGCCTGATACATCCTTACTCCAGCATTCCCATCTCATCACATATGTCTTCCACACATTCACACAGTCCAAAAAACACAGTGTTACCTATACCACAGTACTGGTGTTGGCAAACATGCCCCCTGAGTGCTGATAGTGTGGGAAAGAGGTATTTGCTGGAAGTCCTGGAGAGTGACTGATATAGGAAATGGGCATTGTCATGTAAGCTGCTTTAAATCCTGTCAGATTTCAACAAACTTTTCTCCTTTCCATTGGCATTTTGGTCATTAAAAGATGTCAGTGGGTAATACAGGGACAAGGTTAGAAAAATGATTCATGGGATCTGATGGAATACCCAGCATCAGGCACTGCTTTGTGCATGAAGGCCTTTTCTAAGGAAGGCTCTTCACTCTAGCACCCACATTTTGGGCATCTGAGCCCAAGCCTAGAGCCCAAACCCAGTCCAAGCCAGGGTGCTGGGTTTCCAAGTGGTGCCCAACAACACAGCGGTTATAGGTCGTGGCCTAGGAGGGGCCAGGAGGGCCTTGGCAGCTCAGAGCACAGTGTTCAGAAGACCTTACACAAAGAGCAAGGCCTGGGAGGAACAGAGATGGATAAGAAGCCTCACCCAGATTGGGAGAGCTGGGGGTTTGCTCCCCTCAGGTTGAGGTGGGAGCTCCAGTTTTCCATTTCCAGGGAAGCTGTAGCATCTGCACTGTCAAGGCAGCATCCATTGGCAGCAACAGTTAAAGTACTGATAGCTGCTGTTGCTTTCCTGTGAGGCCCTGATCTCAGCAGTAGGTAGCAAGCCTGTTCTGTGCAGTGCTGTCAGGCTGGGACAAAGTGCCCATCCTCAAGATGTGCCTGTGTCTCCAGGATCTATTTGAGAGCAGCTAAGTGTCTTAGGCTAGATGCCTGATTCTGGGGACAGAAAACATTGAATTTCCAGTTGCCCGTGACAAATCCAGTCTATTCAGTAGAGCTCTTCTGTGTTTTTCCTGTTGGGTTGCCCAAGTTGTGGACCCAGCTGGCAGGAGTGAGGCACATAGCCAGGCAGCTGTAGGTGTGAAGTCAGCCAAGGGAAGGCCTAGTTTGAAGAGGAACCAGCTAGCAAATGTATGCGTCTTCAATTGTTGATAGTCACTCAGCAGTGATTTGCACATTGAATTTGTTGTCCCTACATCCCTATAAGGCAGATTTAGAAACCTAAACTTTTATGATAGTTGTCCAAATCTCAGAAAATGGTTATGAACCAGGGCATGGAAATGAAGGAGACAGTCTTGTCCAGATGGCTTTTGAATATCTCTGGGAAACCTGTTCCATTGCTGAGTCACCCTAACAGTCAAAAAGATTTTCCTGATGTTCAGATGAAGCCTCCTGCATTTCAGTTTGTGCCCATTGTCCTGTCACTGGACACCCCTGGAAAAAGCATGTTTTTCTCTTCTCTACATCCTTTGTTCGTGTATTTATACATTGTGAGATCCTCTCCAAGCCTTTTCTTTTCCAGGCTGAACAGTCCATCTCTCTCAGCCTTTCCTCATTGCTGAAGTCCTCCAGTCCCTTCATAATCTTTCTGGCCCTTAGCTGGATTCTCTCCAGTATGTCCATGTAGTCTCTTGTAGTGGAGAGCCCAGAACTGGACCCAGCATTCCAGGTGTGGCCTCACCAGTGCTGAGTAGAGGGGAAGGATTACCTCCCTCAACCTTCTGTGACACTTTTTATGCAAACCAGACGACCATTCTCCTTTGTGGATAAGGCATGTCGCTGGCTCATGTTCAAGTTGGTTGTCCACCAGGTCTCCCAGGTCCTTTTTTGCAAAGCTGCTTTCCACTTTCCAGCTGGTCACTTCCCCAGCATGTACTGTCTCCTGGGGATGTTCCTCCCCTGATGAAGGATTCCATCCTTCATCTGCACTGTTGGACCCAGTATTGACCCCTGTTTTTTGACTAAGTAGTACCTATTTGTGCATATACATCAATAGTATAGAGAACACTGTATGTTAAATGGGCCTGAGCAACTGCAGAATCAGAAAGACTTCGGGACTCCTCTGGGACTCTGAGGTAGAAGTGACAAGGAAGAGGGGGATAAACATTCACGTAGACATCAGTTCTTGAAGACAAGGGAACACATCTTTGAATGACAGTCAGTTCACATATTTGTACTAAAATATCTTCAACCAGTATCTCCTCTAACTTTTGGTCATGTAAGCATAGATCTTCCAGGCAAACTACTGCACAGTTCTACCACACCCAAAAGGATGAAGTCACATCCTTTCTGATCTAAACATAACTCTTTAACATGGAACCTTGCAGACAGCAGAATGATACAGTATTTACACAAGAGCTTGGAAGGTCTGGGTTATTCTACCCAACGTACATTGACACAGCGGACAACAATCTATGAAGAATCTGGAAACCTGTTATCATAAAGGGGTAAATGACACCATCTCTGGTTCAGGAGAACGGGAATTTGCCTCAGAAGTCCAGAGCCCAACCAACCGTAGACACTGGTCAAGGGAAGGAAAGCAACTGACTGCCATGCACATATGGCATAAAAAAGTTCTTGAAGATTACCTGTAGATGAAAAATATAAGCCTTCAAAGGAGAACTCAGAAAACTGCAGGCAGTCTCATCCTACAAGGAAGTCTGGGAATGCTACCAGATTGCTCAAATCATAAAAGAATTGCAGGACATACTTTCCCACCTAACTCTGTATCAGATGTTTGAGGAGGTGTCCTTTAGCAGAACACTTCTGTGTGCATATACAAATCCACAGTGTAACAATGTATAGTGACATCTGCTCAGAGAAGGAGAAACTGTTCTTACCATAGATTCATAATCTGATTTTTTGTGCTTATCACAAGCATTGACATATATCCACATTAATAGCACTTTATTAGTATCTCAGGACTAGTATAAACCCAAATTTAGCATAATGTGATTATGGGCATGTGGGCTTTGTTTAATATCTTGGAGTGAACCATACCCTGAAAGGGGATTCATATCAATCAAGACTCTGAAGGTTTACTGAAATCTAGCAAAATTGATGTCATATTACTGAACTTCTACAAGGCCTTTAACATGGTCCCACATGACATCCTGATCTCCAGATTGAAGGGAGATGGATTTGAAGGGTGGACCATTCAGTGGATAAGGAATTGGCTTGAAGGCCACACCCAGAGAGTGGGTCAATGGCTCCATGTCCAGGTGGAGGCCAGTGATGAGTGGTGTCCCTCAGGGGTACGTCTTGAGACCAGTACTGTTTAATATCTGTATCAATGACATAGACAATGGGATCGAGTGCACCCTCAACAAGTTTGCAGATTACACCAAGCTGAGTGGTGCAGTCGATACAACAGAAGGAAGGAATGCCATCCAAAGGGACCTGGACTAGCTTGAGAAGTGAGCCCACTAAACTGAATGAGGTTCAAAAAGTCCAAGTGCATGGTGCTGCATGTGGGCTGGGGCAATCCAGACATGAGTACAGACTGGGAGAAGAACTCACTGTGAGTGGGCCTGCAGAGGACTTAGGAGTTCTGGTGAATGAAAAGCTTGACTTATGCCAGCAGAGCGCTCTTGCAGCCCAGAAACATCCTGGGCTGCATCAAAGGACGAGTGGCCAGCAGGGGAGGGAGGTGATTGTCTCCCTCTGCTCTGCCCTTGTGAGGCCCACCTGGAGTCCTGCGTTCAGGTCTGGGGCCCCCAGCACAAGAAGGATGAGGGGTTATTAAAGCAGGTCCAGAGGAGGGCCACAGAGATGATCAAGGTGCTGGAGCACCTCTCCTGTGAAAAAAGACTGAGAGCTGGAGCTGTTCAGCCTAAAGAAGAGAAGGTTCTGGGGAGACCTCATTGCAGCCTTTCAATACTTATAATAAAGAGGGCTTATAATAAAGATGGAGAGCAAATTTTTACTCAGGCAGGTAATAATAGGACAAGGGCTACACGAAGATGGTGAAGGGACTAGAGGGGAAGACATATGAGGAGTGGCTGAGGTCACTTGGCCTGTTCAGCCTGGAAAAGAGGAGGCTGAGGGGAGACCTCATTGCAGTCTACAGCTTCCTCACGAGGGGGAGTGGAGGGGCAGGCACCCATCTATTTTCATCAGTGACCAGTGATAGGACCAGCAGGAATGGTGTTAAGCTGAGGCAGGGGAGGTTTAGGCTAGACATCAGGAAGAGGTTCTTCACTGAGAGGGTTGTCGGACACTGGAACAGGCTCCCCAGGGAAGTAGTCACTGTACCAAGCCTGTTGGAGTTTAAGAAGCATTTGGACTGTGGTCTTAGTCACATGGTCTAAACTTTTGGGTAGACTTGTTTGGTGCCAAGGAGTTGGACTTGATGATCCTTATGGGTCCCTTCCAACTTGGGATATTCTATGGCTCTATGATTCTAAGGGGGAATAGTTTTAAACTAAAAGAGGGGAGATTTAGATTAGGTGTTAGAGGAAATTCTTTGCTCAGAGGGTGTTAAGGCACTGGAACAGGTTGTCCAGAGAAGTTGTGGATGCCTCATCACTAGAGGTGTTTGAGACCAGGTTGGATGAGGCCTTGGGCAACCTGATCTAGTGGATGGCATCTGTACTGGGACTGGATGGGATGGAGTTAACTTTCCTGCAGCAGCCCATATAGTGCTGTGCTCTGCACTTATAGCTCGAACAGCAGTGGTATCACACCAGTGTTCTGTCTGATTAGCAATGTTGGCACAGCATCAGGACTCCCTCCAACCCCCCAAGAGCCAGCAGGCTGGGGGTGGGCAAGAGGTGAGGAAGGAACATCACCAACCAAAGGGATATTCCCTACCATATGATGTCACACTCAGCAATAAAAGGTGGAAAAAGGAAGGAGAGGGGAGGGGTGGGCTCTCATTGTGAAAACGTCTGTCCTCCCAAACAACGGCTACGTGCGTTGAGGCCCTGATTCAAGGACGTGGTCAAGCATCGCTCGTTGGTGGGAAGTAGAGAGTAATTTCTTTCCTCTGTGCTTCCACATGGCCTTTTCTTGGTTTGTTGTTTTGTTTGTTGTTTTGTTTGTTTTTTTTTTTTTCCCTTTAGTTAAATTTTTTTTCCTTTTATTCTTCCCATCCTTTTCTGAGGAGGGGGATTGAGAGAGCAGTTGTGGTGGAGTTCAGCAGCCTAGCAAGGTAAAACCACCACATGGCAGAGGGGTTGGAACTGGGTGATCCTTAAGGTGCCTTCCAACCCAAACCATTCTATGATTCTATAAAAATTCTCAAAGATCTTTTATATGGAGATGTAGCTCTCAAGCTGAGAACACTTTGCATACTGAGTTCATATAAAGCATATGTATTTCACATTAAATAGTTCTACCTTCACCATGAAGCAGCCATTATAGATAATGCCTGCTTACTCTTCTGTCAGCTACACCATGATACAAAGATAATCTCTGTAGCTTATACCAGCAGGGCTGCAGGGGCCTGACAGTATTCAGCATTAAACAATGCAGTGCTTCCCAAACTAAATATCAAGGTTATTCTAACAACCCCTCTAGAAGAACAAGCATTTTAAATTGTCAGAATAAGAAAATACTTGTGCAAGTGTCATGATGCAAAAGGAAGAATGCAAAGTTGCCTGACAGTCATTAATTTTCTGTCAATCATGTTTCCATCTCTGCAGGGCTAGACTCTGCTGCGACCAGAAGCAAACCACAGCACAGTCAAAAGAGAAGAGGCAACCTCAAAGCCATCTCTGGATACAGACTGTCCTGCACAGCAATGTGATGTGGGCAAGGCACTGGCATGCTGACATTTTCCATGGAGGAGAGAGGATTCAGGCATACTGAAAATAGAACCCTCTTGAGATGGAGATCAGGAAGCTGCCTCACTTTCTGCCAGCCCTTAAGATACGTTATTTTCTTCTCCTCAGCCATGTGGTTGTTGAGAGACGAAGAGTGAGAAGGTCCTTTTTAGATGGGCAATTAGACTGGAGTGAGGATGTTGGAAGAACCTACAGACTGCCAAACATTGGCTACTGAGAACCTCCCTTCCATTCCCATTCAGTGCAGTTGAGCTTGCAAGCTGGAAACATGCAAATGTACCTGTATGACAGGTACATATGTAAAATTTTAATTTCTAAATTAAAACTGTGCAGTATCACAAGCTTCAACTGTTTACAGCTTTTTTTAGCTGCATTGACTTTAACCTTATTCAGTCAGTCTCACTTGACTCCTCTTTCCCACCAACTTTCCCCATGTGCCTATTTCACAAAGACAGAAGATCACTGGTTTCCTGAGGATTTTTTTCCCCTGCAGAACACATATTCGGTTGAGAGGAATTCAAGATGTCCACTCATGATGACACAAAATTCAACTTCACCAAATTTATGAATGACACTAAATTAGACAGAGTAGATGATATGACAAATAACAGAGCTTCATTCCAAAGGGACATTATGAAACTTTAAGAAACAACATTAAGACTGGATCAACCTTATGAAGATCATTGCGGAAAAGTACAAAGCTCACATCTATGAAAAGAATAAGCCCCAGGTGTCAGTAGAGGATGGGAACTGACTAGTTCAGCAGAAGCCTTGCCAAAAAGGACTTGGAAGTTAGGGTGGATGCCCAGAAGAATAATGAGTGCTCTTGCTGCAAACATGACAAAGTACTGGATGATGTTAAAAGCATGTTCAGCTGATTGTAGGAAACCATTCACCCTCTTGCTGGGTACTGGTGGGTTGTCATCTGAAATGGTTTGTCCACTTCTGGGCTCTCCTGTTCAAAAAGGTTGTGCACTAATGGGAGAAGGTGCAGCAGAGGGCTACCAAGATGATCTAGAAAACTAGTCCTATGAGGAGATTTTGAGGATATTTAATCTGAGGAAAAAAGGCCTAAGTTTCATGAGGGGAAGTTATAAGTACATTTCAAATGTTTCTCATTAGTAGCAGACAATTTAACTAGGAATGATGATCACATATCACATCTGGAGAGGCTCCAGTAAGTCATTAGGAAAATTCTTCACTATTAGGTAATGCCGTAATGGCACAGGCTACCCAAGAGAGGTGGCTGAGCCTAAGGCATGGCTAATCAAAGCCATGGCTAACCTGATTGATATCAGCAAGACATCTTGAACTGGGAGACTGAATAAAAGCCCTCCAAATGTCCCTTTACAACAGGATTTCTGTGACTCTAATGTAGAGCCCTCTCTTTATTCAATATTTATCTCTTTATCCAAGTGGACAATAGCTCAAAGCTGGGCAGATATTTGCAGCTTCATGTCTTGTCATGAAGATTTTTCTTGAGATCTGAAAAACAACCTCAGCTCTTCATAAACATTAGCTCTTCTGGACTCAACTATTGGGCATGAATATTTCATCTCTCTGCACTGTTGGAAGCAGTTAATTTCATGCAGCTTGTCAAAGCAGACCCCTCCAGAACACTGATTTGAGAAAACTGCTTCTCAGTTATGTTCTTTGCAAATGTCCTCAGCAACAGTAGGTTTTGGTAGCTTTCAGTCCCTGTATAACAGAGTAACATGTGGGGAGAATCAGACAGCTGTGGAGCTCACTGGAGCAGCAAAGTGGATCACATCACACCAGAGAGAAGTTTCAGCAGGTGAGGAGCAGCAGGGCAGGTAGAGTACAGGAGAGTCCTCTTGCAACCACAGGCTTGATACTTTCAGCATAGTGGCTGTGTGCTACCAAAGGCAAGAATTTCCTAAGCCCTCTTACGGGAATTTAGGGATCTGGGACAAAACTTTTTCATTCTGAGTCACAACATACCACATGACAAAAAGGTTGTGTATGGTATAATGAACAGCAGCTAAGATCACCACTGTGTGCTGTTTCTGACCATAACATAACGTTGAGGGAAATAACACTACACAAATGGCTGTACTGGGTGAGATCAAAGGATTGTGTAGTGTGTCACACCTGAGATCTTTCTCACTATCCCTATGGTGAATACATCTAAAGCACAAGCCACCTCAAGCTGGTGAAACATGTCATGTGACTAGAAAAAAAACAAGGCACACATGGGAAACCTTGTATGTGAAAAATGTATATTCTGTGTCACTGCCAATAATGGGAGATAGAAGCACAAGCAGGGTCCTGCTATCCCTTTATGAAGCCTAAGAAGCCTTTAACCTTCTCAGCTTCAGTAACTTACATGTCCCCACACACAAAGCCTGTAATACTCACAGGATAGAGCAGACATTCCCTTCAACAGGGATCCTCTTATACTCCCTGCTATGGAGCCCTGGAAGGCTGGAGAGATCTCAGAGCTGCTCAGCTTCTGCTCAGGTAGGAAGCTTCCTCTTCTGGGTCAATGGTCCTGGGCCTGAAGAGCAGGCTTAGAGAGCTGTGTCTCCTGTGCCTGGGGACAGGTCACTTCAGGTGCTCCTCTTGAAGTGATTGGTAGCCCTGATGTCCTAACCAGGAGGGACCAGGAATGCCTGTGTGGATGTGCTACTCCTGTGACAGACCATGGCCCTGCATGAACTGAGCACTGGTGCAGCTGGGAGAGGCACAGTGCCTATGTGCCTGTCCCACCCTGAGCATGGTCAAGGGAAGGGCTTGCACATAACCCTGTGAGTGCTGTGTGAAGGAAATCCCATCAGTGACAGGTTGTGGTCATGGGAGTGAGAGGGAGAGGAATGACAGAGAGTGATGGGTGGAAAGTGGCAGTGTAAGAGATGAGAATGCAGAAAGAAGCAAAAATGTGAGGTTGGAGATCTGATGAGGAAAAAAAGACTTTGCAGGGAAAGTAAAAAAAAAAAAATGTTTGGGAATATAAGAGAGAGGCATTCTTAGTGAATCTGGGAGGACCTGATAGTAGTGTTTGTGGAACAGCTTCATCCAATTTGTGTGGCTTGGGCTGTCTTTTCCAGAACAAATTGTGGCCTTCTCTCAGGAATCTTGATGTGCGAGTAGTTATCACCAGAGCTACAGAATTCACAGCAGCGACAAGTCCCTTCTGAAGTGTGGCTGCCTTCTGCACCATAGCAGAATGGCCACACATAACTCTAAAATTCCAAACTGACTCAGAGTATCGGATTTTATGAGGTACAGCAGGGGCTTCTCTCCCAAAGACCACTTCTCCTGCAGATGTTCCCTGGGTGCCTTATCCCTCTCATGAGAGTGGCCTTTAGAAACACAGATGGATAAGCTGGGTCAGACAGACAGAAGTCAATGAAGGTAGAAGCAGGGGGAGATGAAGGTATCATGAGAGAACAGCAGAGGGTACATGTGTGGCAACACAAGAATTACAAGCTGCTGAATGTCCAGCTCAGTCTGATTTTAGCAAACCTGCACATTGAAGAATCACAGAAGGAAGAAGTAGTATTCCATTGTTAGCAAGTTCTGTTAGAGTCCCCAAATATAACTATATATCACAGAATCATGGGATTGTCGGGGTTGGAAGGGACCTCAAGAGGTCCAACCTCCCTACCAAAGCAGGTTCCTTAGAACAGTTTGCCCAGGTAGGCATCCAGATGGGCTTTGAATATCTCCAGAGAAGGAGACTCCACAACCTCCCTGGGCAGCCTGTTCCAGTTCTCCGTCACCCTCACTGTGAAGAAGTTCTTTTGCATGTTGGTGCAGAACTTCCTGTGATCCATCTTGTGGCCATTGCTCCTTGTCCTATCCCCACAAACCACTGAAAGAGGTTGGCCAAATCCCTCCAATGCTTACTTAGCAGTAGTGCACCATTTTTACTAATTTGTTTACTCTTTCCAAAATATTCAATAATAGTGATTACTGTGAAGTACTATAATGCATATCTGTTCCTGCAGAGGAAGTGGAAGTGGCTGAACTGGAGCAGAGAAGTGTGGAAAGATTATTGGCTTTCCAGGCTTGCAGCTGGTAGGGTAGATGGGGAAAGCTGTGAGTGTAGTTTCTGGGAGCAGCTATTTAGCACTACCCACTGTTCCAATATGAATTCTTGTAGCAGGACACCACAGATAGCTTTGCTGTTATCATTATGCGACTATTATCCCCTGCTTCATAAAACTGAGGACTACAGCAAGATCTTCTTAAACAGTAGGCTTTTCTTTTACTCCGTTCCTTCCCCTTCCCTAGGTCTTCAGAGAATCTTATTTCTAAATAACTTGTTTTGTTGGCTGCTATACAGAAGCCTCAGTCCATTTGAGAGGATGTGAAACAGCAGCTGTGTGTCCATCTCCTGTCTGATAACAAATGTCTCTGTAAGGCTTGCTCAGCCATGGGAAAACCAGAGCAGAAAGACAGCATCATGCAGAAGCAGTCTCATAAATTTAAGAATAAACAGACAGCCATATCAGCTTAGGGCAGTGTTCTGTCTGGCATTCTGTGAATGAGTGTATATAGGATGACTGGTGAAAATCCAAGTTCACGTTTTCCAATGTACTTATAATTTTATGTAAACGTATCATCTTCCCACCTGGGTGTTCCTTTCCCAGAGTGAAACATAGTCTGGACAGCCTGTCTCCAGTGCTCCCATCAATTTTATCATCTTTCTAATTGCACAGGCCAGAACTGTGGATAGCGTGGGCTGTGGTTTATAGGCCCAGTACAATGATTTCTGTTTTGTTCTCAGTTGATCCTAATCATTCCCAACATTGTTTGTCTTTTGTGGCCAGTATTAAGCACCAACTTGATGTTTGGAGACAATGATTCACCATCTGGTAGCATGCTTATCTCCTAACCCTGGTACTCTTTTCAGAGATTTTTGTAGGGTTTCGTCTATGCATAGCTCAAAGACAATGTATGTACAGAGATGTTGATGTCTGGTTTCAGCTGCATAAAAGGTTTTTATGACTGATGACTATACAGCCTGGCTTACAAAGCTAATGTAGATGTGGCTTTCAGCAAAATTACAGTAAGTGAGACTGGAGTAGCACAAACCAGCTAACACAGCAGTGGAGAGATAGGTAAAACCTGTTATTTGAAGACAAGCAGCTCTTGACTATCAGAGTTGCGACATGACTCATACTTCTCGTGTTCCCAGCAAACGTTAGCAGAACAGATCTGGGCAGTGGGTGCTGGCCGAGGAGGTGACATTCAGGATGACCTTTCTATCATCCACCTAAGCAGCTGAGAGGCTCCTGTTACAGAGCAGGGGAGTGGGGTGGGCAGGCTAGGAGACCTCAGGGTAAGACAGAGAAAAACGAGAGCAAGTGGCAAAAGGGGGAGGGAAGGAAAATCAGGATTAGGTGCATAGTATTAGCACTAGCAACAACTGTATCCTAAAAAAAGAGAGCAATGAAGTGATATCGTCTTATGCTGACACTCATCTGTGACAGATGAACAAATTCCACTTCTGGGCAGGTTTCAGTGCTCTAAGTGGAAATATACTGTTACTGGAATTTATATAATCCTGTTGCCTTTAAACGTTAGACTCTTCAAGGTTGGTACAGACCATAGGACCTTCTGACTGCCAGAGTCACTGCAGGGCAGTTACGGATAGGATACACAGAAAAAATTTCTAGCGGTGTTTTCTATACTAACTCATTCTGTTGCAGAAAAGTTCTTTTTGCTTCCCCAGGAAATTTGTCAACAGCCTCATATTTTATCCATGAGTAGTCAGCCTAAATGTTTTTTAATTGCTTTCTACATCCATCTGAGATGCAGAGGGAAGCATACAAGTCCCTGCTCCCTCTGAAGACCAAATCAGACCAGCTCCAGCAGCAGATGGTGATGGTGATGTGCCATCACATAGCCAGCAGCCAGGGTGTCAGGGTACTGGTGCCCTGTGTGGAAGATCAGCTCTTGGGGGTCTAACTGTGCTTACATTCCCTGTCCTGTGGAGATTACCTGCCCATCCCACTAAGGTCTTTTAGGGACAGATCTTTCTCTCCAAGGGGGTTGTCCCAAGGTACTTGAAAAGGTTTGAGTTCATCCCAAAGGGGAATCGAACATTGAGCCCAAAGGAAAAGAGAAAATTACTTTGCATCTCAGGGAGGACTGTGGCCTGAAAAAATATATGTCTAATCTGCTTCATCTCAAGGTGCAGTGCCAACTTCAGTCAGTTACTGTTTTGTCAAGCAATACAGGTGCATGTTGCCTTGCTTCCAAATAAGTCTTTCAGGTCCCTCAAAGTGCCTGCTTCTCCCTGAGAAATCTTTCCGGATAGTCTTCTTAGTTGTAGGGTCTAAGAGCAGAGCCATCCCAAAACCCTTTTTTGTATTTGCTAAGCCTGGATTTTACCCCTTAGTGCCCTGATTCAAAACCCTCAATGTATACTGAATTGTATTTCTCCAAGCAGTATTGTGCTACTTCAGGGAACTTCTGGAATGGCATGGCAGTGGTGTCTGCTCTGCTGGAGGTGTAAGAGTATTGTCATGAAACCCAAACAGCAAGGCTCAGGTGCTAGTTGATTTCCTCCTCTCCTGGGGCTCCTGACTGTGTGAAGCTGAATGTGGCTTTACTGATGAACAGTGTCTGTAGAGAAATGTTTTCAGCAATTTGCTCGTCTATAACTGGAATACTGCTGTTGTGCTCAGTAGATTTCCTGCAGTCCAGCTCTATATAACCCCATCAGCTGCATTTATTTTAAGCTTTTCTCTGAGAGATCTTTATTTATGGCTGTGACCAATATTTTTCTCAAGACCTTAACAGGTGACAAGCAGCCTGACTCCACAAATAGTGTCAATGCAAAATGACCCTTATTCTCTATAAAGCAGTGAGCAATTCATTTTCCATTTCCCTCACATCAGTGTCCCACTTTGATCCTGATAATCCAGAAGGCTTTATAGCAGAGGCTGTCAGTCCTTTCCCTGTTATGTACCTACACCCTCCTTCCTGGCATTCCTCAGAGCTGCCCAGCCTCTGCTCCCATCTACTCTTCCACCTCTGGGATTGTTGTTTTTTTCTTGATATATTCTGCAACTGCCAATAAATAATAATAATAATAATAATTTAAAAAAAAAAAACTACCAAACAACCAGTCAAACAACAACAATTAAAAAAAAAAAAAAAAAAAACATGCACAGGTGGTAACCACAAGCTGGGTTCACACAGTGACCTGTGAGGTGGTCCATTGTACTAGGAGCAGCACAAAAACTTGGGCCGCTTGGGCCCCATACACTTATCCCCTAAAGAGAAAAGCAGCTCCGATAGGACTTTCCATGCCTGGGGAGCAGGCCAGGAGTGGCCACGGGCCAGTGGTGTTTGGGGGCTTTGAGACTCCATCTGGGAACAGTGGTCACTGTAGTCTTTAACCCTCTGGAAACACTTGGCTTTTCACTGTATTCTCCCCACGTAGCCTGTGTTCCTAAGTTTGGAAAGTGCTGGCTGCACTGCAGTATGGTGTATGGGCATGAGTGGTAAGCCTGAATATGCCATGAGCAGTCACAATAAAACAACATACTTCTTTGTCTGACACAACAAATACAATTAAATAATTTCTTCAAAACTAAAGTTAGTCTTTACAAAGCCCTTTTGAAGTGGACTTCAAGTTAGATGGACATGTGCAGATTATGACTGTAGTATTTACCAATTTTTTCCACAGATTTTTTGATTCTACTTCCCTAAACCTGATGTTGATGCTGACATTTCTTCCAATCCTCATATACTCTACCATCTTCTCACTTATCCCTCTTCCTTCACATACATTCAGCTCAGTCTCTTCCTGCCAGACTCCTCCCTGCAATCCCCAGCACAATTCTGAACCTACTTCAGTACTCTTACTACCTCTCTGTCTTGTTTTCCAAGTTAATCTTTTGTTCTGAAACAAGAGCTGCATTAAGGCACATTTAGCCACTCACATCACAATGCACTGGGGTCCCAATTTCATATTTGATCTGAGTATGTTCATGGGCTGCTCTTGCTCCATACGGCTGAGAGAGGGGAGGTGAATTTCTGCAATGCTGCTGGCCCTGCAGAAAATTTGGAACAAGCCCTGGTTCTGCCTTCCTCACCCAGGGAAGGGGTTCATGGACTGGGGTCATCTTGATGATCAGCATAATGTGAGCTTTCCGGTCCACAGGCTTTGCTTCCATTTGTTGATGTCCAAGAGAAGGGATGCCCCCACCCACCCCAAGCAGACCACTGAAGTACCTGTGCAGCTGCCATGTTCCCAATGGGACAGCATGTCCCAGGAGAGCAGAGTGAGCACCCAGGCACTGGTTTCACTCACTGTCATTCTGCTGGCTTCAGAGGGGCCACTCTTGATTTATACTCTTACAAGTGAGAGCACACTCAGGCCTGTTTCTGATTTTTCACGTTTCAGCTGACAAAGGAGCTGTGCCGGAGCAGGCCTTTCTGGGATAAGAATAGCATCTGCCATCTTAGGACACAGCACAGTTGTCCAGCTCCTACACGGCAATGCATTGCAGTGAGATATAGAAGGCAAGCTACCCGCTGAGGAATGTCTTCAAGCGCTATTAGTGGAAGCGTATCACCTACACAAGCAGGCATGGCTCCGCACAGGAGTCTTGCAAGAGGTGGCTATTTTTAGCTTTTGACACTGCCGATGAAGGGAGACAAATGACAAAGTGATCCTCCTGGCACAGGCAACCTCCAGAGTTCTCTGAGCAAGCCCCTTCTGGGAATGACTCTTGTCAAGGCTGCAGGACCTGAGAGTGAAGCAGATGGGGGCCAGGAGGGAGCTGTGAATTTGCTGGGGACACGGGGCTGTGCCTCGGTCCCACCAGCACTGCCCAGCTGCACTTATGGCAAAGCTCTCCCTGAGGGCGTGCACCTGTCCCTGAGCTTAGGACATTCTGCTGCCTGCTTTATTTTCAACCTGAGCACTAGGGAGAGAACAGGGGGCATGGAACTTCATGTAAGTGAAACACATATCCTTTGCAGCCAAGAGGATATTCATCTCTTGTCT
Organism: Stictonetta naevosa; assembly: GCA_011074415.1. Lineage (NCBI taxonomy): Eukaryota > Metazoa > Chordata > Aves > Anseriformes > Anatidae > Stictonetta > Stictonetta naevosa. The sequence continues at coordinate 524,591 of CM021714.1, forward strand.
GCTTTAGCTGTCTGTTTCTGAGTGGTTCTTTAGTATTATGGATGTTTGAGGCCTCTTTTCCTCTTCCCTCTTATTGCAAATTCCCTCCCCAACTTAATCACCTTCATTTAACATCTTCTTTATTCTACTGGTATATAATTCTTTCATTCTTAATTATTTTCATGTCACATTTTTCTTTGTTTTATTTTCAATGCTTTATGAAAATCAGATCTGCACATGGACCTGTCTGGGGAAAAACAACCCCAGAGTAAAGTTTTCTGTCTTCATGAGCTGGCCAAGTCCATCTTCCTTAGCTGGACTGATGCACAGCAGCAGTGTTAGCTGCAAGGAAAAAGTGGTCACGGGTGGAAATGTGTGTTAGGTAGTTTATAAAGTGCTTCCATGAAATGCAATCTCACACCCAAACAGGATGGATCTAATGCTCCCTCTTGCCCCTTGTCACAGTCACAGTTTCCTGACCCCATTCTCAGGTATGTCCTGTACTCCTACAGGTGAAGACTCGAGTTGATTCATCTGACAGATGAGAGGCACAACCATTCATTCACAGGTAAATTATTTTTCCAGTAGCCTAACCAGCTAAGCCGACTTCTCCTATAACTCACAGCAGTCTGGCTTTGCCACATATGACCATGCAAGCATAACCTCTCCCCAGCCTATCACAAGAAAGTGCAGTTGTGCGTGTGGTTTGAACAGCCCATCCTGGACTGCTAACCTAAAGATCAGGTTGGTGATAAAGACAATGCTGTCATGGTGCCCTAAGATGAAGCTCAGGTTCCTACAGTGTAGTGTCACCAGGTGGAGACTCAACAAGGATCCCAAAAAACTGGTTGAAACTATCTCCCTGTTGGGTAGGGTGGCAGGCTGAGTGGTGGGGATGTCAGACACAGCTTTGTGTGCTTCTTGGAGGCTCTCCAGTAGTGATGTATTCCTATTTGTGTTGGTCTGACCCATCACAGCTCAGCATGGGTCAAGCTTCCATGTAGTAACTTGAGCTGAGAAGTTTTCTGACTGTGGCTGCACATTACTTTCAATCTGTTTTGTTTTTATTGCATGAAGTTGACATTATACACAGCTGACCACAGACTTTCCATACAGCCACATTGCAACCAGCAGGCCATGAGCCCAGTTCTGTGCTTGTGCTCCCAGGACCCTCAGCTCCAACCTAGCCATACCAGATCTACAAGTATGTCATTTTATGCCAGTGCAGGCACCAGTGTCCAACCTGGTGACTCAAGGCTGCCAAGTGGAAAGCCAGTGTCTCCCGGTTACCATTCTGCAAAACCTGTGGTGAGTCACAGCCAAAGCATTAAACCAAAATAAAGTTAATCCCACTTTTTGAACTGGGAGAGAGCTCCATTGCTGGCAGAAAGGAGCTGGTGGGGCAAGGATAGTGCTAAAGCTGAAGCCACATCCCGAAGGACTGCAAGGGGTGCTGTGCTCTGCCTACTGTGCTCTGCCCACTGTGCTTGAGCAGATAGCAAAGGGTCTCAGGAGATCATAGACTATGTAGCTGGGGCAAGAACAATCAGCAACTTTGGATCCAAAGGGAGAAAAGAAGGCTGAGAGACTTACAAGACATATCCAAGCTGATACTGAGATACATTGGAATGATTAATGACAGCCCCTTGATTAGGGTTGCTAGACTGTGTAAAGAGTCAGCAATTTCCCATTGGTTTTGCACAGCTACTCCTAAGCAAATTACAGCTGTTCTACTATAGCTCTGTGAAGTTGGTTATTGTACCGTGTATACAGTCATTTGACACTGTGGGCTAGGCTAATCAACATGACATAAGAACAAAAGCAGGACTTTGGTTTGCATCCTGAAACACTGCAGTGAGCAGCTGAGAACAAGATGCAGGCTGTCTCCTGGGAAAGATCTTCTTCCAGACAGCATGAGCTGAAACTTGAGTAATCCCCTGAGGACTGAAAGAGTGACACGTTCAAATCTGTCCCATCTGGTGGGACAGATCCCGTCCTGATTCTCCAGAATCACAGACCCATAACAGTGGATGGTCACTGCCAACTGAAGGCCTGTCTTGAAAGGGTCATGATGCAGGGACAGTCTGGGAGGAAATGAATGGCTGGACTGACTGAGAAGTTTTATCGAAGTTACAGGTTTCTCAGATACTCACCATATCATGAAGAAGACCGAGAAAGAACAAGCACTTCCTTTTTGAGGGAGCAGTGTGTGCAGATGTTTTTGAGCACTGTGTGAGTCAGCACAGGCAGACAGCAGGAACAACCAAAGACTTGCAGCTAAAACACAGAGTAGATTTATTCTTGTTACCTCACCAACCGGGAGACCCCGAGCAACACCTGGGCAGAAGCACACAAGTGGGGACAGAGGTACTGCTAAGCTCAGTCCATACTATAAGATCACTGGCCTGCTGTTTACACCTGCTTTCATCAAGGGTTCAAGCAGGTGCAGTTTTTTCCACCATGCTGTGTTCTTCATTGTGCTTCTTTGATCTCTGTACCAAGGTCAGGAGATCAAGCTCGTCCAATAGGGCGCCTCTGAGTCTACCAAACATCTATGTTGTCTATACACAGATTTGCTAATTGCCAAGCACACAGAGCACAAAGTAGGTACTATTGATATGCTTTTCTACATTTCTACTCCCTAGACTTTACACATTCCCAGCTGCAAGGTCACCTGAGTGTATTTACAATTCTCCTCACCAGTCTTCCATTTTGATCCCATTCTCCTCACTAATCTTCCACTTTTAACCCATTCCTCCCAACAAACATACAACTCAGTGTCTGCTGAGGTTATCTCACAGGGGGAGGGAGGGTTGTTGGAACAAAATCCCTACCAAAGCAGCTACCTATGGGGTGGAGGGCAAGGCCATGGGAAGGGAAAAATTCTCACAGCTATGAGCATGGAACAGCTGTAAACACAACTGTACTACAAACATGAATTTTGTCAGTAAGAATACTTCTGCCAGCCCAGTGGCTCCCAGTGGCAAGTAACAAGCAGGAAAATAGGATGCAAAATGCAGGAGAACAGAGATAAACCCTGTGGAGAACAACAAGGTACAAAGCATGAGGAATTGTCATTCCTCAGTCTTGGCATTCCCAAAGACCTCCAACAGTAGGTTGGCGCTAGTGATTTGATTGTCAAGTGTACCCCATGAGAGTATCTGAACAATAGCTGAAAACACCACAGGATACGTGGTGGAAAAAAGTGACTGTACTGCAGCTCAGGTGATCATGCATGCAAGTGTGTGCTGCACAACCTGCTACTGTTCTAGCATCTCAACTACAGTGCCAAGAATCATCACTCTGTGTAAATGGTAAATTCCAGAGCCACAAGCTGATAACATCCTGAATTGTACTTCTGCAAGGCCTTTCTTCTTCATACCTTCATCCAGATTTCCCTCTTAGCCAGGTCTCCACTTACCATTATTACTGCAAAGTACTGGATGACATGTTTTGTGTCTTCCTGGCATCAGATTTTCCACTGTTGAAAGCAAGCACAGAGCAAAGAATTACATGCCTGTTTTTTGTTGGAGATAAAGTTCAAAGTGACAGATCTACCTAAGTGATTATGATTTACTGATTTTCATGATCTGTCAAAGAGAAAAAGAACTGTGTCAGAGAAGCAGTAGCAAAAATTGCTGGTTCCCAGGGGAAATAATCACCCAGAGACAAGGTAAGAACATCTAATTACACAATGCAATAGTCAGGTGCCTGAGCAGATAATCTGGAACAAGACACAGGGTAGCACACTAGAAGATGGCAAAGGCAAATGAGCCCATGGCAAATAGGAACAGCATTTAGCAGAAGCAGTGTTTCTGACAGTTTTTTTTCTGTAAATAGTCAAAATAGAAAAGCTCACCAGTCAGCATGAACTGATAGGCATTGTCAGACATGGAGAAGATGTGTGGAGGGGCCTCCTGGTGCTTTTTGCCTCAGTAGGCCAACACCACCTCTGGGATGTACACTGGCAGCCACTTGTAGGGGTTGACGGTAACACAGAAGAGACCCGAGTAGGTCTGTAGGGAAAAAAAAAAAAAAACAAAAAAAAAAAAAAAAAAAAGTCATCTCCCCAGCAGCTGCATTTTCTCCAGGATCATCCAGGATCTGTAGCAGCCCCACCCTCAATTCTGTCAAACTTAGGTGGGTTCATAGCATATACATCATCAGGTTTGAAGCAACCATCTGAAATTCAGAAAGAAAGAATTAACCTCAGTTCAGAAGCTCTCAATGTCCCTTGCATGTACATATATGCAAAAACAAATACAGAGAAGTAATAACATCTGTAATGCTGCTCTAATTCAGATTTTCCTTCCTGTTCAATAATGCAAAATAAGACATGGCTATTACAGGGTAGACACTGCTGCCAGCTGGGAACTCTACAATGCCAGCAAATTTAGAGGATGTAAATTTACTGTCCTGAAATTGCTGCAACCACACAACCAAAATTTGTGCTGGATCAGTCCATTCTGTATGTTATTGCTGCTTGTGAACTTCAGGTCACTGCTACTCATGGCTGTAATAACCAGGGGTACAGCTGCGGGCCTGTCTACCTTTCAGCCTTCAAACCTCATGCTGTTCGGTGCCACAGAGACAGGATACTAACAGCACAAGATTCATCAACTGCAAATCCTTTGTTGGAACAGTTTTGTTCCACTCTTTGTTGTTGCCATTCCTAATCAAAAAAGAGTTCTCTCCCTACCAAATAGCTCTGCCTACTGGGCTCGTGTTGTTGCTGTCCTGCCTGTCACACACCCAAAGCCTGTGGATATGTCTGAGGACATGCAGGAAAACAGACGTACACAGATGACAGCAGTTTATCTGGGCCACTCTGAACCATGAAGGAGCTTGAAAATCCCATTGTCATTTCTTCAGGCATCTTTTCACCTTGCCCAAATCCCATTGTCATTTCTTCAGGCATCTTTTCACCTTGCCCAGTGAAGAAGAATGATTCAGTATTTATTCTTGTGCAAAAATAACCTGAAACTACCAGGCTGCCTAAAAGATAAACTGAAATTACCATTTTGTGAATTACAGAGAATAGGAAGCACTTACACATGCTCCAATTTTAAGCAATAGCAATCTTTCCCACAGGACACTACAGAGGAGGAAAAGAAAAAAAAAAAAAAAAAAAAAAAAAAAAAATAGCTTATATGGTATGAAAAAGCCAACCTCCAGGAAAGCAATACCCAAATCCTTGTATATAAGTCTGCTACAGCCTCTGCTCAGTCATGCTGTTGCTGGAGGCAGGAGGGTGAACCAATGGATGACTGCTTTATTCTTTATTTTCTATCTTAAGAATCTGGTAGGGTCTACTGCCAAGATTTTGGCTGATGTGGTGCTTTGTTCTGTTGCAGATAATTTTACATAAATTATCAGGGAACATTAGTTAAGAGTTTTTGCAGGATTAAGACTTGGAGGTTCATCTAGGAAACTGTTTGCAGCCAGTGGCAGTGGTAATAATTTCACAGGCAAAGGGGACTGTCAAAGTAGCTGCAAGATCTGATACCAGTAAAGAAAGGAATTTAATAGTGGATATGATGGTGTTAGATTAGAAAGGGTTAAAAACAGCAGTTGAGGAACTCTGTGACCAGCAAGGCAACAACCCAACCTGTAACAGAGCACTGGTTTATCTTAAAAACCTGAATCAATAATAATTAACCAATGGATATCTTCATCACAGCATCCAGAGCAATTCCTTGCTTTAAAGGCTGTGCTGGTTCCAGCCAGAGGGCAGGTGCTGTGCAGGGCAGATTTCTTCTCAAGCCAGCCTAGTCCCTCCTGTATTCCTTGAAGTCCCTCCTGTATTCCTAGAAGACATTCTCCCTTCCTCAGCAGGGCAGGGAGAAGGACCAGGAGGTATGCACTCACCATGCTATCCTCTGCCTCAGTAGTTATATTCCCATCCTGCGTAGCCATGATCTTCCCTTTGGTGTACTACACCTTGGAGTCAGCTACAAAGAGGTAGGTTTTGGCTTCAGATGGCTTCTGTGCTTCTATTCTCTCCTTCTGTGATTGTGTAGGTGTGGTGCAGCATCACCAAAAACCTCCATGCCAGTGTTTCTGCTGATGGCTGCAGCTAAAAGACAGACCCTGCCATAGTGGTCTCCTGTGCAGCACTTGGAGTTGAGCAAAGTGGATCTGAACATCACATCAAGCAGAACCACCAACCCTCCTGAGCTGGGATGCTCTGAGAGCAGTCACCCGAACACCCTTCCCATTTCTTGGATGTGTGCCATGAGGGATATAGGGAATATTTGCCTTTCAAAGGTGGAACATACAAAAGCAATGAGGAAAAGATGCTGCTCCTCAAGGGTCCAAGGAAAGGAATCCATGCCCAAAGGAGCACGTGGTATCCCTGGGGAAGTGCGCAAAGGGAGAGGATCTCTGAAGGATACATATAGTATGGCTGCAGCCCTGAAGCATGATTCTCTTCCTGTTCTCCTCTCCATTCATGATTTCCCCCCCTGCCTTTTAATGTGAAGCCTGTCCTAGACCTCTGGTGGGCAGCCAGAGAGGGCAGGAGTGGGCACACACGATGGACTATTAGAGCAGCTCATGCAGGTGTTTGAATGGGGGGAACTTGCCCACAGTGACTGCAATGAAAAAGCCAGTTCAACTGCAAATAGCAGTCTGGGCAAGGTATTAGTTTTCATTCCTTAAACTCCCACCTTAATAATCAGTCAACAGAAAGAAGGAAGGAACTGGCTGAAACCTCTGATCTCTGAAAAAGTGGAAGTTTAGACTCCAGCTAAGCTGCAGCCTCTCTGAAGGCCCAATACCTCTCATGACAAGCAATCACTCCAGTTGAGGACCAGCAAAGTAAACTATAATTTTCTAATTTTAGTAACCCTGGAACCTAACTTTTATTTGTATATTCTTTATTGTGATAATTTCCTTTGGTAGAGCATGCTTTTCTTCCAATTACCACCACAGCTGACACTTCACTGTTATCACTTGCTTATATTCCAAAGATATAATAGTCCAGAAGGGACCTGCCCCTCTGGACCTGCTGCTGCTAGCATGGGCACAGTTGCGTAGCAGTAACGGAACACAAAGCAGCTACCTATGGGGTGGAGGGCAAGGCCATGGGAAGGGAAAAAGGTGATGAGGATCCATGTATGATTGGTTATGGCAGTTCTTGTGGATTCTCATCACTTGAAGGGCCAGAGAGGATGGGAGAAGAGTCCATGACTGCAGTGTGATGTGACAAACCATGGCAAAATAGAGACTAATCAAAGAACAATGCCCAAATCTAGCCAGGAATGGACATTTCTTGAATGCCAGTCCCTGAATATGATACAGAAATTTAGCTTCCCATTTTGTTTTGACTGCCTAGGAAGTTCACTACTCTAACTGCCAGAAGGAGCTGCAGAAGCCACGTCACAAATCAGGACCCTAGGCGCAGCTGACTGCAGTTCCTGTTTTTAGGAACAATATTGGCAACGGGACACGGTGGCCACCAAAACGCTGGGCATTAACTGTCTTTGCATGCTAGCTAGAACAGTGCTGCTCTGTTCAATCCCAAGTATGTGTGACCCAGAGCAAAACTTTCATGTGAAATCGTGTGGCTGTAGGTTTGGCCATGCCTGGGGAAAGGCAGAGCTAAGCCTGAGGAGAAGCAGGCTGTTCAAGGTTATACCGAGGACTAGCAGCAAGCATGGCCAACATAGGCTCAGACACCCCTCTCTACCCTCCCCAGAGCCCCCGAGAGTAACGCTGTGCCAAAAGCTTACAGGAACACACTACCAAACCATCGCTGAGTCCACCTTAGCCTACGTGTATGTCCTGAAAAGCATAAGAAATTGCAATGGCAATCAGCAAGGAGAAAAATTTAAATGTAAAGAAATTCTACATATCTGCAGGAGAAATTGGGGGTCAGGAAAGACCCTGATCTGAGCTCTCCTGTCTTGAGGAAGACCGTCATGACAAGCAGGCAGCAAAGCCAGGTTTCTGTTAGCTTACTCTCTTTCTTGCCCAACAGTGTTCCTGCACAGCAGCACATTTCCAAGAGACAAAATCCCCAGAACTCCCAGAGCCTGGCTTCTGGCAGAGAGTATGAACCCCCTTTGGGCCAGGCTGGGCTTTGAATGGAGGTCTTCCAATCCCAAGGCAAATGCTGGGTTTTGTTGCTACAAAGCAGAGAGGCAGTGGCTGCACAATGAGTGAAGAGGGAACCCAGTGCATGAAGTAGAGCAGTTGAGGACACCAGTTGGCAGGAGCTGCTTATGACCAGAAGGGTTCCTCTGCCCAGAGTCATCTTCTGTCACTGTTCAGTGTCACTCACTCACCCTCCACACTGCATGCATGCCTCATCCAAAGTTGCAGCACCAAACTCCCCTCACCAGACCAAAGCCCACAGGGCTTGTGTGAAGTCAGAAACTTAACACAAAGCTCCTGCAACCAACCAAAGCACCACTCCCAGGCAGAACTCTCTGGGGCACTGACAGCTGTTTCTGAGACATCAAGAATATTACATTGTCTTTCAGACTTGGTGTCTGGCCCTGTTTGCAATTGCTTGAGGAAAACTGACCCCATGGTTTCACAGGAGTGTCATCATCACTAATGTTTTGACAAACTTATTCTGTGCCCTTAATTTCATTTAAGATCAGTTTAAATTGACGTTATAGCCACACATCTCATGAAACACAAATTCCTAGAATCCCCCTAAGCCTGGAGGACGAGCGAAAACTTTTTATAGCATGCATCCCCTGTAATCAGCCCTTTGAACACAGCACAGAGAATGTATTGAGTGTCCACAAAAAGCTGAGACACGTTAAACCAACTACAAGTTTTGGGCTTTGTCTTGATAGTAAATTGTCAGTCCTGCTCCCAGGCATCCTGGAAAGCAAGGAGACCAGACCCTACACACTCAGGCAGAAAGAACCACTCTCCCTATTTTCTCTCAGTAGTTCGGCTGCCCAGCTGGGAGCAGATAGTGCAGGAAAACAATTAGCAACAAGCAATAAACCACAGGAAGCCTCTGCTGTGAGACAGTCACTGCCATCCACACTGCACTGCACCAGGAGCATACTGGAAAGTTTAAAACCATTTGCAAGCAGCCATTATTTCAAATGTTCTAAGTCAGGACTGTCTGCAAGCTATCATATTTCATGTTTGCCTCAGGACAGCAAGGGCTAGTAGCTAAAAAAGTCTATATGAATTACTTCCAGGTCTCTAAGTTGTTCTGTGAGCTGTATAACCACGTACAACAGGTATTGCTATTAAATGCCCACTATTTGAAAAGGCCCCTTTTTTCATTTAGTCACGTGCTTATTTCTAGCAGTTCTTCATCATTACATGAAAATATTTCACATAATAATAATTGCTATAAAATCTTACTAGTAGGCAGCCAAGAGGAAGGACTGAGATCTAAAAATGTGCCAATCATGATGCAGCAAAGCAGGAATGCCCACTGGCTCTAAGAATGCAGATGAATCTATACATTGAGATATAGATTTTAGGCATTTAGATTGTTATCACTCAAGAAATAAGTGTGCAAATCCTTTTATGTTTAGACTTATCTGTGCTTAGAAGCTTTTGAATGCTCAATGAGCTGTATAAGTAGGGATGACAGAACTTCATGTAAATTAAAATCACAAATTGCCATGGTGGATATTAAATATCTCTCTTTAAATGACAAGGGGGTAAAATGAATGGGGCATCACAGGTGTTTCAACCCAACCAAGGAAATTCCAAAATTTCAGCAAGCTGAGGAAATACAACTGTTTTATTCCTTGTGTTTGGTATTCTCCAGAGAACAATTCGTTTAGAAATGCTTTGTATTTTACTCTGGCAAGGTGACTATTCTCATGCTACAGAGGAAATCAAGCATGAATGATTTGTGTCATACAACAGAAGAGGTTGGGCAAAGCCCAAAGCAGGCTGTGGACATGTGGGTGTCAGATGCCAGAGTGAAATCCAGACCCCAGTGGATCAATGTGAAGCTCCTTGCACAGTGCAGTGGCCTATCAAGCACTGCAGAAGGACAATTTACTAATTTGTTTGCTTAAAAACAAAGAGTAAAAATAAATAAATAAATAAATAAATGGGGGATCTGTTTAGCCTGAGCTGAATGACAATCCTCAGCACTCAGCTCTTCAACATTGGTTACAGTCTGTTGCTTGCATTTGGAAGCTCTGAGCTCAGCCTCTCTTATGGGTCTGCCCCTGGTTACTCCCAGCAAGACCTCAAATCAGGCCCTTTCTAAGCCAACTGACATCTGCCATCTTCCCAGAAGTGAAGATAGCTCATGGTGAAGATGTTAAGAGTCAGTGAGAGGCAGAAGAAGGAAACCTGTCTGCAGCCTGGAAGCTCCAGGACTTGGATGGTGGATGCCTTGCTCCCAACATAACATCTGGATTTTGGTCCTATTGCTGTAGAAGGATACTTTTTACTGTGCTCCCAGGGCTGGAGGACATCTCAGCCATTTCCCCTGAACTCCCAGATTGTGCAGGACGAGTCTCCTACCTACAGATCCATTGCCTGTGACAGCCATGCACAGCTTCCATGCCTGCACTTGTGGAAGACCTTGCTGGTGCTCAGGAAAACCTGAAGCTGAGCACAGTAAGAACAGGCCTTGGGCTTGCTGGTGCAAACACGGGGCATGAAGATCCACCAAATCTTCATTTAGGTCCCTGTAGATTGAGAGAGAGGGTTTAGCTACAAACCTTTGTTCAGAGTATATCTTTAGCATTAGAGATCTTTAGAGATCTTCCAAATGTGAAAATGTGCAGTGGGCACATTGCACACATTCGTGGCCAAAAGCAGGCCAGCATGGACATTTTTCAGCAGGGGAAAACAGAACTGAAACCAAAATGAAGACCACGGAGTCAGTGCCAATACCAGACTGGCAGGCTGATTTCCCTGTAAAGTCCTTTACAGATTTGTCCCCTAAGACCACATCATCCGACCCAGAGCATCAATCTACAAATCACCTATTAATTGCCCAGCCCTCCTCCAGAGACCTCACAGTATCTCCACCATTATCTTTCTCCAGGGACTCATCAGCTGGCTGAGGCTGAACCTGAGAGTCAAGGTGCATGCTGCTGTTGTCCCAGAGAGACAACAAGTCCTTGGAGAGACCCAGAAAGAGCTGGGTGGACCACAGCTTGCTGGAGTGTCCACCAGTGTACCTGCCCAGGCTGCTGGGTACTGCACCATGCTCCCACAAGCCATGGAAAACGAGAGGGATAAGGGTTCATACACAACCTGGTGGATTACACCTAAAGCTCCACAGTTACAACATGAGGGCTCCCCACGCAACCCCAACCACAATGAAGAAACACCTAAGTGCAAGCAGGCCATTTTAGAGGATGTGGACACGAAGGGTGCTACACGGGCTGGGTATCATTTATTGTGAACATTTTCCTATAAAAGTAACAGATGCTTGTTTCTTGGCCTCGCCAGAACTGGATTGGAAAAAGCAGCCTTTTTGTTTTATTTGTTGAGTGCCTGGATCTCATTCCTTAGCTCAGAGCTTTCGACTAGGGATCATTGCTCCTTGTGTCTGGTGTGGTACTGCCTCTCCCCTTGACCATGCAGTCAGAGGCAGTACCAGTGTTCTGCGAATGTGCCAACAATACACAGCCCAAGACAAGGGACTGCTGCCTCCCAACAAGGTACAGGGACATACAGGGTTGGTCCTTGTGAAGAAGCACCAAAACCATGCCACTGCAGCTGGGACTGGGAGAAAAGTGGCTGAGAGAGCTCGTCTGCTTGGTGTTTGGGTGGCTGTGAAATGATGTCCCAGGAAAAGACAGGAATTAGGGTGAGTCCCAGGTCAACAATACCCTACTTCATCTTTTCTCAGGCAGAGGACAGTGAAATGCTTTCCTCTATTACTAAGACCTTCCCAGAACACTGCAGGAAGGCCCCAGCACAAACATTTAGGTGTGTTGACTTGCAAACAGCCTTGAGGAGCAGCAGCTGCAGTTACATCTGGTGCTCCATGTCACCAACATCATTCACAGACAGAGCTGTTCTGAGGTGAAGGTCAAAAAGCACAAGTGTGCTATCACAGGGAGCTGCATTGCCTTGCAAAGCTCACTAGTTCTGGTGTTGCCGGGAAGCTTTTATTACTGCCCTTCATTCAGACAAGGACACTCACAGGTCAATATACCCCACAAATTAATGATGGATTTACTGGTTGGTGTCCATCTATTTTTGCACAAAGTACTTAGGGAGAACAAGGAGGTTCTGTAAGCTGCAGCTGAGTAAGTTCCCTGGCATGCTGAAGGAACCTACTTTATTAAACTAGTAATACACAGCTTAAAATACAGAATGAGCTGGCTCTTGCACAGACACAATCATTCCTGCTGAGCTCTCCCCTGCACAGATCCTCATACTCCCAGGAACATGTACAACTGATGCAGAGCTGGTCAGAACACAAGGGTTATGTATTCCACTAGTAGCATAACTTTCTTTCCAAAGTTCTGTTCACACATGAAACAAACTAAACCTTTCAAATTCTTATTTGGGGAGAGGGGGAAATAATTTGCTTGTTTGTTTGTTTGTTTTAGGCTGCCAGACCTAAGATCAATCCGGTAAAACTGACCTGCTTATCCATTCACATTCAATAGCAAGGACTGTGGCTGTTCAATCCATAGCAGAGCCCAGAATATCAGCTTCATGAAGCATACACTCACTGTCCCAAGGCTGAGGAGCTCTTTAGCAGCCCCAGCACACACCGTCATGGAGTCACAGCTCCTGGGACTTCCAGGTGAGCACCCTACTCCAGCAGCAGGGACTGGAAAGCCTTGGCTGCAAGCAGCATCCTCAGCAAGCTGTCCATAGTTCCGTCTGACTCCTCAGCTGTCAGCACTTTATTTGTATTACCTAACAGGGGATACATACTAATTTGCAGTTTGCAGTTAGGTAATAAGATCCCAGCTCAACACTCAGCCTTCAGCTCCATCCTATAGCATATCAAAGAGCACCTGAGACCTCATTCATGCCACAGTCCTGCCTATGGGCTGGTGGGAGGCATCTTCACAACACGGTATCGGTGCTTGGACCATGCAAGCCTGATAAAGTGAGAAAATATTCAGAAAATGCAGATACCTGCAAAGTTATCAGAGAAGGGGAGAAAAAGCTATTCTATCTCAAACTACACACAACCTTCATCTGAGACAGGGATGACGAAGACTTGTTGTCTTCCTCATGGTGCTAATAGCTAACAAGCAGCAAAGACTAAAGGGACCTGGTGCACAAGGATGCAAAGCTTCAGCCAGCTGATGACCAGGCATTTTTGCCACCTAAGTTTGGTGCCACAGGTTGCAGGAATGCCATAACAGCCTCATTGTACCATGCTTGCAGTACTCTGCAGTGCTGGCCAATGATAATGTTCAGTTTCTCATTGTCAAAATGCCAACAAGCAGGGATGGTTGCATCATTTCTATTAGCCCTAAGAAGCACGAAGCCTCAATCTCCATCAGCTGAACCCCTGCATGAGCAGAACAACACTGCTCTACAAAAGGGGGTCAGGGAAAGCATTTGGGATGGGAAGAGCCTGGAGGGGCAGAGGACATATAACAGCCACAGTGGGGGAGATACTGGCAGAATGACAGCCCCATGGCCAGGTGCCAGCTCAGCTGCACAGCTCCATCTTCCATCCACCCCACTGCTGTCCATCCCATCCCTTGGCCCCACACTAGCATTTTCACTGCCCTCTGCACACTCTGCACCACCCTGTACTTAAGGCTGCTGCGTCTGCTGCAACCTCCTTGCTCTCTCCCTGTCTGCCCAAGCATTACAGCCCCCTGCAAGAGGGACTTGGTACACAAAGGCAGCTTCCGAGCAAGGAGACACTGTGACAGGCACAGAAGAGCTGTCCTGAGCTCTGCAGGCCTCTTCCCTGCCCTCTCACTGTCCTTGCACCTTGCCTGTGAGTAAAGCTGGCTGGGTTGTGGTTTGGAGTGGCTTAGGAGTGCTGGCACCATCAAGAAGCATTTAAGGGGATCTAATGGTCAAGGAAGATGACTGAAGTATGTGGATCTGGTGCCTAAAAGGATTATTTTGTTTCCAGACAGCAAAAATACCTATTTTTCCTCCGTCACGTGAATTACTCCACCAGGGAGCTTGTAATGGAGGCAGACAGTAAACTCAGTACTGTGGGAAACACTTGCCCTGGAAGCCCATCTAGGGAACAACAGGCTGCTGTAGTTGGGGATGGTCACAAGTGGTTAAAGACACAAAGACACAATCATCATTTGAAGTAGTGTTTAGTCTGGAGCAGAGGAGGCTCAGGGGAGACCTCATTGCTTTCTACAACTACCTGAAAGGGAGGTGTGGGGAGCTGGGGTTTGGACCCTTCTCGCAAGTAACTAGCAATAGAACTAGAGGGAATGGCCTCAGGTTGCACCAGGGGAGGTTCAGGTTGGAAATTATGAGACTTCCTTCTCAGAAGGAGTACTCAGACCTTGGAACGGGTTGCCCAGGGAGGTGATGGTGTCAACATCCCTGAGGCTGTGTAAGGATGTGGTGCTTAGGAACATGGTTTAGTGGGTAATGCTGGTGGCAGGGGAATTGTTGTGCCAGATGATCTTGGAGGTCTTTTCCAACCTTAATGATTCTGTGATTCTCTACAGTGTGAACATGTGACACAGGTAGTCCTCATTGCCCAAGCGCAGGGCACAGACTGAAGCAGCAGCAGTAGCAGATGAGATCCAAAAGCAGATCATAGAATCATAGAATCATAGAATATCCCGAGTTGGAAGGGACCCATAAGGATCATCAAGTCCAACTCCTGGCACCGCACAGGTCTACCCAAAAGTTTAGACCATGTGACTAAGTGCACAGTCCAATCACTTCTTAAATTCAGACAGGCTTGGTGCAGTGACTACTTCACTGGGGAGCCTGTTCCAGTGTGCGACCACCCTCTCGGTGAAGAACCTCTTCCTGATGTCCAGCCTAAACTTCCCCTGCCTCAGCTTAACATCGTTCCCGCGGGTCCTACCACTGGTGATTAAGGAGAATAAGTCACCTGCTTCTCCACTCCCCCTCATGAGGAAGTTGTAGACTGTGATAAGGTGTCCCCCCCCTCAGCCTCCTCTTCTCCAGGCTGAACAGGCCCAGTGACCTCAGCTGCTCCTCATATGTCTTCCCATCTAGGCCCTTCACCTTCATCTCCCTTCTCTGGACACTCTCCAACAGTTTTATATCCTTTTTGTACTGTGGTGCCCAGACCTGCACACAGTACTCGAAGTGAGGCCTCACCAGCGCAGAGTAGAGCAGGAATTTGTACTGCTGACACAGCTCAAGCTCAAGCACGATAGCAGTGGAGAGCACAGCTGTTCAACAGATACTGATCAAAACAAACGTCTTCAAAAAGTACCCTGAGGTCCAGGTGCTGCTCAGGTCAGGCCAGGGAGCCTCATGCTTCATGCTGCACTCACCTGCTTTGGGTACAAGCAAGCTCACCAGCTGCAGCTCTTGTGGTTTCAGAGACAAGGAGCAGATGAATTCACCTGTCACAGGCCATTTGATCCAGGTCAATTCTGCTTAAGATCAAAACTGAATATGGACTGAGATCTTTTTACTATCATGGCAGGCACACAGTGTATTTTCACACTGGCATTACATGTGACAGTATGGAAAACTAAGAACTTATTTGCATTTTGCCCTGTGACAGATGCCCAGTCTGGCTCCCACATCCTCTCAAGACACAAGCCAAGATAAGGCCTTGCTTTCCCAATATTCAATTTTCTTTCTTAAGTGCAGAAGAAAAAAAAAAAAAAAAAAGTGGCGAAAATGACACAGAAGTGTTTTTGGAGCACATTTCTGGGCACGTAAAAGAGAAGGTGACTTGGAAAGGTCAGTTGCCTACCAATATTGGGTAGATGCAAATAAAACTGGCTGGACAAGCAGATTCAGAGGGCAGTTGTCAATGTGTCACACTCAGGTACTGCATGGGTCAGTCCTGGGAGTTTTCCTGTTCACACCTTTATCAATGGCCTCGCAAAGACAACATATTTGATCATAAAGTTTGCAGCTGGCAACACACATAGGTGAGCAACTGACACCCTCAAGGTCAGGGCTGCCATCTAGAGAGACACAGCTGGAGGAATGGGCTGACAGGAACACTGTATGAAGTTCACCAGGGACTGGTGCAAAGCCCTGCACCTGGGAAGGAAAAAAATCCAAAAAAAAAAAAAAAAAAAAAAAAAGAAGTTCTGGGAACTCACTGGACAGGGAGCAGTTTGGGGAAAAGAACCTAAGGTCAAGATGGTCAGGGCACTGTAGCCAGCCATCACATATGATATGAGGAGAAGCTAAAGGAACAGGGCTTGTTCAGCCTGCAGAAAGTCTTCAGAAGGACCTAACAGCAGCTTTCCAAAGAGGAGGTTATTAAGAATATGGAGCCAGACCATTCATTTTAGTCATCTTACTTCATGGTGGAAGAACACAAGTTGAAATTCTGGTTGAAAAGAGTTTAGACTGGATATAAGGGAAAAAGGTGCTCTATTGGGAAAGCTTTTTTCTTTTCTTTTCTTTTCTTTTTTCTTTTTTCTTTCCTTTCCTTTCCTTTTTTCCTTTCTTTCCTTTTTTCCTTTCTTTTCTCTTTTCTTTTCTTTTTTCTCTTCTTTTTTTAAATGCATCCAGAGAGGTTGCATGGTCTCCACCCTTACAGTTTTTCAAGACCCAGCTGTTTAAAATACTGAGTAACCTGGACTTAATGCACAGCTGCTCCTGCTTTGAGCAGGTCAGACTGCTCTGACCTGCTTTGGTCAGACTAGAGACCTCCCAGTGTTCCTTTCCATACAAAACATCCCATAACCCAGACTACATTCTAAAATCAGGCTTTGCTGACATTTAAAGCCACAGTCTCTGTAGCTCTTCAAAACCTGGCTATGCCTTAACAGACATGGCAGTATGCTGCAGCGTGCTGGTAGTACAAACATCAAAAAAACAGCCAGCTTCACCTAGGTGGCTGAAGTAACACTCCTTAGCTCAGCTCCTCCATGGGCTCTGCATGCGGCTAGGAACACACCTAGGCTTGGGCAGACAAAGAGAGCCTCCTCTCATTCGTCAGACATCTTGTCATCAGCCTCCACCAGGAGGGGTATCAGCTCTGGCATTACGGATGCCAACTGCTCTGAATAGATGTGATTTTTCCACTGATATTTTAAAGGATGAACAGGGTGGGGCTGGGTGTAATGTGGGCACACACAGAGTAAAGCTCACAGTTTGGTCTCTCAGAGGCTTGTACTCTACCAATGTCTGTCCATCCATGAGGCACCCCAGGCTCCCTATTTGCCCAAGGTAAGAAACTCACCTTCACAGCACCAAGCTCCAACAAATTCAGTTGCCAAGCAAAACCTATAGTCCTGGTGATAACCCAGAGGAGAGACCCACAAAAAGGACCCTTGTCCTTCAGCCCAGTGTTCAGAGCAGCCACAAGCAAGAAGTCACATCCTCATCTTTTGTCTGCCACACCCGAGTTCCCCCTTTCCAGACCAGGCACTGCGTTCCAGGCTAATGGGCATTTGGGTATGATGAGCTCATGATAAAGGAGTTTGTACCATATCTCATATAGATGTAGTACTGGACATACACTGAGAAAAGGTCTCGAAGTCACACAGCATATTCCCTTTCCTTCACTGTATCTTCTGCAGCTACTGTCTGTAGGCACTCATGTTCAGATGCTTGGACACCTCCCTTGGAGCTCAGGGCAGCAGGGTAAGGGCCACACCTTAGCCCAAGTGTGGATCCAGAGCCCGCTGTGGTGGGTGCTGTACAAGGACATGCACAGGAGCATCTAGCTTAGGAGAAGGATGAAACTGGGAAGAGATCACTCCAACTTGAGAGCTTCCCACCATCACTAGGGTACTGCTCCAGCAAGCAGCCTAGGCACACCTGCTTCTGCTATCTAAAGCTCTCTAACACCACCTCTCCTCCCAGTGGTACCAAGAGTTCACACCTTCAGTGATCTCTTCTGGTCAAATAGTTTTGCTCAATATTGCTGCTCCTGACAGTGCAGCTTTGTCTTTCTCTGACCGAGCCTGTGACTTACCTGTTCCTTGAACAGCTCAGCCTCCTCATTGTGAGCACCCAGGACAGCCCTTGGTTCCCTGAAGCACGCGAGGAACAGAGCTGTCCTCCAGGATAAGGCCTGGGAGAACAAGCACTCAAAAACTGCATCCCACAGGATTGGTGCTCCTGCCCAGACAGACCCTGCCTGCAAAGCAGCAGCTCTCACCTTCAACTCTTTCTAGTTCTCTCTCATTTCCTTGTCTGGAAGGACTTTTATGGTAGTGCACCATTTCTGTGGTTTCAGAGAAGCTCTCATAACAGAAAACAACCCTATCTTCCACTCCACCAACTTGAGCTTGGAGTTGTGTCTCTCAACTACACAGGGTAACTCCTAGTGTGCAGAGGAAAGGACTCCCTCCTGCTGCCTTTGGCTCCCATGTTATGTTCAGCCCTTTCTGCAAAATGGAAGGGGTGCCAGCAAGAATTTGTTCTGCCATTGAAACACCGATGTTCCTTGTAGAAGTGAAAGACTGAGAAGTACTGAGAAAAAAACAAAACTCTAAGGGACAGAAACTGCAGCTGGGCTGCCCAGGCCTGGGAAAACAGGCTTCTCCAACCCACAAGTAGCAGGCAAAGCCAGCTCCGCCTCTGAAAGTCCTTCAAGGCCCCATGAAGGACCCTGCTGTCACCAAGGCAAGACAGTGAAAGTCTAACAGTTGACTGAGCATCATATTAGTTTTAAAAAAAGAGTTCTGAAAGTTTCCCTCTTGACAAACGTCATGGGTCCTGTGAAAAAAATGAGGGAAAATGATGGGCAGGGTCAATTCAAGAGGCAGAAAGAATAAGCACATCAGCTCCTGCTGGCGTGCAGCAGTGAAGTGACATGCACACAGGCCTGCCTCTCCATCCTGTCTTTCTATGCACTTCCCACAGGATCCCCAGTCTGCCACAACCTACTGTTAGTTAGTTAGCTGGCTCTGCCTTTCAGGGTGCATGAAGCAAGTTAAAGGACATGGTGCTAATGCCAAAACTTCTGGGAGAAGACAGAAATTTACATTTCTGTACTAGGAATCAGCTGCAAATTAGCTTCAGGGTAATAAACGTAGACAGAGAGATCCTTGATGCCCTGTAGCCCACAAGCTTTGTATTGAGTTTGCAAAGACTCAGGACAGAGGCCTGGCAAGCTTGCCTCATTTGAACTTTCACCGACAGCCTGGCAGCTTTATTTAGCTCAGCCTAGGTGTGACAGCAGGGGGTTCTGGCTAATTTGTTTTATTTTTGCTCATTGTTGCTTGATACAACCCTGGTTTTACACAGACTGTAGTAACAAGTTATTCCGCGCAGAGTAAGGCATTTATGACATACATACTGATGTAATACAAAGAAATAAAGGCCTGATATGTTGGCAAAGACCTTAAGAAGTGGAGACGAAGGATGCTGTCTGTGTAGAGAAGTGCAGCAACAGAATAACAAGAGATAGGGTAGGGGCTTGGCCCAGGAGACTCAATAGCTATAAATAAATCAGCAGTGGTCAAAAAAGAATACAGTCCTGAAAGCGTTACCAACAAATAACAGTTTAGTCCAAAAACCAAATATCCGATAATACAGATAATCTCAATACAGAGACAGTTTTTGTGGCACAGATGTTAGAAGTAAGCAGTAGCTATTTCACAGCAATTTACCAGCAATCTCTCAGGAATTGAAACATTTTTTTTGACATTTTTTTCCTGACTTTCGTAACAACTGACCAGAATCAATTGATGATCACTGTGCCAAGCAATCCACATACCTAGCCCCATTCATGCCATTTTTGCAAAAACATTCCTTTTAGATCAGCTTCCATTATATGCCAAGTATCATCAGCACAAAGTGCTCTAGGGGAAGATTCAAGGAAACTGCCACATTTTTCATATGTACTCCCCTGTGAAAAACAGAAGGTGATGAGAGACCCTGAGCGCAAAGGGAGGCTGTTCCAGGACACTGTGCACCGGCATGGCAGGAAGAAACCCCACATGTCACTATCCTCAACTCTGGCAGTTCAGTGGCTACTGCTGATGGAGACGACCACACACTGCCAGAGAGCTGACCAGGCTGTATTTCTGTAGGCTACCACACACAGCAAATAGGAACCACTCAACTCCTTAGTGGTCAGTTAAGTAGAACAGGGGTTTATAAACGCATGCTCTATCCCCCTAAGCTTCACAATCAACCTGCTGCATTTTTAGCTTGAAACGATGTCTCCCCCATTCCTATCAGATGACAGATATGGCTGGAAAATATGTATTATGAACCTTTTCAGTCTGTAAAGATTCAAATTATAGTAATTAAATTTTCCTCCATGGGATACCTTAAGCACTTGGCTGTAATCAAGAGAAACACAAGCAGACTTTTAAGAGGCAGACTAAAAACCCTCTCCGATCATCTAAGACCTTGGGAACTAACAGCATGCGAGAGAGGATTCAAAGAGCTCAACAGGTCTTCAAAACACCATCTCTGCTTGTACTACTCACTGCTGGTTTTTGTTAGTTAATATGCGCAACTCGCCTACTAGAGAGAGAGTGCTTATAGCATGGCCAGACATTTGGGCCACTGAGACCCATAAGGTGAGTGATACTTCCAGGCTGCTTTTCTCACAAGAGCAGATAAATATAATTTACCACCTCCTATACCTTAATATGCCGTATTCTGTGGCATAATCATGATTAAAACAAGTGCATCAGAAGTTCAAAAAGGAGGTGGTTTTCCCTGGTAAAGGTCATGATTAAAAAAGAAAAATAATAAAAAAATAAAAATGAGGTCAATTGTCTCCAGAATACACTATTGTAAATTCTTCTGTATACATAAACAGCTGAGGCTGTAGTTCAAATGGACATGTGCTCTTCTGGAGCAGCGAGGCTCAGAGCACTGAGTGCAGTTCCTGGTATCATCAAGGCTAATTTCACAGAAATGCCATTGCCCCTTGTCCTGTCCCCACAAACCACTGAAAACAGGTTGGCCACATCCCTCTGTCTCCCACACTTAAGATATTTGTAAACATCTACAATATCCCCTCTCAGTCTTCTCTTCTCCAGGCTGAACAGACCCAGGTCTCTCAGCCTTTCCTCAGAGGAAAGATGCTCCAGGCCACGTATCATCTTTGTGGCCCTCCGCTGGACTCTTTCCAGGGGAAAAAGGGAGTTCAATACTATTAAGACACTAAATTTCCCACTGCAAACCAATACACAAGAGTTCTTGGTGAGCCTTTAAAACAGAAAACAAAACCCCCTAAATATATCCTGTATCTGAGAGGCAAAAAAATAAAACAAAATGCATCTTGAGTCTTCAGCAATCTTCCTTCCTTAGCGGAGCTTTATGAGAGTGCAGTTTCAAACATATTCCATCGTAAGTCTTCCTGATAACCCTCAGGAACTCACCATAATATAGGGTAGCTGCCCTAGACTACAGTACTTTATAACTGCTCTAGACCTCATAAGTTTACCATTTTTCAGGATTTTGGAAAGATGGAAATTTACCATAGAAATTGCACCTTGCCTCTGCACAGCAATTTTCTCTTCCACACGTCACCCTCAGAAGAATGCCAATGATACCAGCAGTAGCACTTGCATGCAGCTGTAACTGTGACTTGCACTGAGAACTTTTTTCTTTTGTGTTCTGTGGACCATTCTCTGGTGTTGAGCTAGCTCAAAAATGAGCACGTCTAACTTATGAAATGAGTTGTACCCCTATAGATCAACACTACTTTCGGAAAAGAAATAAAACACATTAAGTATATGAAGTTTGACCAGCATTCAGAAGTCTGATTTGACTGATAATGGAATATCATTAAGCCAAGGAAAAAGAAAAGAAAACAGATGCTTCACAATCATTCTGGAAATGAGACCCTTTTTTGCATAAACCCCTCTAGCACTAAAACACAGGTGATACAGGCTGGGGTCTCTTCTAATGTTGTCCCTGTGTGCAGAAGAATACCAGATACACACTACAGTCACTCCTTCCTCTATTGGAAGGTGATTCCTGCAAAGCTTAGAACGTGATAATTCTATAAAGCAATCTTTATTTTCAAATGATGCACTGCATAAAATGTATCTGGTTGATGGGCCTATGGATGGAGACAGATGCCTGTCATCCTCCTCACTTCATTATTCAACAAAACGCAATCAGCCTGACTATGCATAAAATTATTTAGATCAAGGGAAAAATCTATTTGCAACCCATTATTCATTTCCATAGAAGTTATCAGTATTTGCTTGGAGAAAACATCAAGAAAAAAAAATCATTTCATTTCTGCATTCAAATGAGGAAGACAGGGCACATTACAAGGCTGATCCCATACATGGAAGCTGCTGATGCTTTGAACGCTCTTCGTCTAGTCAGCCTATATAAAGAACTCTCTCTTTACGATATTGTAAGTATGTCTCCCAGAAAACAAAACATTGCAGGAAAAAAGGCAAATGTCCTCTGAGGTTAAAATGACCCACATGGCTTTTCATCAAGTAACCATCCTTTGCTGATGTCTGGCCAAGAGATACCAACTAATTCTACAAGCGATACAGGTGTTCTTCAGAAATGAAATGTTTTCTCTTTTGCTCTCAAGATTGTTTCCAAGAAGTTCTGAATTTCATTCTGTAGCCCAGATCTCCCTGCAAATAATATCCATGCGGGAGGTTGTATACATATTTTTGATAATGGTATTTTGCAGGAGTGCTGTTGCCTTTCTTATTTGGAAGAAAGGAGGCATGTGGTGAGAGAACATTACACTCATATACTTCTGAGTGAACACGTAATATAGTGCCCAATTCAAGCCAAATCTACAGCTGATGTCACCATCAATCTTTGAAGACTTTGTGTTTTACGATCTGTATTTTCTCATGTGTGCAGCAATAGAAGCAGAAATCTCAGCACTCCTCTTATTCTGTCCATAATAGTCCACAAAGTCACCATCCGGCCCAAGGAGATACATTATTATTGTGTGATCCACCTGCAAGAAAGCACATAGCTGTTTAGTAAAAAAAGATCCTGCACATCTCTCAAAGTCAGCAGTAACAGTATCCCATTCAGCCTTTCAATTAGCTGTCTGACAAGACTCCTTGCCAGCAAGCTAAAGTAAGATAAAGAAAACTTTAGCATCACTTTCGTCACCTTTTGTTGTTCTACCTAACAAAATAAATAGAAAAAACTAGTTGCATACTCAGGATGCATAAAAGAATACTGTATACAGAAAAATCTTCCCTAAGCTGCAGGCACCCCTCCTTCAGCACACACAGGGCTAGGGAAAACACGAGGAAGTTTCAGTCTACTGGTCTTGCCCCCTCACTTTTCCCAGTTTCCTTCTACTCCTCCTAATGCTCCACAACCCCCACAATTCAGGCTTCCTACTGCGCGTATCATGTAAATCCAGTATAAATGGAGATGCTTCATTCAAGCAAGTTCACTGTCAGTGCAAACAAAAGGACCGAGAGCATCACCAGGATACAGGAGTTACAGACAGTGGAGCTGAAACACATAAATACCATGAGCTGGTAGGGGGCTCCCTCTACTGTCTCCCTGTGATGGTAACTGCAAACATCACAAGGAGTCTGAGCAGAGATAGCGGGAAAGAATTTGAAATAGCTCCCCCCTTCCACCGATTTAAAAGTAACTGTTGTTTGAATGCTTGAGGTATTCTAATTTGATTTATATAAAAAGCAATTCCATTTTAAGTACCTTAAATACACCACTTAAAATATGGTCTGCACCTATGACAGCATCTTTATGAGTAAAGACAATATACTGAAAATAGAGGCCATGAATCTGTGATTGCACCCGTGAGTACATAATATATGAGATATACTCACTATATACTCACATGAGTATCTCTCGCTATGAGAGATACTCATGTACTAAGAGCATGTCTGTGTTTGAAATCAAGAAATTCTGTGGGTATTTCCAGCATAAGAAGCTAAAAGGACATGTTAAATTTGATAGCATTTCTGTCATCAAAGTAATGGTTCTTAAAATTTTATTGACATGTTTAATTGAAATATATTCCTTTAGAGTATCAAATATTCAAGATATTTATTAAGCACCAGGACCTTTTAAAAAGGATCTGGATTATAATTATAGCCCTTCAACTGGAAACTAACAAAAAAAAAAAAAAATACAGGTAGCCTGCTCAGAGCATCTGAAATCCCTGGCCTTTGGAAGATTAAGTACAGTCAGGAGGGCACACTATTCATGTGCGAAAGATCACTGTTTTTCCAAGCTGTGCCTGAAGTCTGCCCCATTACCACTGTATGGATGCACATGAGATCATCTGATTTTAATTGCAATCTTCTAAACAACTGAATAAAAAACAAAATTAGATACTCCGGCATTAAAACTTAGAAAATTGAAATTATTACATAGGAACTAGTAATATTCAAATAATACTTGAACAATGCAAATAGATATTTAGAAAACATACTTCTTAAATATTAATCTCAATGTTCTTCTCAAGTCAAAACAAGCAGAGAATAATTAGTTGCACTGGACCTCTTCCCCACCTCCCAGCAGCATGCAGAGGACACAGAGCTCACTCCTACACAAGTATAAGTCTTAGTCACTGACTGGCAAGACCAGTCCTTGCAAGACAGAATGTAGAAAAAAAATCCATCTTTAATGAAAGAAATTACAGAGTAACAATTACCTGGATAAGTCACAGATAGACACAAAAACAGACTCAAGTTCTCCCTCCCAGATCTGCTATTACTGTTATCCTCTCCAGTTTGTTTCTGAGAGACCTGCATCCTCTGGCCTTCCTGCACTGAATACAGAGAGCTCACTGCCTATCAAAAGCAGAAGCCTATGACAAAACCTGTAGAGACACGTGCATACCATTCCTCCATGGCACCACACCTGACTCAAGCTCTTAGGCTGCTCTCCTGCTCCCAATTCATGGGCCTTTCTTCCTCAATGTCCTCTTCTGCTATTCGCACACTCACAAGGCTCCCAGGTACTTAGCACAACCATAGCACAGCATAGCTCTGTTCCCTCTGGACCATGAAAACTTCCTCATAATTTGTTATATCTCTAGTCACATCCTCCTCTTTTGTTTCCCCCTCCAGCTTCCCTTGAAGCTGTTCTCATCTAATATAGTTATTTTCTTTGGTGAGATTCCTATACTTCCCCACTATGATCATGCTGAAGTCCAGGTGTGGTTTGTGAGAATTTATATGTGGTTTAATTCATAAACAGCAGCCCTCTTTCAGCTTTTGTGGCTTCTTTCCAACTTTTCATAAATTCTATTTACTCATTTAATGTCAGATTCTACAGATTCTTTCCCTCTTCTGAGTCCACATCTTTTGCCAATCCTTCTTCTATAATGCATTCTTGTATCCCCACCAACCATGTTTTATAAGTCTGTTTTAGGCAGTATCTTCAAGCAGACAGTAGATTGATTAAAAGTGGTGTTAAATTTCCCCACTGAGTTCCTCCTTCCATACAAATATAGTATCTTAAGACACAGACTTCTGCAGCTTCTGAGCTGCCCATAAGTGAAAGTCAGTTCTTAATGTCCCACTTCACCCCCTTTTTAGTAACCCAGATCAGTGCCCATTACCACTGTGACTCTCTTCTCTTTACTGAGATCATGTGTTGCTTTTACTTTTTCTTTCTATATATCACTTCTTTTGTTCCACCATTTTTTTGTCCACATGCATAATTTATTTGCTGCAGTCAGGTAGTTTTAAACCAGAGTAAGAACAGGATTACTGGATCAGACCCAAAACAATCTGCCTTAGCATCCCACCTCAAATAGTGGCAAAAAAATGGTTGTTTTAAAGAAGAGTATAAAACCAGCAGAGACAAAAAAAAATGTTATTTCCCCGTATTATCTGCCAGTTTCCAAACATTTCTAGCTCACAAGCCTCCTCAGCGAAGCATAAATTACATCCATTTCTTATTTTTTTTCCAAAAATAATCAAGTCTCCGTGTGGGCTCATGTAAACTTCTACCAGTTGCATCTGCAGCAAGGGATTCCACTTCCCACCTGCTCATTTCAACAAAAAACATCATCTTTCCTTTAGAATCTGTTTTTCGTTTTCTCTGATGCCGTTCAGTTCTTGTAAAGAAGAAAACATGATCATGTAATGTGTATCCTCACCTGTCACATCACTTGAACCTACTTCCAGTCTGCTCAGGATGTGGCAAGTGCAGAAGGCCTTGGCAGTAGCTCAGAGCCCCTATAACCAGTCCCATTCACTTCCAAAAAGTAAGACTTTGACTACCCAGTTTAGTCTTACATAAACCTCAGTTTCCCTTTTCCCACTATCACTCTATGCAATTTACTCCCACTTACTTGAGCATTAACATGCTTTCTCTTCCAGGTCATTTGACACAGGAGGAAGATTCCCACATTATCTGCAGGCAAACTTTGCATCATCCAAGCGTCATGCCAGGAAAACCCTGCTTCTTGGTCTCAGTTTGGCAGGGAGTAAATTGTTACTCACTTTCCTCTCATTTCTTCCTCTTCCTATAGCCATAATTCCCCAGTTCCCTTTTCACTTTGGAGCACATGGGAAAACAGCCAGACAAAAATGTTACATGATGAAAAAAAGGTTCAATTCATCATCAGACTTTGTAGCTTGTATGGTATTCTTCATGAAGAAATTGGACCGTGTGCTTTTAGAACTATATTTCAGAGAGGTTCTAAGTCTGTAAAGAGGGAGCCTCAATTCTGACTGAGACCTCTAAAACTCAACACATAGGTGCAACAGGCCTCTGTCACAGAGGGCTTCAGCAAGATTACAACAGCTGTCTTTTGTTTAAAATCTTTATCCTTTTCTTAACCAAAGTCGTTCATTAGGTAAACACCCTGTATTTACTCACTATGTAATCGTTGTCTTCATCTTTGGGACCTTCACTGTAATACACACGGTAAGCTTTGGCCACTTGGTCAATTTGTGCTTTGCTACCAGTCAATCCAATCAGCTTCGAAGAAAATTCTACAGTGAAAGAAGAAAAGAAGATGTTTAGAAACTTCAGTGAAAAGAATCCTATCAAGATCCTCCTTTTCAGTACTCTTTATTACATGTTATAAGACATCAATGTAGGAAAAAAAGTGGTACCTCTGACATATCTGGCAATGGCTTCTTCATTGTCCCTCTCAGGATCAATGGTGATGAAGAGTGGGGTCAGATTAGGCAAAGATGGAATTCTATCTGTAATCAGAAACATTAACAATTACACTTTTTCTTAGCAAGCTAAAAGTCGTTTCCTATTCTCCCTTCAAACAAGGTCACGTAACATCCACCCAAGTCCACCCTAAGTGGCAAAGTAAAAAGGCTATTTTGTGTAGCTTAATTTATATAATACAAACTCTGAAAGAAACAAACGCCATGAAAACCAACATTCTCTGCTTGTGCTGGGTGCAGCTACACTTCCAGCACTCCTAGCTGGACAGTGTGCCCTGCTTAGGACAAATGACAAATTGGCTCTGATGCAGGAAATGCCAGTGCAAAGTAGAGATATGAAGGCTCAATGGTTGAAAGCACACCTGTGATGATGGAACAAGAGGCCAGATGAAAACACGATTCAGGATCTTTCCCTCATGTTCCACTCATACATTCTTCTATATTTTCTACATTTTAGTCAACCCTGCCACCTGCTTGGTTCCTACTATCCCTGTTGTGCATCTCTTCAAAGAACATAGGCTGAAAAAACATCTCTTCCACATACCCTTCCCCCAACCTCTGTTTCACAGTGCAGTCATTTTCAGAAAAGACTCTCAAAAAGATTTATTATCAGAATTAATAAAATAGAGGGAAAAAGTGCCTAATATACCCTACAACCTCTTGGCAAAAATGCAGTCTACAATGGCACTGTAACCTCCTCCACTGTAGCCTGACACTGTCATATTTTATTAAATAGAAATTCTCTGTTCCAGAAAGGTCAGTGCTGTCATGCCCTAAACATCAGATCCTAGTGGCTGGAAGATTGATTTATATATCATTGAGCAATTAATTTAACTACTGAATATTAATTAGCATTTTGTAAAGAAGATCATCACTTATTACTACATGCAACATTTTACTACAATAAACCTTAGCCTCCTATAAAAAAGATTGCTCTGCGAACTGAATTCCCATACCAATTTCATCTACCACTTCA
The DNA here is from genome assembly GCA_011074415.1 of Stictonetta naevosa. Lineage (NCBI taxonomy): Eukaryota > Metazoa > Chordata > Aves > Anseriformes > Anatidae > Stictonetta > Stictonetta naevosa. The sequence goes on from CM021714.1 coordinate 552,665, forward strand.
ATCATTTTCTCAAGTTCATCAGGGCAGATGTCAGGGCAGTGTGTGAAGCCAAAGTAGATCAGCACCCACTGGCCGAGGTAGTCCTTGTTGGTCTTGGGCTGTCCCTCATGGTTTACAAGTGAGAAGGGCCCTCCCAGCAGCGGTTTCCCAATGCCTCGGTTTCGTTCTTTCTCCAGCTCTACAGGAAACAACAAGAGATCATGAACTTCCATGCTACAAACCCTGTCCCCACCCACAGGAGAGTCTGTGACGCCATCAGGAGTCGGGTGAGAAGTCTGTGTACAAATCCAACACAGACAAGACTTCCAAGTAGTGTGTCTGATTTTAGACAATGTCCTGTACCAAATTTAGCCAGAGATAACTTCATTTGAAATGTAATAATCTCTAATCTCATAAAATCATCATCTGATTGTCATATTATCATCAAAGGTACATGAGATGGACAGGTAATTGGCCTGAGTTGGTATGAAATAGAAAAACTGTCATCCTTCACAAATTGAATTTATCCTAAAAGTTGTGCTATTTCCGAGTGTCAATGAACTTGAAAAAAATGCGAAAATAAAAACATAAGCAGTTACTGCAGAATAGGGAAACACATGCAGAAGTCACAGACTTAAAAACCAAGGTGTCCAGGAAAGCCCATCTCCCCATCTGTGCCTATGACAACAGACAAGTTTCTCCTCTCCCCTTTGTGGTATTATGCATGGTGAATCTACTCTCAGTAGCATGTAAGTAAATGTAAATAGTAATAGCAAAAGCATATATAAGAATTTTTAAATACTTAAGTCTTTAATTTTTCTATTTTCTATTTTTCTATTTTCTATTTTAAAATATTTCAATTTTTTCTCATTTTGGCTGAGAGGCTGGTGCCATGCTCTGAGTGAAGAAAGCATACCTGAGAACACTATCACTCTAAGTAACGGCAGGGAAATACTTGTGAATTGTCCCAGTGCAATCAGGGAGGGCTCTAGAAATGCAATATGACTGGTTGCTCAGCTGAAACGCCTCTACACCAATGTACGCGGCACGGGAAACAAGCAAGAGGAATTGGAAACCATGGTGCAATCAGACAAATATGACCTGATTGCTATCACAGAAACGTGGTGGGATGGATCACATAATTGGAACATTTGAATAGAAGGCTACAAAGTCTTCAGAAGGGATAGACAGGGAAGGAAGGGAGGGGGTGTTGTCCTCTACAGTAGGGAAGGAATTGATTGTGAGAAACAACCATGGACAGGTTGAAAGCTTATGGGTGAGAGTTAAGGACCGCACCCATAAAGGACAGCTTGTGGTTGGGGTCTACCACAGGCCGCCTGATCAAGGGGAGCCTGTGGATGAGGCATTCTTGATTCAACTACAAGAAGCATCGCACTTGCACGTTCTCATCCTGATGGGGGACTTCAACCACCTGGATGTTTGCTGGGAAAACTACACAGCAGGGTGTGAGCAATCCAGAAGATTCGTGGAGTGCATTGAGGATAACTTCCAGGTCCAGGTACTAGACAAACCAACCAGAGGAGAAGCATTACTTTACCTGGTGCTCACCAACATGGAAGAGCTCATTAAAGAGGTCAAGACTGGAGGCAGTCTGGGCCCCAGTGACCACACCCTGGTTGAGTTTGCAATCTCGAGGAATATGGGCCTGGAAAATAGCAAAGTCAGGGCCCTGAACTTCCGAAGAGAAAACTTCAAGCTATTTAAAGACCTCGTAGCTGAGATCTCCTGGAACACTGTCCTTAGGGACAAAGGAGCTGAGTAGAGCTGGAGACTCTTTAAGGATGTTTTCCTTAGAGCACAAGAATTCTCCATCCCCCTGCATAAAAAGTGGGAAGGGAGAGCAGACAACCAGGATGGCTGAGCAAGGACCCAGCTGGTCAAACTGAGGTGCAAGAAGAAAATGCACAGGCAGTGGAAGCAGGGACACGTGGCCTGGGAAGAGTACAGGGATGCGGTCCAGATGTACAGGGATGGGATAAGGAAAGCCAAGGCACAGATAGAACAGAGTTTGGCAAGGGATGCAAAGAATAACAGGAAGGGATTCTACAGGTACATTGCTCAGGAAAAGAAAGGCCAAGGAGACTGTACCCCCTCTGATGGATGAGAAGGGTGAACTGGTAATGACAGACATGGAAAAGGCTGAGGTACTCAACAACTTCTTTGCCTCAGTCTTCACTGATAGTCAGGCTTCCCAAGTCTTTCATTTTCCTGAACCCGTAGATGGAGGCTGGGGGAGCAAAGTCTTGCCCACTGTAAGTGAAGAGCACGTTCAAGACCACCCGATGAAAATAAATCCATGCAAGTCTATGGGGCCTGATGACATGCATTGCAGCGTCCTGAAGGAATTGGCTGATGTAGTTGCCAAGCCTCTCTCCAACCTATTTGAAAAGTCCTGGCAGTCAGGTGAAGTCCCTGGAAAAAGAGAAACATCACTCCCTTTTTTAGAACGGGTAGAAAGGAGGACCTGAGGAACTACTGATCAGTGAGCCTCAACTCTGCCTGGCAAGATCATGGAAAAAAATCTCCTGGAAGCAGTGTTGAGGCATATGTAAGACAAAGAGGTGGTCTGAGACAGCCAGCATGGGTTCACCAAGAGTAAATGTGCCTGACAAAGGAAGACCGAACAATGTGATCTACCTGGACTTCTGCAAGGCCTTTAACATGGTCCCACATGACATCCCGGTCTCCAAATTGGAGAGAGATGGATTTGAAGGGTGGACCATTTAGTCGATAAGGAGTTGGCTTGAAGGTCACACCCAAACAGTGATGGTCAATGTTTCTATGTCCAGGTGGAGGCCAGTGACGAGTGGAGTCCCTCAGGCGTCTGTCCTGGGACCGGTACTGTTTATTATCTTCCATCAATGACATAGACAGTGGGATCGAGAGTACCCTCAGCAAGTTTGAAGATTACACCAAGCTGAGTGGTGCAGTCGATACAACAGAAGGAAGGGGTGCCATCCAAAGGGACCTGGACAGGCCAGAGAAGTGGGCAGACATGAAACTATTGAGGTTCAGCAAGTCCAAGTTCAAGGAGCTGCACGTGGGTCAGGGAAATCCCAGGCATGAGCACAGACTGGGAGAAGAACTCACTGAGAGCGGCCCTGCAGAGAAGCACTTGGGGATTCTGGTGGATGAAAGGTTTGACACGGGCTGGCAGTGCATGCTTGCAGCCCAAAAGGCCAACTGCATCCCGGGCTGCATCAACAGAGGGGTGGGCAGCAGGGGAGGGAAGTGATTGTCCCCCTCTGCTCTGCCCTGGTGAGGCCTGCACCCACGTCTGGGGCCCCCAGCACAAGAAGGATGTGGGGCTGTTAGAGCGGGTCCAGAGGAGGGCCACAAAGATGATCAAGGGGCTGGAGCACTTCTTTGAAGAAAGGCTGAGAGAGCTGGGGCTGTTCAGCCCACAGAAGAGAAGGCTCCGGGGTAACCTCATCATAACTTTCCAGTACTTGAAGGGGGCTTATAAAAAAGATGGAGAGTGACTCTTTGCTCAACCAGATATTGACAGGACGAGGGGGGATGGCTTTAAAGTAAAAGAGGGGAGATTTAGATTAGATGTTAGTAGAAAAATCTTCGCTCAGAGGGTGGTGGGGCACTGGAACACAGGTTGCCCAGAGAGGTTGTGAATGCCCCATCCCTGGAGGTGTTCAGGACGACATTGGATGAGGCCCTGAGCAACCTCATGGAGTCCCTGCCCATGGCAAGGGGGTTGGAACTAGGTTATCTTTGAGGTCCCTTCCAACGCAAACCATCCTATGAGACTACGGTATTGAAGTACTTCAGATTTAACTACAGCTGGATACTGCAATGAGTAAAATCAGTTGAATGCTTTTTTGCCCGAACAAGAAGCAATTTGGAAAAAGGCAAGAAGGCAAGAAACAGCACGACACAACCGCCCACCCTGCGGGGCCATCACCGGGCTGTGCAAACACTCACTCTCCTCCTTCGTTTTCTTCATCTTTTTCATAGCCACCAGCAGCCCTCCGCACACGATGAAGGTGGCCACCAGCGACCGCCAGGACACCAGCTACTGAAGAAAAAGCTTTTTAGTGCCGTGGCCCCGAGGCTCGGCGGGGGGGGAGCGCGGGACAGAGGCCGGGAGAAGCGGGGCCGCGGGAGCCCTTCTGGGGGATCCGGCCCGCGCCCCCCGCCCGCCGGTCGCGGCGCCCCCACTCACCCTCCTCTGCGGGGCCGCCCGCTGGCCGCTCCCCGGCGGCAAGCGGGACAGGGAGCGGCTGCCGGGCACGGGCACGGGCAGAGCCCCGCGGGCCGGCAGCGGCACCGCCCGGCCGCTCAGCGGCCGGCCCCAGGCCAGGGCCGCGAAACCGGCGCCGGCCGCGAGGCGCCAGTGCCGCGAGAGCCGCCAGCAGCGCAGCGCCACCGCCATGCTGCCGCCCGCCCCGTCCCTCCCCTTCCCGTTCCCCTTCCGGCCCCGGCGGCCGCGATGGAGGCGGTACCGCGCGTCTCCTTCGGGGTGGTCGCGGATATCCAGTACGCAGACGAGGAGGACGGCTGCGACTTCTGGGGGCGCCGGCGGCGGTATTACCGGCACAGCCTGCGCCTGCTGCGGGCCGCCGTGGAGGCGTGGGCAGCCGAGCAGCCGCCGCTCGCCTTCGTGCTGCAGCTGGGCGACTGCATCGACGGCGTCAACGCGCGGCGCGGCGCGGCCGAGGGCGCTCTGGAGCGGGTGCTGGCGGCGCTGCGGCGGCTGCCGGTGCCGGTGCACCACGCTTGGGGCAACCACGAGCTCTACAACTTTTGCCGGAACCGCCTGGCAAGCAGCGGCCTCAACAGCCGCCCCGCCGCCGCCCCCGCCGCCGGGCCGCCTGCCGGGCCGCCCGGGGACTGCCATGCCTACCACTTCAGCCCGGCCCCGCGCCTCCGCTTCGTCCTGCTCGACGGCTACGACCTGAGCGTACTGGGCAGGGACCCGGCCAGCCCCCGTCACCGGGAGTCCTTGCGGCGGCTGAGGGAGAAGAACCCCAACGAGAACCTCAACAGCCCAGCAGGCAGGTCCCGCTGGGCGCCTCACGCCGGGGCGGTGCTCGGGGGGCTGGCGCCTGTGCCCGGGCTCCGGCCGGGAGCGAGCCGGGCAGAGCTCTGGGCGTACGCAGGCGCTTCCCCCTACCTGTCGTGCTGCTCTGAGGCTTTTTAGATGGGTTGATGTTGTGTCGCGTGTCCTGTAGCACAAGCGCGGAAGGCACCTGTTAGCGCGGGTGCTGCGGCCGTGTCGAGCGGAGGCCACCCCCGCCGCGACAGCATGCAGGGACCCAAGTGGAAATGCTGTGCGTGTAATGTGGCCAACCCCCACCCCAACAGTAACTTTTTTCTCGCATCTGTCTGCAGAGGCTGCAGTTCTGATCTGAGATGTACAAAAAGGAAGCTCTAAGAATAAACCACTTCTCATAAGTAGATTTACATAAGTAAATAAGGAAGTTACAGTAGGTGTATGCACATATGCCTAACGTTCTTCTTCATTGCAGGGCTCAAAGAACCTCAGTTTGTAGAGTTTAATGGAGGCTTTAGCCAAACCCAGCTGGACTGGTTCGATGAAGTTCTCAAGTTCTCTGATGAAAACCAAGAAAAAGTTGTAGTTATGGGTAGGTGGATATGGGGGATATAAGCAAAAAAGTTAACTGAGGAAAACAGATAGTACCATAGGTACGTATGTAACCTGTGAACTTGGAGAATAGCTACCCTGTCTCACACTCAGGTGAGCTTGATGGTTACAGGTAGAAGTCTGAACTTCCCACCAATGAAAGCAGCTTGTCTGGAGGCAGAGTTTGGTATGTTAAACATACTCATTTAGATTGAGTGACAAACCAGAAGTGATCTTGCAGTATCACTTAGTATTGCTGAGAGGAGAGTTAATATTCTGATATTAAGATGCTACATAAAGAAGAAAATTAAAAATATTTGAAAGAAATGAAATACTAGAGCTCTATAGATTCTCCAGTTTTCCCTGGACTGTAAACCAAAGTGATTCTGTAGCTTTTATAGAGAATCTCAAAAGATGGAGGGGTCTGTACTGACCATTGTTATGTGCTTTAAGTAACTCTTCTTTCCCTCTCATCTGCAGGTCATCTGCCCATTCATCCAGATGCTTCAGACAAAGTTTGTTTAGCCTGGAATTACAAAGATGCGCTTTCTGTCATACACTCTCATCAGTGCGTCGTCTGCTTTCTTGCAGGACACCTGCATGATGGTGGCTATTGTTTAGACTCACATGGTGTTCATCATCTGACTTTGGAGGGGATTATTGAAACTCCACCAGAAAGCAATGCCTTTGGAACTATTTATGTCTATGATGATAAAATGGTATTAAAGGGAAGGGGCAGAATTTCAGACAGAGTTATGTATTTCTAAAAATGGTAAGCATACATATACAAATTGTTCTTCAGGAAGTAGTCAGACTAAAAAGTATGGGATCCAGCATATTCTTTGCTTGTAGAAAGATCTACACAGCTGATCCTTAATTCTAAAAATTATACTTCTGTAAAAAAACAGACTTAGTTTCTTCTTGGAGAATAGAGAAGGCCAGTAACTGTGTTTGAAATATATATACTTGAATGCAGAATGTTGACTTGAACCACCCAATCTTGAACAGATTGTTACTTACTGTGAAAAAGAAAAAAAAAACCTCACTAGTTCGTTGGTGTTTTGTTTTTTTTTTTTTTCCAATTTATATTATATATGTCAGATTTAAAGCATGCAAAATTGTACCTGCATAGAAGTGTTTACGTTTTTGTATGTCTTTAGTAGAAAAGTCCACCCTGTAGCCTAATGAGGTGGTCTTAACATTGCTTCAAAAAGCTCAAGTAATTTTCAAAAAAGAAAAGCCTGAGAAAAATGGACACCATCTATGCTATGTCAGAACACAGCACAGGGAGGCCCGAGCTTAAAAATAAAAATAATATAAATTAAAGCAGGAAGACTATGGCATCATGTAATGCTGCAGATACACCAGCTGGGATCTACGTGTGCTCAGCCATGTTAGCCTGCAGCAGTATCGACCTAATAAACCCTGACTTGGGATGACTTAAAGCATGGTGCTGTGCTGCAACTGAACCCATGCTGGCTCACACCCTGCCAGGTTGAATGTCCGGCATATTCACCTGTGCTTTCTTCTCCAGGATTAGTGATGATGGAGCATGGTTACTGTCTCTGGGTTGCTGCATGTGTTCTGCTTTCCAAGACCAGAAATTCTGGGAGTTGTAACAGTGACTATGTCTGCTGGTGGCAATCAAGCATGCATCTCACAGAAAATAAAGAAGTTTTCACTGGATTTTCTTTAGAAAAATAGGATTTACTACTCTGTCAAAACAGTAATCACAATTAAAGATAATAAAAACATTGATTTAGATATATTTATTTTACACATAAGATTTTAGTGTAGGAACAGAAATACAGACTGCTTAATCTTTCAAGAGAATCTTGGTGGACTATCCAGGTGGATACCTTGGAAGTTTTACAGCTGTAAAAAGCCATTTATTGAAACAAAGTGCTTGGTATACTTTTCCCTTATGTTACTGAACAGTAGCTTTCCCAAGGTACAACGTGGGAGGAGAGTGTGGACCAGGGATGCCAGAATATTTTGAATAATTAACATTGGAACACAGATTAGGTCAACAGTGCTTTGAAAACATATGAAGAAGCAGGCTGAACAATAATTTCCATAGAAAAAATCTCCACTCGGATTTGACGATGTTCTTCAATTTATTTCTGGTGCCTATTGACAAACACTAAGCTACACTGTTGGAAGCATCAAGGCATTCCTGGATGCTATCGAACGGATACTAACCTTTCATTAAGAACCAAAAAGCAGAGGCGCTAAGGTCAGAATATTTATGTACATTTTCCCACCTGATTAAATCACAGTTTTACAGTGTGTTGGCCAAGATTCTCGCATCTCTTTGTTCACATAAATGTACAGCCATGAAACAAAGGGGAAGAGAGCGACCAAGACTGCAGCAGTCAGATGAATTCCACCCAATGGATTCCTACAATGAAGCAAATGCAACAGCACTATTTAAAATCTGACTGCCACCACTCATGTTGCTGTGGTTGGCGAAAGACAGCAGAGAGCCTTTGGCTGCTGTAACATAGCTTCTGTAGTTGGATCAGCAGAGTCCCATAGAGCCCTTCACTGGAGATGTACCATGTGCCAGCAGAAAGTTTTTCTGCCACTTTCTCAGGCTATATAAACCAGGTGAAAAAAAGCACTCTGCCCAGAGCACAGTGTATGTTTTGCCAGCACAAAGCACTGTTTGGCAGATTGAGATTTTTCATGCTCCCAGATAACAGGAATTACTTTAGTAAAACTGCCGTAGCACAGCCGAAGAGGCCAGAGAGGAAAGCTCTGCCTGCATCCCTGCCTGCACTGGGAGGATGCAGCAGACCACAGTACACAAACCCTCACTGGAAAGTTCTGTTCTTGGGAGCAGAAGTGGTTTTGCAGCTTTCATTAGCAGTTTCATTAGCTCATGTTGACTAGCCTGTTCCACAGAAAGATCATGCTGTCCTTTTACAAAAACGGAATGTGTCTCCTGCCCACTATGGTAGAAGCATCAGGAAAAAATGTTTTGTTAAGCTTTCTTTACCACTCCCCCCACCCCATCCCCCTTCAGACTTTTACCTGTGCAGGATCCTACAGGCCACAGCACCAAATACTACTGTGCTCAGGATTAAGGTTTAGACAGTAATATGAAATAGAAAAACAAGCAGCCAAAATCACTTACATGTTTTCAAGAAGCTAGTCACTAAATATGAACATTCAAGTGGATTAAGAAAAACTTACTTTGCTGAACTGCGACAAAGACTCATCCATACTGTAATAATCACCAGACCAAATAACTCTCTAAAAAAAAAAAATTAGATCAGAAAATAATGCAAACATCTGCTTGCTTGTGAAAAATACAACTTTCCTCAAAAAAAAATTAAAAATAGATGAAGTACGGGCTGTCTCCCTTTGGAGAAGTTCAATATATTTTACAAGGATTATAATTACACTAAGTAACTTTGTCTCCCACCTCAAATCTACAAACATACATGATCCAGCTATACAGCTGCAGAAATTCCTGCTTCCACTTTTTTTCCACTGCTAAACTTACATTCTGTAGCACATTTCCCTCGATATAGAGTGAAGCAACATCCCAGCATTCATCTGTAAACAAGCACTAACTGCCACTGCTTCCCCTCTATACTGAGCAAGCACCCAGCAAACAACCAAATGACTATCCAGGTGCAAAATCCTCCCTCCCTCTCAACCACCAGCAATTCCGAGGACTCAGCAGCCTGTGACAGATAAGCATGGATATGGTATCACCTCAAAGGTTTTTAACACAAAATCATTTCTACAGTTCCAGCAGCAGAATGCAAAGCTATTTCACAGTACCAGTGCTGTGTCTTTGAAAGCCAGAACTGCCCCCGCAATTAAATCTTGCTACAGTTCTTTTGTCCAACAAATTGCTGTTTTGTAGTTCTGTGATCCTTTCTCCTTAGGTTGATTCCCCTGGACTGACACCATCATTGCAACAGCTCAGTTGAGCTTATCAAAGTGACCCACCAGAAGGAGATGGCCTGGTGCATCAAATTCATGCAGGGAAAATTCACTACTTACCTGCCTTCCTCTTCATGTAAAATGTTTCCTTGAGTGTATGCAAACAAAGAACAAGCCAAGGCAATGGTTCCAAAAATACAACCAACAGAATGAAGATCACAGAGACTTCTCCAAACCGCGTTTTCTGAGGAAAAAAAATAGGCTGGCAGGAACTGAAGTGTAGCATGAAGTGAACTGAAAAACAACCCTATGAATTGAAAAACAACTGCTAAAAAACAGATGCCTAAAACAAGCACATACATCTCAGGCAGGAAGACAGAATTAATACCAGCATCTTTATGACCAGGGAAACCTTCTAGAAAGTGTTGTTGGAATTGTATGCTAGTGGGTTTGGGTCTTGTTTTCCTAGGAATGCAACCTCTTGGCAGCAGTGCCTCAAAGAAAAGATTCTTAATTGCCCTAGCAAACAAAGCAGACTCCAGCACTCAATATGCACAGAAGATGACACGGCAGATTACAAATGGAAGTTTGGTTAAGCAAAAGGAATGTCCCTTCTCGAGTGCAAAACATGTTCCCGGGGGATCCAGGGCTCCAGGGATTGATTCCCAACCCTCAGCAGCACCAGTGAGCTAACAGCACAATGCAGGGAGCTCCATCCTTCACGTTCCCTGATAAGCCTATGTCTAACCTTTCACCAGTGATCATGACAAACACTGACGTTTCTGCCTGTGGGCTGGGGACTGGTGTTTTAAAGACAGAAAAAGAGATGTGAAAAATCTGAATGGACCCACATATTTTTCTGGTTTACTATGTTCATCCCCAAGAGCTCATGGGAGAGAGGTGAGCAAATGTGCTCCGTCTGATCACAACAATGTCAACAGCAAACACCACAAAGTAAAAAGTAGCCTTTCCTAGTCACTGACCCCTCCAGAAAAGCGTTAAAGATGATGGGCTGCAAAAATTCAAGAACTTGGCATGACCTAACTTAATTACTGATCCTACAGTAAACTGAACTTACTGCATCTCTGCAGAGGCTGAATCAGAGTCTTCCATGGACATGAATGATAAATATCACTTGTTGAATTTACATAAATGTCAAATTACACAACAGTTGTGCTATTTTAATCTTTATTTCTTAGAGATCATGGTGCAACTAACAAATTTGTAAGTTTAACTTGCAGATTCTCTTGACCAGCCAAATGCCATTATGTTGAGGCTACATCTACTACACAAATAAACTTCCTCCAAAATATTTAACATCACAGATGGGTTTTGGTTTTATGAATGCTGCTGCTTTGTGTGCCTAAGGTACCCAGAATGGTGAGATAGTATAAGAGTGTGGTTTGTAACAACAACATGTACTCTTGAGGATTTTCCTTTCTGGTATAAGTATGGTTTTAGTTTCTCCAGATTAAGTATTCACCCAGCTAAAACACAGTCACTTTGTGTATATCAAGAGTAGTCATTTAAAAATTATCTCCACTGCATTAAAACATACAGAAAACATACTGAATGTCCCCACCACTGCCCTTGCGCTCTTTGGAGCAGCTGTATTACAGCTAATGCTTGATACTAAACAAGACCTTTAGCTCTTTCAAAGCATTGCACTGAACTTAATTTCTTTTATATGAGATAGATAAGCAAAAACACACCTTTAGAACAGGGAAACTATGTTGATTAGACTAGGTGCTAAAGTGAACATCAGAGACAGGTTCAGAACGTGCTCCCAGACTTGTGCTCCATGTGCTCCACTTATTCCATGACTGCTTAAACCGGGGTACAGTGATAAGATCATCCCAGAAGCAGGCCTTTATGCAGGGCTCCTGGGTTTGCTTACAGCAAGTTCAACTACAAGTACTAAAGCAGACAGCTTTTGTACTAGCAGGTACCAGAGCTTTCTGCCTTCAAAAAAGGCAGTAGGACATGTTTCCATGCAGCCTGATATTAATCTGTGACTCAATGAAAACAAACTTTCTGGAGGCAAAATTTGAGCAGAGATTCTGTTTTACACACCAATACTATACCTGTTACTGAAGGGTTAAGGCCAACAAGCAGTGTAAGGGCAGCTGGCACCAAGTAGACAACCTGTTAATGAAACACAAGTATACTCTATAGCAAAATTTATGAAGGTAAGGAAACAGAAGCAGTCATTCATAGCAGCACTTCTTTTCCACAGCAGTTTGCCAGATGCACAGAAAAGCCATTCAACTCTGTCCCTTTGGCATGCCCTGGGACTGCTAGTGCTCTTCTGCGTGCAGCAGCAAGCTAGTGCTTCCTTACTCACCACCCAAAATCCTTGCACAGCACAGCTGAGACAGTCAGCTGAGCACCAGCCCTTGTGCCTGGGCTTCAGGCTTACCTGAGCTCTTGCTGCCCAACCAGCCCGCTGCACCAGCCCTGAAGTGCAGTGTGGTCCCCAGGGAGAGTCCCTGTAAGAAACATCCCCCCGCACCGTGACCTCTGCCTGTGCTGGGTGGGAGCAGAAGCAGCCTCTGCTGCCACGTCCCAACACCACCACTATCAGCAGGGCTCACCTGCACAAGGGATGTAGCGGGTGTGCATGGACATGGAGAGGACAGGGACAATCCCCACCCACCCAGCAGCTCCTGACGTGTACAGAGACACCTCCCCGGGCCCCTGCAGCTCAAAGCCCTGCTCACACTGATCCAGGGCCACTGGTGGCTGTTCCTGTGCCTGAGAATGACAGGAGTGGGCAGAGCGGTGCAGTTTTCTTTAGGTTTCTTCTGAGACTCAGGGGTCCCTGTTGAGGTCAGTGGTGACAGAAGGTGAGCTAAGGCAAGCACAGGTGGTGATGGAGACCTGGTGGTGACAAGGTCAGGAGGTCTAGGGCCCAGGCAGGGAAGAACCAGAGGTTTGGTGCTCTGCAGGCCGGGGGCAGAGCCTCTACCCGAAGCAGACAGCCCCACAGAGCACAGCACCTGCCTTCTGCCCTGCGCCACGCTCCAACCCATACTCACCACCCAGAGCCCGGCGTCGGGGTCGTTCACCTGCAGCGAGGAAACGCACGCTGAACCTCTGCAACCTCTGTGCGGGCTGGGCCGCGCTCAGCAGGCGGGACAGGGCAGGGAGCAGAGTGTGGGGGCCCCGGCCTGCCTCAGATCTCACCAGTGCCCGGGCCCACCGCGGCCTAGGGCAGCCCCAGGCCCTCGCCCGCTGCCCTCACCTGCACGGCAGCCGCCAGCCCGAAGAAGGCGGCCATAAGCAGGTTGCAGAGCTGCCACAGCCGCCTCGCCGAGCTGCCGCCCGCCATGGCCGGCGCCAGCCTCCGCCTCCGCCTGCAGAGGGATGGCCGCTGAAGCCGCGCGTTCACCGCCCCGGGCCCGCCTGCCGGGCTGGCTGCGGCCGCCCTGAGGGGACGGTCAGGGGAGAGGTGCGGGGGCGCGCTCCGCTCGCTAGAGTCAGATGATACACAAATGGTTGGGCTTGGAAGGTTTTGACTTTTGTCCTCACCAGGAGGGTCGTGCAGCCTGCCACAGGTTGCCAGACAGGCTGTGTGATCTCTGGCCTTGGAGATTTCTGAGGCCTGCTCACCTGATCTGGTGTTGGTGATAATCCTGCTTCAAGTGACATGTTGAGCTAGAGATGTACAGACTTTCCTTCACACCATCATGGCCATGTTTCTGCAAAACTTGTATATGGAAGAAAATTAGATCTTTGTCCCATGAAATAAACATGAAAAACCTATACAGTAAGACTTCTAAGTAGCTATGCAAAAGCATAAACCCTTGAAGAGGGGCCCTGTGATCCCTGCCTGAGCTATGCTGTAGCTATGCCCATCTCCAGCTCAGCCACAGCCACATCTGTGTTTGCCTACAGAGCCTACTGGGAAGAAAGATTCACGTATGCTATATTAATCTTGGTGGCAGGTATCTGAAACAGGATTATTATTTTTTTTTTTTGTCTATTGTAGAAATAACTAAGCCTGCTGACAGCTGGCATCACAGAAGAGAAAGCCAGTGAGCTTCTCACAGGCATCTTGTCTCTCCCAAAAGCCATGAACAGAGACAGCTCTGGGTATCACAGATTGGAAATATGATGATCTTGAAGAACCACAGGTATAGGAGAGGAATAGCAAGTCAGGGATAAAAGGAGGCTTTTTTTATTATTATTATTTTCCCAGCCAGGAGATTGGATTTAAATCACTATTTTTATAGCAACCCTATAGTCTAGGATTAATTTTAAATTTAAGAAGACATACAGTCTTTTTGTGTTGTTTGGAGAACAAAAGGGATACTACTCAGAACAAACAGTACTTCCTCATCATTTCCTGATCATTTATCACCCAAAGTGATAATTATTTACAAAATGAAAGGGGGTTCTTAAGAAATATGATATCTACTGTGTCCATTGACCAAAGCTGAGTATCTGCCAGATTATTTCTCCCACTGATTTCAGTAGCAGCATTCAGCCCCACACAGAATTAGTACTCACAGAACTGTTATGTGGAAGACACCTGAATACATTTGTGGAGGGGACTAATGCTCACCTCGCCCTGTTATTTGTAACAAAGTCTTTCTTTGAGCAGGTTATGAGAAATGAAATTACTGCGGAGAATGTCACAGAGAAGTAAGAGCCCTCTTTGTAAATGGCTGCCATTGTTACAGCTGAGTAGGCTTTATGGCTCATAATAATTGTGTTATTCTGTACATTAAACAATTGCTGGCGGCTGCAGGCATAACAGCAGGCCATGTCCAATGTAACTAAATCCCTCTAGATGTTTAAATTGATTCACACTCCCATCCTAAAGCTCAGCAAAATTAAACTGCTCTCTACAGGTAACTTTAAGAGTAAAACTTTCCTATTAAGCATTCTGGGAAAGGAGTACCAATGCTTAGAGTAAAGCTGGAGGACTACAATCCAACAGGATACATATATTTTGTTCTCCTCTTACCAAACCCAGCTTGAAGTGTTGCAAAAGTGTTGCAAAAGCAACAGGCAAAATGTCCCTGCAATTTTTCAGTAGGTCCTGGTAGCTGCATTCCCCTGGTGAGGCACCAGGAACTACACTGTATGACTGGTTCATCTTTTTAAGGACACGGGACTTCACCAGAATGATTTTCTTTGTGGTGCAACCTCTGCCTCCAGATCTTCAGTCCATTCCCCTCACCTAAAGGAGAGAAGCTGTATCAGGCTAGAAAACAGAAATGTCAAGGACTTTTAGCTGGGTAAGAAATGATAGTGGTGTTAGTAAGAATAAGAGAGATGAATATAAGACAGAGTATGTATTTTGTTAGAACAATTTATATAATGGAAAAATAAAGGTGGAGATGGTTTTCAGGCACACCAGCTCTTTTCAGGTGGGAAAAAAGGTGTGAATTTCTCACAGTTACCTGAATATTAGCCAGCAGTGTGCTCAGGCCAACAGCATCCTGGCTTGTATAAGAAACAGTGTGGCCAGCAGGGCTAGGGAAGTGATTGTCCCCCTGTACTCAGCTTTGGTGAGGCCGCACCAAAGCAGTGTTCAGTTTTGGGCCCCTGGCTACAAGAAGGACATTGAGGTGCTTGAGCGAGTCCAGAGAGGGGCTACAAAGCTGGTGAGGGGTCTGGAGAATAAGTCTTACGAGGAGCAGATGAGGGAGCTGGGATTGTTCAGCCTGGAGAAGGGAAGGCTCAGGGGCGACCTTATCGCACTCTACAGGTACCTCAAAGGAGGCTGTAGCGAGGTGGGGTTTGGTCTATTCTCCCATGTGCCTGGTGACAGGACGAGGGAGAATGGGCTAAAGTTGCAGGGGAGGTTTAGGTTGGATATTAGGAAGAACTTCTTTACTGAAAGGGTTGTTAGGCATTGGAATGGGCTGCCCAGGGAAGTGGTTGAGTCACCATCCTTGGTGGTCTTTAAAAGACATTTAAATGTAGAGCTTAGTGATATGGCCTAGTGGAGGACTTGTTAGTGTTAGGCCAGAGGTCAGACAAGGTGATCTTGGAGGTCTCTAGATGATTCTGTGATTCCCTTCTGGGTATCTTTTTGCCAAGGTTTTTACTTCATCCCCACCTGACCCATGTGGCAGCTGCATTGCTGCCATGTCCATGCCAGCATGGACATGAGCCAGACCTTGATCTGGGAACTTCCCAGTTTATCCTCAAATCTGCCTCGTCACAATAGTCTTGCCTGGCACTCTGGTGTCTTGGCTGAATCCAGTTACTGTCACAGGACCTGTCCTGCTCGCCTTGCCCAGGTCTGGGCCCTTACTGCTGAGGCCATTGCCCTCACATTTCATTAGGGTCAATTCCTACAACTCCTCCCTAACTGTCCTAGGTGCTCCCTGACATTGGGTAGGCAGAGATATAGGGCTGGGATACTGCTCTGCCAGGGGTAAGGTGTTCCCTCTGAGAATAATGAAGAAGAGGATAAGGGCACACCTTCTCCTGGAGATGAGTGCTTGTGCTGCTACATGCAATGGGGTCTGTGGCCTCTGTTGCAAATTTGGCTGAGGTCTATGACTGAATATTGCCACCAGCTGTACCCATGCAAACCATTTTTAGGAAGGCCAGTTCCTGTGGGCAGCTCTGGGTGTGAGTGCTTCCTACTCCCATCCCCCCAAAGCAGTGGAGAGGACAGACTGTACTTGCAGCTTTGAAAGAGCAAGTGATGGCTCCAGAGGAAGCAGCCGCCACGTAGGATGGCAAAGGGTTGCAGCCTAAGATCAAACCCAGCAAATAGGTCACTTGGATTTGGGCCTGCGTGTGTGAGGAGTGCACTCAAGCATTTGCCCAGGTGAAGGCAAGTGGTATCTGTGGTGAGGAGGAAGCAGACTCTGCTGTCCTTGCAGCAGACGGAGGACGGAACAGAAACAGTATTTGGTCAAAACCAGCTCTTTCATCAGTGGATTTATAAAGGAGGTCAGAATTATTTCTGTGATACAAATAAGGACACAAGGACCGTTGTAGGTGAAGGGTCTCCTCCACGATATGTGGTGGGCTAGAAAGGGAGTCCACATCCCTTTAGACCCATTTCACTCCTCTAGTCCCTGTCATGTGCTGTCGCTAAGGCTGTAAGTTTGCTGGAACTAGAGTTAGGATCAGAAACCAGGTAGAGACAATGTGCTGGAACAAACAGTAGCTAATGGAGGAAATAAAATGATGATGATGATAATGGTGGTGGTAAAAGGGGCTTGATGCCCTGGCTATTATGGAAAACACAGGAGGAAGTTACACTCTGCAGTGGTTAGGGAAGATGTTTCAGGTAAGACATGAAAAGACAAGTTTGCAAGTAGCTGCTTGTGCAAGAGCAAGTCATGGGTGAAGATGAGAAATGTGATCAAATTGGTTGGACAAACTGCCATCCCTCAGGAGGCCTCACTGAGGCAGGAAGATGGGAGACTGGGGAAATGAGACGTTTGCGCACTCCTGGTCAAGGAGGCCATTACGGTCAAACAGTGGGACATGCCATCATGTTGGGACCACAGCACAGCACAGCACAGGACTTCTGAAAGAAACACGGTGGTCCCAAAGGGGCTTATGGCAAAGGGAGTGGGCGATGCTTCACTGCCAGAGAAAGCAGGAGAGATGCAGAACAGGGATGCTGGAGATGGGGCGGGGGGCTCGGCGGCCGTGGGGGCCGGCAAATGGAGGCTCCCGGGCACAAACGCCTCCTGGAGACCCACCCTGCAGGCCGCGCGCTGCCACCCGCAGGGGGCCGAAGGCAGAGCGGGGTGCAGAAGGGGGGCGTGCAGGAGGCATCGCCGAGCGGCGGCGAGCGGAGGCCCCGGCCGCGGCGAACGGGCCGGTGGCGGCAGACACCGGCACCGCAGGGGGAGGCAGCCGCGGGGCACCCCGGCCCCAGCCGCCGCCCGCCGGGGAGAGTCTGCAGCCCGGGCCCGCAGCGCAGAGCCTGGGCGGCCGCTGCGGGTGCCCCGCCTGGGAAGGGTTAAGCGGGAGCCCCAGCCCGGGGGCGGACGGCGGACGGGGAGGCTCCGGCGCCTGCTATACGGCGTCGGGGCTCTAGGTGTCCTGCCTGGGAGGGTCCCTGCTGCATTGCAGCCTCCGCGCCGCTCCGTCTCTGGCGCACACAATGGCGACTCCCAGCCCCAGCAGCGGCTCCGGCTCGGGCGGCGGGAGCGGGCCGGGACCCGGCGGCCCGCCGGCACACGCGGCCGTCAGCAGCATGCAGGGTAAGCAGCCCCCCGCTAGGCCGCGGCCCAGCCGCGGCTTTCGGG